>BROE01000006.1:719049-730810 GCA_036571765.1 Plecoglossus altivelis
ATCCATCTGGCGGGAAGCCCTGCGGCACGCCTCGCGTCCGGTAAACACTGAGCAGGAGAGGAACAGGACCAGCTCACTCTAGCCAGAGTAAAGACAGAGGGCGCATATCTAAAGCACGCTGCTGAGACAAGACACACACACGCACACACACACACACACACACACACGCACGCACGCACGCGCACACACGCGCACACACACACAGACACACACAAACACAGACACACACAGACACACACAGACACACACGCACACACAGACACACACGCACACACAGACGCACACACAGACACAGACACACACGCACACACAGACACACACACAAACACAGACACACACAAACACACACTTTAAAGCTGCAGTGTCCCCTGTTGTTTCCCAATGGGCAGAGTGCTTTTGGAAAACCAGGACACTTAAGGTACAGTATTCTACCATTGCTGTAATAAAGATGGCTGTAGGTGGATGATTTGATGGTCGCATGGGTAAACACTGATGTGAGATGAGATGCACGCTCTCCAGGCTCCAGAAAGCCAGGCTGGTGACTCAGAGCAGCCCAGCCCACAGGAAGCTGGACTGGGTCAGTCAGGAGAAGTTGGGCTGGTCCGGTCTATTGAGGCCGGCGGCTGAGGTGGTTACGTCCGTGGTGAACACAGAGCTGGTGCAGGGAGACAGATTGGTGTGTGTGTGTGTGTCCTCTCTCAGCACCCGTACACCCCTGCTGAGTCTCCTCCCTCTCACCCACCTGCTCCGCACAGGCCGTGAGTCAGCACTCACACACACTCACACTGGTCAGCCCGTTTCCATGGTGATCGCTCAAGCTGAGGGGAGAATAAGAGAAGTCTAAGTAGCATGGACGCAGGAGGAATTTCAATGCTGGCAGACTGGAGGAGGGGTGAGGCTGGGGGAATGGAGGAGGGGTGAGGCTAGGGGGAATGGGGGATGGAGAGGTGAAAGACTGGGGGAATGGGGGATGGTGGAGGGGTGAGAGACTGGGGGGAATGGAGGATGGAGGAAGGGTTAGGCTGGGGGAATGGAGAAGGGGAGAGGCTGGGGAATGGGTGATGGAGAAAGGGTTAGGCTGGGGGAATGGGGGAAGGAGGAGGGGTGAGGCTAGGGGAATGGGTGATGGAGGAGGGGATGGGAGGCCTGACACCACCAGGTTGAGCTGTTGAACAGGAGAGGAGTCTGGTTTCAGTGAGGAGCAGAAGGGAGGAGCAGGAGGGAGGAGGGAGGAGACAAACAGATCAGAGTTGTCTTTGGTACTGCAAGTTAGAACCGACCTCTCAGTCCCTGGGCCCTTGCCCTGCATCCCTGCACACAGGGGACATGTGGACCTCCTCTGCTTCCTGGCCGTTAGAGAGACGGTCTGCTCCTTACCCTCCTTACCCTAGGAGCTGTTGGGGCTTGCAGAAGGACGGTTGGTCCTCGGAATGACATTTCAAGAGGCGTAATCCTCAGTGGAACATGACAGTCACACTGACAAGGATCACAAAGTACGTGACATTCCTGAGCCGTGACAGGACGAATGTTTCAACAGAGATGAGAACCGGCTTTGTTGAACTGCGCTAGCAGATGTTTACTAATTGGGGCCCTTTGACAACAAGTCTAAAACAACCTTTGTAAAGACTACGGCATTTACTGTAATCCACTTGGAAGACTTTCACATTCAGAGAAAGGCTGGGAGTTTCTGTAACCAGTCTCTGTTTGACTGCATGTGAACGGCTGGAGAGCAGAGGTCTAACTCCTACCTGGGAGGAGATGAGAACACACCCGTCCTCCTGAACAGACGACTCAGACTGGAGACAGCATGTGGTAGCACACCAGGGGGAAGTTAGTGAAAAGTGAATGGATGTCAACAAAGATGAAAGTGAGAAGTGAATACTGTACCTTGAGGTCAAATTCTCTTTTGCACACCTAATCTGGACCAGTCCCAGTTCGTCCAGAGATCAGGTCCAAAGCCCATTGAATGCACAGAGAGTGTGATTTTAACAGTTTAAACAATGTTTTTATTGAAATAAAATTGGCTTTGTGGTTGTACACAACTGTACAATATTCCCCAGGATACATTATTTTCAGTTTAGCACATGAAGTAAATAAAAGAAGAAACTAATCGTATGAGGCTAGGAGGGGGGGTGACTGCAGCTTTAAGTGCAGTTCAACTCAACAGATGGTCCACATGCAACAGTCAGTGAACCACATGGTCCCCTGAGTTATCCAATGATCTTTCTCTGTTGAGCCTGGTCTGCATTAGGATGTACAACACTAGAGCCTGCAGCTAACACTTTCACATGACCTGCTAGAAACCTTCCTCATCAACTGCCAACATCCAGGAGCCGTTTAGTTACCACAGAGCAACTACAGCCAGTGTGCATGGTTAATGTGTGTGTGTGTGTTGGTGTGTATGGTTAATGCGTGTGTGTGTGTTGGTGTGTATGAGTATGCATGTGTGTGTTGGTGTGTATGAGTGTGTAGATGTGTATGAGTCTGTATGTGTGTGTTGGTGTGTATGAGTTTGTAGGTGTGTAGGTGTGTATGTGTGTATATGTGTGTGTGGGCTTTCTGAGTGTGAGTGTTGGTGTGTATGAGTGTGTAGATGTGTATGAGTCTGTATGTGTGTGTTGGTGTGTATGAGTGTGTAGGTGTGTATGTGTGTGTGGGCTTTCTGAGTGTGTGTGTTGGTGTGTATGAGTGTGTAGGTGTGTATGTGTGTGTGGGCTTTCTGAGTGTGAGTGTTAATGTTCTTTGGTTCAGGATGATATGTTTTGGTAGTAAATGCGATCATTACAGGACAGCTGAGTAACTCAGTTATTCACAGACAATGAATTTGCCCTTTTGCTCTGAGTACAAAAGCACAAACACAATGAAATCTGAACACATAACACAACAAGGAAGCAACAATTCAACAACAGCAAAAATAGTTTGTTATTCACAATTTGTACAACTTGCATATACTTAACTGACACGATTGTCTCCTACATTATTGGAAAAGGTCGTATGCGAACAAAGCCACCATATTTGGAGCTCTTCCCATCCTGCAGTTTCACCTTCCCACCCCGCCTCTCACCAGAGAGTCTTCACAGTGGACGGGATCATATTCACAGCTTGCTCAAACCTCCAGTCCATAACTCATCAATGTGCTATGTGTATGGCCCTGACATGGAAAACTAATTAAGAACATACATTTACTCCAACACCCCCCCTCCCACACACACATATGTACATTAAATAAAGCAAGGCACTGTCTGTATACAGGCGACTAGGGACCAGAATTACCTGCGATTAATCTGTGCAAACAATTGACTAAAGTCATGGTAAATGAAGACAGTACAATTAAAGTCATTTGTCACATGGTCTGACAGTGTGTTTCACAGGGTGAAGGAGCCCAGAACAAACAGCTCTGTCCTGCTTCAGTGGGCTTGTTTCTGTGTCCCCCCCACCTCGACCCCTTGACCTCCCTACCCCCCTCGACCCCTGGTTCTGCACCTAAGCTCTAAAAAGAGCAATTTAGCCTGGGTGAAGGGTCACATGGCCGAGCCATAAAGATACTATGACGCCAACAAAGTCCTCCAATGCCATTCAAATACAAGTAGTGAGAGTAATAAGTAACCTGTTTCCCGGCAAAGGACATGCCACTTCTTCAAGAGAAAAACAATAAAAACCACAAATAAAGAAAAAAACAAAAGAATGAAAATGATTTCCTTCATTTACCAACCATCAGAAAACATGGAATGTCCTTCATTAAGCGCAGTGTGAGTCCATTACATGATGAGAAAACATAAAACAAACTGAAAACAAGTCAGATAAACCTACGTACGGGGCGATCTTGCCCAGGAAGAGGTGAAGGTGGCATGATGCCTGAGCCAGGCCAGTGATCAGTGCAGCTTTGGTGGTAGCAGATGCCAGTGAATCAGTCCCATATCTACCACACCTCATCAGTCCAAATGATGTTCCTGTTGTACCCTGTGGTGTCTGCAAAGTAGTCTCCTACCTGTTTGCTGCTGTATTTCGGCAGGTTGGCCTTGTAGCTGTAATCCGAGTATTGGTCCGAGCCAGTCGAGTTGTTGTCACCAGTTCCCACAAAGGTGTTGGTGGCCGGGAGGTCCTGGACGGCTTGATGCTTCTTGGAGGCGGAAGGCGACTGGGGCTGCAGCTGGATGGAGGGCAGGGGGGAGTTGGAGCGGTAGTGCCTGCCCAGATCAGGGCTACCTGGGGGGTAGTTGAGGGGCAGGTGGATCCGGGGGCTGTCGTTGACATTGTCGTTGATGAGGTTAAACTTGAGACCCTTCTGGAGGCTGGCCTCCTCGTCTTCCTCCAGGGGTTTGGCCGGCTTGGGAGCTTTGCCCTTCTTGTTCTTCTTCCCCTTCCCGCTCTTGGGCCCCTGCTTGGGAGCGTACAGATCTTTGCTCTCCTTCTTACCCGCCTGGTATCCACTCTTGGTGTCCTTCTGCAGACGGTGCCTGATGACCACTACTGCCACGATGACCAGGATGACCCCGGCCACGCCCGCCAGACTGCCGTACACTATGTTGCTACGCTGAGCCAGTGCGTAGTTAGGGTCGCCTGCGATGTCCCTGTCCAGAGGTGTGTACAGGCTGTGGCCCACCAGGGACTCGATGAGGGTGACGTTCCCAATCGTCTCGTTCACAAAGATGTGTACCAGCGCGGTGGTGTGGCGGGGCGGTTTGCCTTTGTCACTTACTTTAACCACCAGGCGGTGGAGACCATTGTGCTTGCGGGTGAACTCCTGTGCCAGGATGATCTCTCCCCCGTTCGGGGAGATGTGGAACAGTCCGTGCGGGTTGCCGCCGGTGATGCTGTACAGCAGATCGGCGTTGGGTCCGGTGTCCATGTCCTCGGCCTCCACCACTTCCACCACGGTGTCCGGCGCCGTGAGTGGAGGCAGGTACTTGTAGGTGGAGTTAGACGGCTTGGTAACGTAGGGCGCGTTGTCGTTCTCATCCAGGACGTTGATGGTGACGCCCACGTAGGAGGAGCGTGGCGGGTCGCCGCCGTCCACCGCCTTCAGACGGAAGGTGTAGGTGCACTCTTTCTCGCGGTCAAAGGAGATGCTGGACAGGATGGTGCCCGTGCCGTTTTGAATGACGAACTTGCCGTTGTCGGGTTCCACGGACAGATGCACTCTGGCATTCTCGCCCTTGTCTGCGTCAATGACCGTCACCATGCCGACAGGGCTAAGCGGTGGCATGTTCTCCAGCACGGAGAAGCTGTAGCCGCTCAACATGAACTTGGGGTCGTTGTCGTTCCGGTCCAGAACCTTAACCACGACCGTAGCGGTTCCCCTCAGACTGGGGACGCCCTTGTCGGAGGCGGCCACGTGGAACTCGTAGCGTTCCCTGTGTTCCCGATCCAGCTGGTTCCTCACGCGCACCTCGCCAGTGTTAGGGTCGATTTGAAACAGCCCCTTGGTGGCTGAATCCACCATGATGCTGTAGGTCAGCTCCGCGTTGGAGCCGCTGTCCGCGTCCGTAGCGATCACATCCAGAACTTTGTCTCCCGGCTGGTTCTCCTCAGCAAACTCCACCTCGAACACGGTGGGGGAGAAGACGGGGGCGTTGTCGTTCATGTCTGTCACCTGGACCTTCAGGGAGTTGGTGCTGGAGAGGGCGGGGTTACCAGAGTCCACCGCTACAATCTCAATTCTGTAGTCCTTGATGCGCTCGTAGTCCAGCAGGGTGGTGGTCTGCAGGAAGTACTTCCTCTTGCGATCGTTGGCCGACTCGCTGGCGGGGCGCAGCTGGAAAGGGACGTCACCCGCCACCACGCAGGTCACCACGGCGTTCTCGCCCTCGTCGCGATCTGACACCTGAACGAGCGCCACAGGGGTGCCAATGGGCATGTCTTCGGAGATGTTGGCCACGCCGTCGTGGTGCGTCACCAGGCCAATACCTCGGATCTCGATGGCGGGGGCGTTGTCATTCTGGTCCTTGACGTTCAGGGTCACCATCACTTTAGAGTTCTTGGAGTTGGGCCCGCGGTCTTTGGCCACCACAGAGAACTTGAGGAAGTTTTCCTCTTCACGGTCCACCAAACCCTTCACGTAGATGATGCCTGTGGAGCGGTCAATACGCAGGAGCCTCTGAACAGTATCGGACGCCTGATGGAGGCTGTAGTCAATCTCTCCATTGGTGCCCAAGTCAGCATCATTGGCCTTTACCTATGGAAGCCACCAAGAGGGAGGAGTCAGACATCAGACATACAGTCGACATATTTCAAGCTTTTAACTCATCGGACTTTGGACATATGCCAAGAAATCTGTCAAAAATATTCCCATCGTCTGGTTTGACTTCATGCTTAGTGTGATGCGTAATAGGCTGTGAAAACTAAGTGCACACCCGTCCATAAACATCAAGTGATTGTCACATGGGTCGTTGGCATCTAATGGTGAGATGAGTAAGAGTGTTAATGTTCCTCTCATTATCAAAAAGCAATTGCTCCTACAGGGACCATTAGCATGGACGGAGGAGTGACGAGGACCAGGGACAATAGATGGGCCAGGCTCATTTTACGTCATTCCTGCCAAACAACATTCTTCCCACTGTGAGTTTCACTTTAATTACAACAAAAAGGGATTAATCAGCCACCGCAAACCATTCCGGTCACTTCTCTGAGTCAACTGACTGTCTGGCTTAATGATTAGCCCTTAAGCACACATTGTAAATGAGCCACCAGGTTGCACAATCAACTCCTTTCAACAGTTTGGTTTCGAGGTAGTGTCCTTTCAGATGAGGTGTCATTGAAGAGATACTCAACCAGTTACACAGCCTCACGTATACAACCTGGCCTCAGGTGTGTCAGGTGTTTTGTTTCACCTGTGGCTGTTTACCTAAGCACAGACCACCTTTGGAACCTGCCTGAGTGATCCTCACACACGCCTTTCATGGCTCTATATCACTTAAGAGCACACGCAATTCAAACAGGACTTGCCAACTGAGCCATGCAAGACTTAATCTGACTCAGTCAGGAGATTATCCATGGGGATTATTGGTATTATTGCTCTCTGTGACTCATTCCAATTCACCCGCAGCAGAAACCAAATTCATTTCACTTAACGTTCATTTGGAGAGGGTCTCTTTGAGGCAGGAGAAATGCCTGATTGACACTTTTGACCTGCTTAAATCGTCAAATTAGACCATTTTTCTTCCAACGTCCATCTCGTACAGCAAGATTGTAGGGGGAGGAAAGACTCTTGACAACCTCTTTGAAAACAATGTGATCGCTTCAACTAATTGTTGACTAGGGGATTAACTGTATTTAGACCAATTGTATGCCTGGACACTGGCTTCAAAGTGGTCCTGGTAGACAGCCAACTCACTGGTTCTCTTGATCTTAATAGCAGCTGTGTTTGCACTGTAATTCAATATGCAATCTTCCCAACCTGTCAATAATTCAGCAGGGTTTGTAAAGCCAATGTTTTCGTTACAGTGGTAGAAGGAAGGGAATCGATTGGCCGCGTGAATGCAGGGGTTCCAACACTTCCTTAACCCTAACCTTGTTGTTCTGGACGGATGCCCGGATACCTCAGGGAAACCACAGCCCTAATGAGACATGCTAGCCTCCCTGCAGGCTGCAGGCTTCAGAGGTCTTCAGGTGTTAAAGTGGTTCACACGCTACTCTGCTGCTCACTCAGTCGCACATGAGCTGGGAGGCGACAGCTGGACGACAGACCAGACTGGGTTCTGAGGGGGAAATCGAGTTGGACTGTTTTGTGCACCGTAACGACTCCCTGTATAATGAAATGCCAACTAGTATAATAGGAGGGCATCCTGCTGTGCCTGTGTGTAGGACGTGCTGGGGTCTCTAAACTGGAGGACATGGAGGATGAGGTGTGTGGGTGAGGTGTGTGGGTGAGGTGTGTGGGTGACGTGTGTGGATAAGGCCTGGTGTCTAACCTGGAGGACATGGAGGATGAGGTGTGTGGGTGAGGTGTGTGGATGGGGTGTGTGGATGGGGTGTGGATGAGGTGTGTGGATGGGGTGTGTGGATGAGGCCTGGTGTCTCTAACCTGGAGGACATGGAGGATAAGGTGTGTGGATGAGGTGTGTGGATGAGGCCTGGTGTCTCTAACCTGGAGGACAGAGTGTCCCAGCGGGCTGTTTTCAGGCAGCTCCCCCTCGTAGTGGCTCCTCTCAAACTTGGGAGTGTTGTCGTTCTGGTCGGTGACGGTTACCCTCAGGAGAGCGCTGCTGGCTCGCGGAGGCACGCCCCCGTCCACCACGCGAATGTTGAGGTCGTACGAGTCCTTCTGCTCACGGTCCAGGTTGCCCATGACGATGAGCTGTGGCAGCTTCTCATCCGTGTCCTCGGCCACCTGCAGGCTGAACAGCTGGTCTGCGTCCGGCCCGGAGCTTAGCGAGTACTCGGCCACGCCGTTCCTCCCGGAGTCCCTGTCGCTGGCCATGGGGATGGAGAACAGAGCTCCGATGTGCGTGTTCTCAGGGATTGACAGTGTGAGGATGGGAGAGGCGAACTGCGGGGTGTTGTCGTTCACATCCAGCACCTCGATGCGGCCCTCGATCAGCCTAGGGCCCTGGCTCTTGATGAGGTCCGTGATGGACACTTCGAACTCCAAGAAACACTTGTCCATGTCAAACAGGTTCCTGCAGTCTCTCAGGGTCTCGCGGTCGATGGGGATCTCCGTGGTGTAGATTTCACCTGTCTTGCCATCCACGCGCAGGTACGGGGAACCCACCTCCAGCTTGTACAGGTGTCCCGTGTCTGGGAGCCCCTCATCTGCAGCCAGGCTGCCGATCAGCGTGTTAGGAGGCTGTTCCTCAGGGACGCGGTACAGGATGTCTGTCGGAGCAGCAAAGCAGCTCCCCAGAAGCACAGCCACCAGCCCCAACGCCAAGCCCTGCATCCACGCCATCGCTCCACCCCTCGTCGGTCTTCTACACACACAGGGGGGACAAACAAACAGACAGGATGAGAGGGGCAGGCAGTCATGGTACACAGAGGAATTGACATTGCCAAAAAAGCTTTTAAAGACAGTTGACTTTCAATCCCAGAGTGGTAACTCTTCAGGAATTATGAAAGGTCTTTGAAGATATGTCGTAAACCTCATATCCACCAGGTATTAAATGTGTCAGAAACAATTCCGCGTGAGAGACCACTGCATTGGGGTTCCAGCTACGTCTGGCTTCCAAAAGTAGCTCCACCTTGTATTCCAGTCAGATACTCCTTCAGTACAGCAATATATTCTCATCAGACTGCAGAGATTTGGGGGACACATTCAGTATGCTGTTGCCCTACCCTTCGACAAAGACACAAAGTGTTCTGAAAGCATTCATCAAAAACGCCACAACAAAATGGTCCTCTGTTATGGATTTCCTTACAACAAACCAGCCTAAACCAGCAGCATGCTAATGTTTGGGGCCAGACATCTGGCTTTTGTGTTCTTACTGATGGAATCCCAACTGAAGCAGACCTAATAATGAAAGACTAATTTTAACTCAAGGTAATTTACACAAAGCAACTGGGCTTTTGATCCTTAACCTCCTCTGTCCTTTATTAATTACTGCTCTATTTCACAGCACGCTTTGATCCACCATTTCTCTAACTGGCCACTTTTTACATCCTCTCTTTCCCCCTGGCATTTTCATTTCACTCGTAAATTTTGGGCAGAGAAAGTGTCTCTGCTTGGGTTAGCAACTGAGAGGAGAGGGAGCAGGTCACAGAGGTTAATTGGTTGAGTTTTCACGTCCTTGTTTTTGGAAGGATGTCTTTCGCGCTTCATCTCTGCCCCCAGATGACTCTACGTCTATCCATCCTCTACCCTCAGATGACTCTACCTCTCTCCCTCTCTCCCTCCTCTGCCCCTCTCCCTCCTCTGCCCCTCTCCCTCCTCTGCCCCCAGATGACTCCCACACTTCAGACTGGGCTCTGGGAACACACATTGGCATGGATGCCTTCATTATTCTGCTCTTCTACCATTGATGCCTCCCCAGCCTTGGTGCTTCCTTGAAGCTTGTCTTTGGCATGTGTGTTTTGATATCTGTGCATTTGCCTGGATGAACTGCTAAGAAACGAAACGGGAGACATCCTTAAAGCTAGCTCCTTCTGCGTCACTTTAATGAAGCTGGATAACAGGCCGTGCAGTGAGGAAGGACAGCGAGCAGAGAAACACCCAGGAAGAGTGCTTTTCTTATCTTCTGTTGGCCACTTCAGCTATTAAACGTTCACCAGGAAAAGACCTCCATTCGAATCCTGCTCTCCCCAGGAGAGCAGGGGAGTGTGGGGGGATGTTGGGAGGGAAAGGGGGGGTAGCGCTGTGTCAACTTGCCCACATTTCCTTTACCAGCACACCACACTAGACACATTAACAACCTCCACATGCGCCATTGGAAGGCACTGAGAGAACGAGAAAAATAATCAAATAAGTAGAGCACGATTTCTTTTTAATCCATTAAGGTTAAGGTCAGGGTACTTTGATGTTGCCCGCGGTGCTAATTGCTGAGGCCCCTCTTACGTTGGTGGAAAAATTAGGCTTTGCTCGTTTTTTATCTATTTATTTTTCCATTCTGTGTCCCTGCTGTACCGCCCCCTCTCCTTCATGTCCTCCCCCTCTCTAACGAAGCAGAGCTGGGGGACTGAGGTGGGACACCGCGCTCGACCCTGTCCTGAACCTGGGAGGTGCTTCACAACGCTCTCTCTCACACACACACATGCACGTACACACACACACACACACACACTCACGCATGCACGCACGCACGCACACTCACACACACACACTCACGCACGCACGCACGCACGCACACTCACTCACACACGCGCACGCACAAAAGACAGGAGATGCAGACTAGGAGAGGGAGAGGGAGAAAAAGACAGAGGAACCAACACAGAGGTAACAGGGAGGTGGTTGTTTGTTCACAGTAGGAAGCCAAGCAAAGGAGATGACAAATATGACACAGTCAGGTTCCCTGTACACACACATTCACTACACACACACGCTATGTAAAGTCCGTACGAGCTTGACGTCATACACAGCATGCGAGGAGAGAGCTGTGTGCTAACGAGCTACAAAAAAAGGGAAAGGAGCTGAGATGTACGATCCAGCGAGTGTCTCTTCTGCAGTGTAACTGTGGGGCTGGAGCCTCGACTCCTCTACTCACTGATGACACACTTACACAGGCCTAATCATACTGAGAGCGTGTGTGTGGCAGACACTTTGTCTTTTTCCACAGGTAGCAAGTCTCGGACCTGGCTTCCAGATTACTTCTCTGCAGGCTCTCTGGCCACAGGCTTCTCTCTAACTTCTGTAGACACCAGGAGAGAACAGGCACAGCAGGACTCTCTATCTCAGGTGAGGAAAACAAAAACACCAAAACCCCTCAGACACTTCTAGAATGCAGCCGGATGATGTCATCGCGGAGGCAGTGGGTGTTCTGAGGAGAACTCATTGGCTCGACTGATCATTCATCATTCAGACACTCTAAACAAGATGTTAACTTGATCCTCTATGCTGGGTATCAAGGCTTTATCATAAGCCAGATATGGTTGACCATTATTCTTGTGTGTGTGTGTGTTGTGTTTGTGATGGATAGTAAGGCTGTCTCTGAGGGGCTGAGGGGGGTGAGTGAGGCTGGGGCAGTGTAGAGGCTGTCTCTGAGGGGCTGAGGGGGGTGAGTGAGGCTGGGGCAGTGTAGAGGCTGTCTCTGAGGGGCTGAGGGGGGTGAGTGAGGCTGGGGCAGTGTAGAGGCTGTCTCTGGGGGGATGAGGGGGTCACAGTGGCTGGGAACAG
>BROE01000006.1:731213-751213 GCA_036571765.1 Plecoglossus altivelis
CAGTCCTCCAGGCCCCAGGGAACTGCTGACTTGTTCATCACATCCTTTCCCACACTCTGGACTGCTCTGGAACATTCTCACCAGGCTGCGAATGTGTGTGTGTGTGTGTGTGTGTGTGTGTACAGCGAGTGTGAGGAGAGTGTGTGTGTGTGTCTGTGCAGTGTATGTCTACAGTGTGTGTGTCTGTACAGTGTATGTCTACAGTGTGTGAGGAGAGAGTGTGTGTCTGTACAGTGTGTATGTGTGTGTGAGTGTGTGTGTGTGTACAGCGAGTGTGAGGAGAGTGTATGTGTGTCTGTACAGTGTATGTCTACAGTGTATGTGTGTCTGTACAGTGTATGTGTGTGTATCTGTGTGTGTGCGTGTGTATGTGTGTGTGTGTAGAGCTTTGTTAGTGATGCCGGTGGCTGAGTGGAGGTTATGTGTCAAAGCATTTTCAGAAATATGTGTGAGATAGAGATTGGAAAAAAGACTATGAAAAAAGTCCCACTCTACTTCTTAAAAGTGATGTTTGCTGTGTGTGTCTACCTGAGAGTGTGTGTGTGTCTCCGTGTGTGTGTGTCTCCGTGTGTGTGTAGGTCTGTAGTGTCTGTAGGTCAGGTGTTGGCAGAGAGTTGGTCTTTGTGATGGAGATCCACCTCGTCAAAGTGACAGGACCCCCTAACGGCCCCAGCGTTTACAAGACACTGGAGGCTGACGCCTGCTTCATCTGCATCAGGCACCTGGCTGGGCTGGCTTTCAGCTCCAGAGAACCCTACGAATGGCCTCCGCACACACACGCACACACACATACGCACATACACACATACACACGCGCACTCGCACACACTCAGGGAGACACACACACATACACACAAACACACTCACTCACACTCACTCACTCACTCACTCACTCACTCACTCACACACACACACACACAATGCCTGGGCGCATTTCAATGACAATAGAGGAACAACGTTCTTTCTCCCAGCCTGTCCTGTCTTACGTCTCTGCTAGCTGCTGGGCTTCCCAAGACAGGAGTGATCTTCGCCTGCTCAGCTTCACTAAGTCTACACACGCTTGCTCTACCACTTTCCTCACTAGTATGACAAAAGAAGTGTGTGTGTGTGTGTGTGTGTGTGTACAGGTGCGCACGTGTGTCACCGCTGTACAGAGAGTACGATGTTTATAATGCTGTCACAACCTTGAGGAATTGATGCCCTGGTACCAGCTTCCTCTCCCTCACTTTCTCCCGCACCACGGCTAACGGATTTCACAAGAGAATCAGCTCTGTTCTGTCCACACACACACACACACACACTCTCTCTCTCTTTCTCTCACACACTACACACGTGTGCAATTTACACCTGTCGCTATATATGCCGCAAAAATCCCTCTTGCCCTGTTAAATACCTCACCAACCCCCACTACACACACCCTCTTCAGTGTCTCCCCTCTTCCCCTCTCTCCCTCTCTCCCTCTCTCTCTCCCTCTCTCTCTCCCTCTCTCTCTCGTAAGTCTCTCTTTCCATCTCTGCGTCTCCCTTTTCTTTTCTCACTGACTTAGCAGACAATGTTGGAGGGCTTAACAAGTTAAATGCTATTACGAAGTCTCTTTGCTGGCCTGTGTCATGGTCGCTGCATTAAGACCAGGAGTTCCTCATTAGCTTCCCAGTCTCAGCCGTCTCTCAAACTAACAACATGCCAAAACACTGTCTCCCTGCAGCCAATAACTATCAAGCCACTGTCGTCAGCCTGGGTGGAACTGGCAGGGGCTGTGCGTTCCAGTCTGTGGAACACCTTGACTATGCACATACCACACCTGATTCATATCAATCCAGAGCTGTGTTAATTAACCGGATGCTTCTGGAAGTGACCAGACACTGAGAAGACCTTCTCTTCTACTGCCCTGTCCTGTTTGGAGAACTTTGCTTCAGTGTTGAAGGAGGAAGATAGTCACAGTGTGAAATCATTTACGTAACCAACAGCAGGGTCTGCCAGCATGCACACTGGCAACCGCGTCATTTACCATGGCGATGATTCTACCGCGTCATGGCAACGGATGGCAGGCTGTCTGTCTGAGTATTAACTCAGCACTCACAAGCTCGTCTTGGCATGCATAAAGGCATCATAATTCAGAAATCAAATTACACTGTGACATTTATGGAGGTTTTGAAGCACTGTAGTTCCACGGTGTAAGCTTAGTGACCAGGGTGCAGAGAATCTGTCTCTGGGTAAGGTTTAACTCCAACCATAACCCTCCCACACTCTAACCAATGGGCAATAAGTTCAGAGTGCGCACACACACACACACACACACACACGAACAAACGTATAAACACACTCCCGCGAGGGGACACACACTTGATCTGGCACGCACACACACGCACATGCACACACACTTGAGACCATGAGAGCATCAGACACATTAAACATCCAGTGCACAGCCAAGCTCTCCGCAGTGCAACAGGGTTATATAAGACACAGTAACAATTATAAACAACACCACTTGCTCCATTTAGAAGCACAGACTCAAGTCCCTGTTCCTGTGTGAGATGATGTATTGCGTAAGCACTTCAAAACCCTTAAAATATACTAGCAGTGCATATACTAGCAGTGTACACATATGATTTGTGCTTAATTGTCAGCCAGCAGCTGCACACAAAAACTGCAGACATGCGCCACTAGCTTTCTACTGTCTATCCTTGCAACAGAAAAATGGACTTGACTGCCAAATGTGCATGCATGTGTACGTGGTGTGTGTGTACGTGGTGTGTGTGAGTGTGTACGTAGTGTGTGTGTGTATGTACGTGGTGTGTGTGTGTACGTGGTGTGTGTGTGTGTGTACGTGGTGTGTGCGTGTACGTGAGTGTGTGTGTCTGTGTATATGGGAAAGATTAAGACTAGGTGAGTGAGGCTTTATGAGCCAAGCCAGACAACACAGACCAGGCCTGCACGGGCCAGGCCAGCCAGGCCTTTGTCCAGGACAATCAGCCCATTCTCTGAGGCTGCCTCCAGGGGATCTGGCCTGGTCTGGAGCTCAAGGCAGGATGGGTGGATGGGTGGTCCCTTGCCCCCCCCCCCAGCATAGAGGGGATTACTTCTAATGATTTCATTCAGACCCTATTGTTTGGCCAGATTAGTCTAGACCCCCCCCCCCCCCCCGCCTCCTCTTCCCCATCTTTATTCTGATGCCACAAACTGTTGCGGGTGGCTGACTGCTGATCAGTCAGCTGGTTTGTACCAGTCAGTCAGCTGGTTTGTACCAGTCAGTCAGCTGGTCTGTACAATGAGAGAAACAGAGAGGGGCACAATGAAATGTGTTAGTCTGAACAGGTTAGCTGGCAGCAGTCATGGACAGATAAATTGTTAGCCAGGCTGCAATTAATACAACGTCAGACACTGGCGCCATCTGATGATGTCACAGTGTGACTTGATCACCATCTAGCCCTTAGCGTGTTTCATATTAGCTCAGCATTTATAAGTAGGACTTTCGACCACTGGAGAGTATCGCTGGAGTACCAGAGCTAGGGCGTTTCTGACAGCCGTGGTACCTCAGTTAACAGCACTGCAAAACATGCTGGAGTCCATCACCTTCTACCTTTACACACACACACACACACACCACTACACACACACACACGTACAAACACATACATGTATGTACATGTTCAGAAACACACACACACCACGTACAACACACACACCACACCACGTACACACACACACGTAACACACACACACACCACGTACACCACACACACACACACTTACACACACACACCACGATACACACACACCACACCACGACACACAACACACACACACACACACACCACGTAACACACACACACACACACACCACGTACACACACACACAGAGACCATATGGTTTTATACTCTGCCCTTGCCTTCAATTGAGCATAACATCCCATAATAACAAATAGGGATTATCCTCTGAGATGACAGATGGAACTTACTCTCTACTTATATATCAAAAGATCAAGGCTGCATGACGTTTTATCCCCTGACAAACATATTTATTAAAGGTATTATGGATTCCGGGGTTATGGTGTGACCGCCCATGTAAAGCTACGCGGGGTACGGCCTACAGGCAAATTCCGGTTAAATTAACACGATGGAAAACGTTCTTGTTGTCTGGCTGTTGCAATGCACCTGTTAACGGCCGCGTTCCCGTTTAACTGGAATTAAACGGTCACTGTAAAAGTGGACCGAGAAATTGTACAGTAGGCTATAAACAGAACGAAATACAAATAATCCACATTCGTCCTAGAAGACTGACAGGCTGAAACTGGAACAGCACTGGAACCAATTGCCCACTATTTTACCAGACTCAACTGACAGGCCGTCAGTGAAACAGCGGACTAGAATGTCTAATTATACACCTCGCCGTGAAAGAACCACATGAATGTGCATTGTCTGCTAATTCACACTGCTCGCAAGCTCACAGTTAATCAAGAAAAGATGACCGAAATGATGAAACATGGAACAATTTGTAACCGAAAAACAGATGTACTGTACAGTTGGAGATGAGTATAGAGAGAAGACCAACCAACGTGGAAACGGAAGGTACGGCAAACTAAACTGGAAAGCGGAATCTGTTCGGTAACGTCTTCATACGGAACAGTCACCTAATGGTACATGGTTGCAAACTGACTATCTTCAACTAAAATAAAATATCCAGTAAATTATTAATTGAAAAAAAATACTTACGGCCAAAAGAGGAACGTTGACTCCGTCCTAAAAATAACCTCTCTGGTAGCCAAGAGTAAGACTGTGATATAACTTAGTGGAAGACAAGTCTGAAGGCTAAACCATCCCGCCCGCACGTGCCACTAAGAAGCCGCGAGCTTCACCAAGCATCGATCCTGCTCTACGTCATCCGGCCTGAGTTGAATGCAGATTTATGATATGGTAACAAGTATAAAAAGGCGGAGTGTCTGACGTAAATAGGTTAACCTAGTCATTCCTAATCTATCAGGCCTGCTTGTGTTGAGGTCGACTTGCATGCCGCGCGTTATGACATTCGTTGTCTATAATTTGATCCATGTTTCGCAAATAGTTTGGTTTACCAAGAAATCGAGTGTAATTGGAGCCAGATAAGCCTACAATAATTATTCTATAAACTGGAGTTGGGGCGTAACTTTAAGACCCTTCTAACGTCGAAGATTAATTTGCGTTGGGTATCATTGTGTCACACACATTCCATACATACACAACCTGGCCTGGCCATGAGTAATTAGTGTATGGAGAAAAAGAGTTCAGCCTATTTGGTTTCATTGCTATGGAGTTGTGTTGCCTGTGCTTTTCTCAGAACTGACCGGAGTTTGATGGACAAGCCAGAAAAGACCGGCTGATGGCAACAAGAGTTTGTGAACTGTGGCTATTGATTTAGAGTCGCGTGTACGCCGTGGACTCGCGCAGGGCACTGCGATATCAGATCGTGTGTTTCTGCGGCTTTGAAACTAAACCCACGTTTCCGTTCGAAGTAAGGAAGAATTATGACTCTTACGTTGGAATTATTAACCACCACCCCCACCATTCCTCCTCTTCTCTGCGCGGACAGTACGATCAGCAGGTGATTCAGTCCTCGAGAACGTACTCTAGACGGCAACGAAAACCGTCCGGTTAGACCGGATTCCCCAGTTTTGTCAGACGATGGTTTACCATACCCGCGACGACTGCCGCGTCAAAAACATGACTACTATTTATTTAGAATATAAATTAGATGTTTCTTTGGCAAGTATTCTGGATTAACCTACAAGAGCGTATAGCTCTAGTTTCTACAACCTTTGCACATATATTTAAAGGAAACGCTATACGGCAGTCTAGTACTAGGCTCTAGATAATTTATATGGATCTCAGGTGCATGCGACCTGCTTCAAATGGCGTTCTGACCGTTAAAAAGGTTCCTTTGCCATTTTTATAAAGGCTGAACTTTTTATTTATGAAGACAGCACGTAATATTTTAACGTTGACAAAGGCTACCCTAGTAAATGTATAAAGCAAACACATTTACAAGTTAAACTACAGTCCCAATCCAAATGCACAGACGTAATAACGAATATCTACATTGACGGTCCATTAAAAACGTTTCTTCAAGAGTAATATGCTAATTGCGCGAGGAAGATACGCGCATTGATGATTTCGGCTACAGACCAAAAAATTACAGGTAATTTCAAACAAAACTGCGTTAATAAAAAAACCTCAAGTCCCGCTTGGAGTGTAATAGAAACCTACCAGAAACCATTATCAGAGGCGAAGAGGTGACGGGAGATTTGATCGGACGATAACAACAAGTGTTCGTCGTTGCCAGAACTGCATTTCCTTACTGCTGTGTAAATAAAAGCTGCCAACTATCCTCGACATGTTTTTTTGATGCACTACAAAACACAAAGTGAGCTCTAATAGTCTAGATGAATAAAAGGTTAGATCATTTTTGAGCGCATATCCTACACATCTGTTCCTGCATGTGCGTAAAGCGAATGTCGCGGTAACCTACCCAAAGGGACTACAGGGAGAGGTTGTCAAAAGCAGGGTAACTGAAATGTGTTTTTGTTCAATTGTATAATTTGTGTAGGTTCCCCTTCTGTTATAATTGAACATTACGGCGCGATACGCGTCTCGAATTGAGAGTGAAGTTTATACCTTGAATGGATGACCGGTCCTCGGTATTCTTCTAAACGCTTCTGCCGGACTAGAAGCTCCGATCCTCTCCGCTTCAGCCCTCAAATCACCCCCCAATTAGGAATCCACAATTCATGAACAACTGAGATAAAAATGTATCCAATTGACCAAAACCTATCAATTATTCCTTCCAATACAACGACGCTCCGCTGAATGTCAATCCCCCTGATAATCGTGTTTTTTTTTTAAAGCAAGCGGAAAACAATGTTTTTTGTTTTTTTCAAACCAGTAGCCCTACGTGAAATGTGTTCCGTTCTTCAGTGGTAGGCTACAGGGACCTTGGCAGACCACTCTTCGGACCGGTTTCACAGCATTCCGTGGGCTTTGGCTGGAATATGTTTTGCTATAATAAAATCATCCTCAATATGTCCCCTTGATAGAAGATTCCAGAGAAGACCAAGAGGAAGAAAGAAAGATAAAAAAACTAACAAAATTACAACATGCTATGTCCAGTAGCTGCCAGTGACAGTAACATCCCGTTCACTGACTCTTCAAGGGGATGCCTTGGTTTCTCGTGCTACACGGCTCACCTCGCGCGGCTGCACGGTGTGTGTGAGAGGGAGTGAAGTGATTTTCAAACGATTGCTCGCTCGCTCTCTCTCTCTCTCTCTCTCCCCTCACGTTGTGCCAGAGAGACACGGCAAGGCGGGGCATACCAAGACTCGTTCACGTAGCCTATGGATTTCCCAACATTGGGTTACCCATTTTTCCTCATATTATCTTTTCGGAGAGGACAGTACATGCATATGAGAAAAACCATTTGGCCCTTTGTAATAGTTAATGATGATCTGTGCCGAAATACATACTGGCTTTACAGCCGCGTCCTGCATTGAACCGTGCAAAGCTTGCGCCCGCGCTCTATGGATAGACTACTGGAGGTTTAAGAACTTAATCATTAACAATGTACTCTGAAGGAGTTAAAGGAAACTAATCGATATAGTGATTGAAATAGGCCACTACTAGACAATCAGAAACAATAAGATTCAAATCACAGTGGTTACACGCAGTCACTTATCTCCCTGCATTTCAGCATTTTCCCTGCAAAACTCGGACATGGACTGTTAACCCAATACATATTCGTGAATCCTTCTTTAAGCACCTTTCGTTTCTGAAATATGCAAACTAGCCTAAGTATTATAGGCGTTCAATAAGCTTTGAGAGGTTTGTCTCTCACACGGTACCCGGTAAATCAACGGGACTAAAGGACGGAGTCGGTTGACGCTCCGAGATAAGCGACTGAGACAGCATGAAAGTTTGATTGTTCTCTTAGCGCCACCTGCAGGACGTAATGAAAAGGACGTCGATAATCTGACATTACATTAGCAGTTTCTGTCCACAGAGGGTGTTGAAAACGATTCATCATAACTTCTATTCAAGTCTAGAAATACCCTTGACGGCGAAAGATGTGGCAATTCTAATACATTATTATCTCCCACCTCAAACGGATTAAAGCTACCAATGACATTTTCAAGACAAACTTTTTTTTGGGAGAAGGAGCACACTCAGCACATGCTTCATTTTCTAAAACGATTTTACAGATTTAACTGCAAAAGCCTCCAGACCCACATAATGTGACTGAAACAGTTTAGAGATTATAGTCTCAATTGAAATCATTTACTTTGATTTTCTTTGGCAGTCAGTCCAGTCATTTTGTTTTGAGGATACCCTACCTTAGCAGGTGCTGTCTGGGAGCATTTAGGGGTCTGGTTTGGTAAAAGAGAAGTTACTAATCTCTTCTGACACTGTCGAGTTAATTTACCAGCATTAAAGGGTTCAATTAACCCACAGCAAGAGAAGGAGAAGATCCTTTCCTCAACCACAGTTCCCGAAAAAGCCTGAATCCTGCCTGTGTTCATTATAATATCATATTATTTTGTCATGCTTCAAAGGGAAGAGTGATAAGGGGAAAGCCAGTATGAAAATAGAGGACGGTGCTAATCTATAATAGCATCATTCTAGAATTGAGAGTGAGTGATCTCCTCAAAGCGGTTTAAACACAGATACAATAGAACCTATGAACAAGTCATTTGCTCTTCAGAAGATGGTGTGTTCCTGTCCTGAAGGTGAGCACACACTGGTCACATGGTGTTCTGAGGTTATTGTGAATGGATGTACTGCACCCAGAGAGACCGGCACCCAGAGAGACCGGCACCCAGAGAGACCGGCACCCAGAGAGACCAGCACCCAGAGAGACCGAAGTCAACCCTCCTCCCTTTATTGTTTTGTCCATTTTGAAGCTCAATGGGCTTAAGTGTTGCAGCAGCAGCTGAGTCATGCGTTAGGACAAAACCACTTCCTGTAGGAAGGAACAGGGCTTATCCAGCGCTAACGAGGGTGTGGACCTACAGACAGACACTAAGGAAGTCGTTGTCAAATACACACATGCCCTCCATTCTGGAGCTCAGCCTATAGAGGGATGGATTATCAACCTTTTCCTCTCTCGTCCTCGCTCCCTTTCGTAACAAGCAGGTTTGGCTCAATATGGATGCAGTGCTCCCGCTAGCCTCCTTTTTGGTATGAGGCAGAGGAGACGCCAACATTGGAGATTTGAATCAGTCCAGGAAAACAGGCTAATTTGGCACTGCCCAGAAAGATAACAGGCTTCGTCAGCTTATCACAGAACAAACAACTATCTGATCCCCGATACTCCAGACTTATTAACTCCAACAAGGGGATGAATTATTCATCGTGTTAATGATGGAGCAGTCTCTCTCTGTCTTTCTCTCTCTCTCTCTCTCTCTTACACACACACACAAACAAACTCTCTCAAACACACAGACAGAACAGCGATGTCCACATACATGGAACTCCAGTGTCTGTAGCAAACCATGCAAGAATACAAAAGTGTGTATTTGTGTGAGTGTCTGTGTGTATTTGTGTGTGTGTCTGTGTGAATTTGGGTGTGCGTGTTTGAATGGGCGAGATAATGCAGCTGAGTGCTAAGGTTAATAAAGGCTTTACTAATGCTATACACTTAAATGGTTTTCATATCAGCACAGTCCTATTTGCAACCCATTTTTTTGTTTTGTTTTTTTGCTGGTCAACGTTGCAACATTCAATTAAAAGATATTGACAGGAGAAAGCAAACAGCTCATGTACTAACCAAAACAGCCGTCATAAAATCTGCTTTGATGGTAAGTGTTAAACATGGTTATATATCTGTTGGCCAAAAGAAAGAGTTTTCCAATAAAATTCTCTGACCTCAGCTTCCTGTTATTGATCGTCGCAGCAGGACTTGTATCCAAGGAGGCTGGGCTAGTGAAGATCCACTTGGGTTAGACCCCACCACACCAGATGCTGTAGACAGCCTTCATCTGCGTCTCTAAGGTGGAACTGTGTAGAAACAAATGAGTCATTAATATTTCGAGTTTGTGGAAATACTGTTTGGATGGCTACACGCATTTCCTACTTTGTGCGGTACACTCAAGTTACAAGAGAATGACACTTAAGTTACAAGTAGCATTGTTTTTTCATAGGCTGAAATACTTTCGAATAAAAGGTTTTAGAAAAAATAAAGTTTTAAAAGGTTGATAAATATTTTCGAATGTATTCTTGCTTTTGAATCCACCCAGTGCAAGGCTATATAATACTTATACATGTCTACTCCCGTATCTCCCAGCATGTTTAATTGGGAATACACATTCCGAGTTAGAAATGTGTCAAACCAGAAAGCTAGCTACCGAACGAGCTAGCTAGTTAGCTACTATTACGGCTAGCTTCCAATTTCGTCAACACAGCGATGAGCTGGCACAGTGTTGCCGCAACTGATCCCTAGCGAGTACCCTGTTGTTCTAAAAGCTACTGAAAATTAAACAATTGCATATCTTGGTTTCTACTAATTGAGGTTTTGCTTTTTGCTTTTCAACTTTTCACGCGAATCCGCGTCGCATATTTTGCTGGTAGAAATATGACACTATGCTAACAATTAGCTCAAGTAATGTGTCTGCCTCCCTATCTCATCCTCCTTCAATGTTAAACTCCTCTAATCTAAAACGTTTAGTTGTCTGGCCAACCTGTCTGAATCTAGAATTTAATACACATACATGAGATTCTGCTTTAGCGGTATGACTGAGTTGCAGCGTTTCCTGGACTGTCTGGCCGTTAGTGGGTGTAAAAAAAAAAAAAGGAAAGGAAATGCCATTTTCAAATTGTGTTAAGCTGAGACACATCAACCAATCAACGGAGCCCATGTGGACACGTGGTATATATGTTCTTGATGTTATTTAATCACACCATGTGCTTGATTATTCAGCTCCTTAAATGATATCACTCCATGCCAGCATGCACCCACCAGTCACTATCAAAACACCGCCATTTTGGCAGGAACGTTGAGAGCCAAGTGGAGGCCAGTCTTAGTTAGTAGTTACGTTGCTAGCTAGTTGCTCCTATTGTAATTAGCGGACCTTTTCAATAAACACCTTGATTCAACATAGTGGATAGCTGCTGTTTGCTGGCTTGAAAGAACCGTCAGGGAAGATAAACAGAGCCGATTTTAAAGGATTCCTACAGCTACAGACATAACACAACCCCATAGTTCCTGACAACCACCCATGGCTTCAACCGAGGTTAGGATCATTCCACTCCTGGGGGAATTAGAGCTACCCTTAATAAAGATGTAATGGTAATGTTGTGATGAAAAGTGTTGGCAAACGTTCCAGACTAGCTAAGCGGCCCTAGAACTCACCGATGTTTCAGATCCCACGCCTAGTTTCTTCCTTTTGTTTTCTTGAAGATGTGCAGAAGCAACGAAAGAAGTCAAGTCGTCGATTTGTTGCTGCACCAAATTACAGCTTCTTACTTTGACACATGAGTATGTAAATATGCTCTAAAGCCTTAGCATTATCTGCAGCCTGAAATTGAACATTTCTTCACTGAAAGTGGTTTGGTGGACGACAATGGGACTCCCTGGACTTACTGCTCAACTGAGGAAAAATAACATGTGTAGGCATTTGTCGTTATTGAATAAAAAAACAGGGATGTTATAGTATAGGTGTGTATAGTCACAACGTTTTTACATTGGTATTATGTAGACATTTTCATTGAGAGGTGGTTGATTAGCTGCTTGTTGAAAGTGCTACCAGCAGCATTGCTGGCGCCATTCGCTTTTGGCGCTAGTAGAACTACTCTCCTTTTATCATGGCGTCGTAACGGTCAAGTCATTTTCTCTTTTGTAAATGTTTGCATGACTATCCATATTCAGATCTGGATTCAAAAACTTAGCAGCTTGCTTGTCTCATTTTAGCTGTCTCCCGCCTCGTTTGTTTTTAAAATAACAAGGACAAGAATATCAAGCTAGCAAACGAAAGAACGAGCTAGCTAGCTAGCTAGCTACACTTGGCTTCCACTTGGCCAACAAATCGATGTGTTGGCAGCAGTGTTGCCGCAACGCATCCCTAGCTAAATCCCCTTAAGGTCTGAAAGCTGTTGAAATTAAAATGTGTACATAGAAATTATTTCTAATCACTGAGTTTTTTTTTGGTATGTGTCAACGTTAGAACTTTCCCTTTGAATCCAGGTCAAATGATTTAGCGGCAAAAGGGGTGACCACCTATTAACTACTGCCTTGTAACTCGTGTTCCAGGAGGACCGTTGAGACTGTCACAGTAAGAGTACCATCATGTGGCCCCATCCTGGACTCTAATGGCTGCTGAGTGACATTTAAATAAAGGTGAGAGAGGAAGGTCCAGGGGGCCATCCTACCGCTTGAGTAAATCTGCTGCTGGTCCATCCCTTAGACTCAGAAGTCAAATTATAGCTCTGAGTTTGACATTTCCATTGTATTGGCAGAGTGCTGTTATATCCACCTAATTAGCCTGTTAGGTCCCTGAGTGATCCCTGCACCGGAGATGTCTGACACTCATAAAGAATAGTGGGGAAGAAGAAACGACCATGAAACACAGAAAGAGGGATGGGGTAGGATGGAAAGATACGGGTGGGGGGAAGAGAAGAGAGAAAGTGAGAAAGAGAGGTGAAGGAGAACTAGAAAGGGTGGCATTTGTAGTGTGTGCGAGCCCTTGCTGAGCAGAGAGAGGTGTCAGTGCATCCCTGCTGTGCGTGAAGAGAAGGACTCATTCATCCGTCCGTGTGTGTGTGTGTGTCAGGACTGTTAGATACCATCACAACAATTACACACCATCGGCATTTTAGCCTCAGCAGAACAACGTGAGCTTGTCTCTCATGTCAATACTAAGCTTTGTCTGGTTAGATCACAATGCCCATCTATGGGTTTGACGTTGTCAGTCATGGAAGTGACAGGGTGAGCACAGATGTGATAGTAAGAGTGCTCTCACTGAAGGAACAGGAAGCTTCTGGACTCCCCACTTCCCACTGTAGCAGTGAGTATGTAGAGAACTTCCTACTGTAGCAGTGAGTATGTAGAGAACTTCCTACTGTAGCAGTGAATATGTAGAGAACTTCCTACTGTAGCAGTGAGTATGTAGAGAACTTCCTACTGTAGCAGTGAGTATGTAGAGAACTTCCTACTGTAGCAATAAGTATGTAGAGAACTTCCTCTCAGCTATTTGTCAATGGGATGCCCTCCCAGTGCTCTTATGATTCATTTGCTTGTTGTGTTGACTTTTACAATTTCATAAGATAAATTATAAACGTCATTTGCATAATTGTTCCATTGTTTGGGGACCTGCCCAGCTAAATGTTGGAGCCATTAAACATGATTTAAATATTTACCCTTATTTACTTTCACGTCTAGCCTGTACATCCCTTCAAATGTTAGCAGTGATTTATTCAATGTTTAACATCAGCCTATCACATTACTGTGCTTAGGGTCATCTGGATGGACGGCTAATGGAGGTCAATGGTGACTCAACTCTCAGCCAATGGGATGAGGCGGACCTCAGCCCCCCCACCAATGAGGTAAGGCTGAACTCCCTCTTGATCTATAACACACAAGACTCGATTGCTGAAAGGGAAGCCAGCATGCTGTAGGTTACATACAGAAGGTTACTACTACATGTGACTGTCTCTGAACAGGAACGTTCAGGATATTGGTTCAATGGTTTGGTTGAACATCTTTAAACTCTCATAAACTCCCATTCGAATGACTGTAATATCTGACATATTATATATGCACACTGTTGCAAACGCTGCTCTTTTAGATGAGGGGTTTTCAGGAGTGGAGAAATGCGAACATTCAAATGAGTTCTCGTGTAACGATTGCTCTCGTTTCTGCTAAACAAACAGGTGAAACAGATGTATTTGGTTTATCAGCTACGTCTCCATAGCAACATTTGGGCTCGTGCTATTTTCCTAGGGGGAGGTGGAAAAGGTTCTATTGAAGATGCAAATTGCCATTAATTACCATGTTTGAAGGGAGGTGCAAAGTGGTTTAATTAGCTAGAGATTGGGTCAAGCCGTAATTGGACTGATGGGTAAACAGTGACTTCAGCTGAAACTGTCTCAACACTGGCTGAGAATGGTAGCGTAGACTGAGAACTCATTTGTATTGGTAAACTGTAGGAGCAGAAACACAATCCAGTTTGACCTCTTCGGTTTGTAAGATGCCCTTATCCAAAGCCATACACATGTTGCTTATTATCCTATTATCAGAGCAAACAGAGGAACACATGTCCGATGTGATGGCGTGTCTCTGGGTAGGGGTTGGGAATGATGGCGTGTCTCTGGGTAGGGTTTGGGAGTGATGGTGTGTCTCTCTGGGTAGGGTTTGGGAGTGATGGCGTGTCTCTGGGTAGGGGTTGGGAGTGATGGTGTGTCTCTGGGTAGGGGTTGGGAGTGATGGCGTGTCTCTGGGTAGGGTTTGGGAGTGATGGTGTGTCTCTCTGGGTAGGTCCCATGACTGTCCTCTGCTGTCCCATGACTGTCCCATGACTGTCCTCTGCCTGTCCCATGACTGTCCTCTGCCTGTCCCATGACTGTCCCCTGCTGTCCCATGACTGTCCTCTGCCTGTCCCATGACTGTGCTCTGCTGTCCCATGACTGTCCCATGACTGTCCCATGACTGTCCCCTGCTGTCCCATGACTGTCCCCTGCTGTCCCATGACTGTCCTCTGCCTGTCCCATGACTGTCCTCTGCCTGTCCTCTGCCTGTCCCATGACTGTCCCCTGCCTTTCCCCTGCTGTCCCATGACTGTCCTCTGCTGTCCCATGACTGTCCCATGACTGTCCCCTGCTGTCCCATGACTGTCCTCTGGTGTCCCCTGCCTGTCCCCTGCTGTCCCATGACTGTCCCCTGCCTTTCCCCTGCTGTCCCATGACTGTCCTCTGCCTGTCCCATGAC
This sequence comes from Plecoglossus altivelis, assembly GCA_036571765.1. Lineage (NCBI taxonomy): Eukaryota > Metazoa > Chordata > Actinopteri > Osmeriformes > Plecoglossidae > Plecoglossus > Plecoglossus altivelis. Next base: position 746,155 of record BROE01000006.1, read on the forward strand.
TGTCCCATGACTGTCCCATGACTGTCCCCTGGTGTCCCATGACTGTCCCCTACTGTCCTCTGCCTGTCCCATGACTGTCCCATGACTGTCCCATGACTGTCCCCTGGTGTCCCATGACTGTCCCCTGCTGTCCCATGACTGTCCTCTGGTGTCCCATGACTGTCCCCTGCCTTTCCCCTGCTGTCCCATGACTGTCCCCTGCCTTTCCCCTGCTGTCCCATGACTGTCCCCTGCCTTTCCCCTGCCTGTCCCATGACTGTCCCCTGCTGTCCCATGACTGTCCTCTGCCTGTCCTCTGCCTGTCCCCTGCCTGTCCCCTGCCTGTCCCATGACTGTCCTCTGGTGTCCTCTGCTGTCCCCTGACTGTCCCATGACTGTCCCCTGACAGTCCCATGACTGTCCTCTGTTGTTCTTGGCTGTCCTTTGCTGTCCCCAGACTGTTCTTGAGTGTCCCCTCCAGACCCCTGCTGTCCCCTGCCTGTCCCCTCCAGACCCCTGCTGTCCCTTGCTGGTGTTGTGAAACTGTGCATTGGAGCCGTCACCTGTAAATCCTTTCTGATGCGAGACAGGAATCTCCCATCCTCTTGTGTATGTACTGTGTAGCTGCAGTGAGACAGGAATCTCCCATCCTCTTCTGTATGTACTGTGTAGCTGCAGGTGCTGTGTGCTTGTGTGTTCTTATGCCTGAGTTCATACATCAGGTGAAGATCTGGTCCGAATCCTCCTCACACCATGTCTATCCTCGATTAGTGGGAGGGGCGGGGGGGGTAGCCAGGTGTCTGGTCGAGGGAGGCCAGAGGGCCATGGTGGGTGTGATGAGGACCTGTCAGGCCCTGTCACACACTGAGTGTTCTCAACCCAGCACAGCTACATCCTTTTCATACCAGCCATCGTGCCATAAACCTGGTGTTGTGTATGTGTCATCTTGCGTGTTGTACAAGCCTGCATTGAAATATTTTGTTGGTTTCACATTCTGGGCATGCTTTAGGGATGAGTGTGTGTAGTGTTGTAGTATGCGTGTGTCTGTGCGTACACGTCCTGCGCTGTTGGTGTGCGCATACATCTGATCAAGTTAGCAGCGTTCATGAGGCCAAGCTTGACTGAGTTCCAGTTCTCTCCATCTCGTCCAAAATAGAACTTTCCTTCTGGCTTTTCTGTCACTCCGTGGGAAGAATTGGCCCAAAAGGCTTCCGTAGGTGAATGTGTGTGAGTGATATGCACACATGACCAGTAGTACATGAACAGAAGCCTAGGAAAAAAGATTATAGTATCCCCAGTTCCCTCTCTCTCTCAAGCAGGGTTGATGCAGTGAGCTAGAGAACTGCTGGAGGGAGAAATGAAGGCCTGCTGTTATGTGCAGGGGGACAGAGGGGGTGAAAAGTAAGAGGGAGTGGGTCAGAAAAGGAGGAGGAGGAGAGGGAGGGGGAAGGAGGGGGGAGGAGACGGAGGGAGGAGGAGAGGGTGGGAGTGGGGAGGCAGAGAGGGATGGGGGGAACTCTGTGTGAGCTTAATGTGAGTATCAATCACACACACATTGGAGCAAAGCAAAGGGACAGTCAAAAGGCAACATTCCTCTCTGCCCGTCCCTGGGAGGAGGAGGAGGAGGAGGAGGAGGAGGAGGAGAAGAAGGGAGCGAAACGCTGGGGGCTGCTTCAGACTAGGATGGATATTACAGCCAGGCCTTTCTCCTGAAAGAAAACACACACAGTATATCTTCAACAACATAGTTGTTCTCCACAAGACTCTACACACACTGTATTATGTGATGTACACGTGAGGGTGCAGGTGTTGCAGGCAGTGCTCAGGGAAGCAGAATGGAGGAATGGTGTGTGTGTGTGTGTGTGTGTGTGTGTGTGTGTGTGTGTGTGGCTGTGTGTGTGTGTGGTTGCCTAAGGGGGAAGTGTGCTTCAACCTGCCAATGCGTGTGTTTTCCTGGGACCCCTGTCCTGACGCTATTTCGCCTTAGCTCCTCGTGTTGCCATGGCACCCAACGAAAAACACTGCTCTTACCTAACGGCCGCCATCAAATCACTCCCCCCCCCCACCACCCCCCACCCCCACCCCCCGCCGTTAGACAATTTTTTGGACCACAGATGACATCCCACACCAGTTTTCCACCCTCTGAATGCACCTCCTGTTGCAGCTAAGTGGATGAGAGGGGAAGTGGTGTTGCTGTTTCTGATGCAGAGGGGAGTAGGGAGAATCACCTGTGGATGTGGGGGATATAACTGCTGGGGATTCAAACTGCTCGCTTTCTTTCTCACACACACATATATACACACACAATGTGCACAGTGTGACTGCTTACAGCTCCTATTGGCCAGGACTCCAGAGTGTAACTGCTTACAGCTCCTATTGGCCAGGACTCCAGAGTGTGACTGCTTACAGCTCCTATTGGCCAGGACTCCAGATAGTGACTGCTTACAGCTCCTATTGGCCAGGAGTCCAGAGTGTAACTGCTTACAGCTCTCTCCTATTGGTCAGGACTCCAGATAGTGACTGCTTACAGCTCCTATTGGCCAGGACTCCAGAGTGTGACTGCTTACAGCTCCTATTGGCCAGGACTCCAGATAGTGACTGCTTACAGCTCCTATTGGCCAGGAGTCCAGAGAGTGACTGCTTACAGCTCCTATTGGCCAGGACTCCAGATAGTGACTGCTTACAGCTCCTATTGGCCAGGACTCCAGATAGTGACTGCTTACAGCTCCTATTGGTCAGGACTCCAGATAGTGACTGCTTACAGCTCCTATTGGCCAGGACTCCAGAGTGTGACTGCTTACAGCTCCTATTGGCCAGGACTCCAGATAGTGACTGCTTACAGCTCCTATTGGTCAGGACTCCAGAGTGTAACTGCTTACAGCTCCTATTGGTCAGGACTCCAGAGTGTAACTGCTTACAGCTCCTATTGGTCAGGACTCCAGAGTGTAACTGCTTACAGCTCCTATTGGCCAGGACTCCAGATAGTGACTGCTTGCAGCTCCTATTGGCCAGGACTCCAGATAGTGACTGCTTACAGCTCCTATTGGTCAGGACTCCAGAGAGTGACTGCTTACAGCTCCTATTGGTCAGGACTCCAGAGAGTGACTGCTTACAGTTCACTCCTATTGGTCAGGACTCTAGAGTGTGACTGCTTACAACTCTCTCATTGGAGAAAGCTGCTCTGGAAATGTTCTAGAGTTCTTCTCTGATAAAGACCCTCAGACACATTTTCACTCTGGGATCATTTTGCAGTCCTGGATCAGAGTGAACAGCTCTAACCGTGTTTTGGTAGTTAGACTCAAGGATTGGTCCATGAAAGTTTTAGCAGCGCTTCCTTGACAGATATTGGTGTATCAGTCTACGCATAAGCCAGTCAATATAAACAGCCTTCTCAGTAAGTGGAAAGAGGTTATCCCTAGACTGCCCATCACACCTTGAACATCCTCAGTGTCTGTTCAGTATGTTAAGTTATTTGAGGCTTTGCGGAAATGGTAGAATTTGTCGAATCTTTGTTGAGGTTGCTGTTCCATGGTGCTTAAGAGCATGGTTACGGTTAGTAGTCAAGGAAGAGGTTGTTTAAAATACTGATCTCTTTCTAACCTTCCCCACAACCTCTGTTACTCCTCTTTCAACAGTAAAACAACATCATTAATTACACATCATATCTATTTGTGCTACATTACACTAATATTTCCATTTAGTTTTTTCTTCCCTCATGGTTCCAACAGAGTAAAGCCATGTTGTTTGAGCTTGACAGTTATCAAACACTTTCTGCCCGTCTCTCATAAACACACTCACACACAGCAATGCCTCCCTGTCTCTCTCTCTCTGCGTCTCTCTCTCTCTGCGTCTCTCTGTCTCTCTCTCTGCGTCTCTCTGTCTCTCTCTCTGCGTCTCTCTCTCTCTCTCTCTCTGCGTCTCTCTGTCTCTCTCTCTGCGTCTCTGTCTCTCTCTCTCTCTCTCTGCGTCTCTGTCTCTCTCTCTCTCTCTCTGCGTCTCTCTCTCTCTCTGCGTCTCTCTGTGTCTCTCTCTCTCTCTTTGCGTGTCTCTCTCTCGGTGTCTCTCTCGCTCTCGATGTCTCTGTCTGTCTCTGGCCATCTCTCCATCTCCTTGGGTGTCAGTGTGATGCAGTTGGCTTGTGTCCAGAGCCGGTTTGAGTTGCGATATAAACCATGTTCCAGCGGTCTGCTCTGGAAGCTGCAGAAACAGCGCTTCAGGAAGACATTTAGTCACCTGACCCAACAACTAGTGAGTCGACAACACAGACGAGAGCTTTTCAGGATCGATACAACACAGCTATACCGTGGATGACATGCTGTTTATACAGTGAGAGCAGGTACTTCTAAGGGTCTTCTCCCTCCAGCTAGGTTCCCCTACACCTTCCCACCTTCTCATGTTCATGCAAGTCATCCCATCTGCAGCGCAGGATTCCATGCCTGCAGCTTGCAGCCTGCAGCTTGCAGCCTTGTGTCAGGGGCAAGCCGCTCAGTGGGGGTGGCATGCTTTGTTGTGTTTCGGTCGTTCAAAGCCTTGAGATGATTTCATCGATGCTCCAGCACAACAGCAAGGTCAGGACTTCCTGCTGCACATTAGCTAGATAGCTGTAATGAGCTTTAGTGTAAACGTGGAAAGATTATTAAATTAGGTGAATTACTCAAATCGGTTAATGAGGCCAAGGAAATGTTTATATTTCTGCAAAATAGCTCTGACCATGTTTACAATCTGCAGTTTGATTACGTCAAATTAACATAATACACTAATTATACGGTGTAATGTAGACCTGCATAGGTGACCCATGTTTCCTGGAGTCCCCGAAAATACATCATAATTCATCAAATCATCATTCTGAACACTTTGAACATTAAATGGATGTTATCCATATCTTTTCCGCGTGATGTAGCTGTGAAATCCTGCGTTTGGATTTTGAACACTTTGAACAGAACCTTAAGAGCAACAGAGACAATATTCATCCCTGAAAGTCATATCAAACTGACTGACGTGACGCACATTAAAAACTGCCATTTTGTGGGAGCTCAAACACCCAAATGTCTCTTCTGGAGGCCTCAGCCCCCCTGGGATG
>BROE01000006.1:753713-755763 GCA_036571765.1 Plecoglossus altivelis
GCTGAGGACAGTCTCTGGAGCCTTTGGTACCGAGAGCTGCTGGAAGTGGGAGTGTACAGACTTGTATACTTGTAGACTTTTATATTCCATTTTTATTGACAGACTTTTTTTTGGGGAACGAGTGAAAATGCACGTGGCATTTACTATTTCCAGTATGATAGAGAGGCGTTACAAAATGAATAATTGGAGGACGTATTTAATAACAATTATTTGGCTCATAGGAAACGTGCTTCATATTAAGCTGCTAAACCTTTTTATTTCTAGATGCTTCTGTGTTGTGCTATCAGAGTGGAAGAGTGCTGGTGTCTGAAGACTAGGGAACAGAGTTCTGCTCCAGTAGTTGCATGATAAGACAGCACACCTCTCCCACACAGAGCATCTCTACATGTCTGTCGTGTTTCAACAGAAGAGTTTGTCCTTTGTCAGTTTGGTGTATCACTTGGGGGCAGAGGCAGGAAGACGGAGGGAGATACAGAGACAAAGAAGACAGAGAGTGAAAGGTAGCTGGAGAGACACTACACTTCTCCCTCATGAACGGCTCTTCACTTCCTGTCAGTCCGCCCCGAAACAGAAAGAGGATGAAGGAAGGAGGGAAGGAATGAATGAATGAGTGAAGGAGTGGGTGAGACATGAGTGTGTGGAGAGGGAGAGAGAGAGAGCGAGAGAGAGAGAGAGCTACCTTGTCCTTTCATCCAGAGAAACCTGGTCAGACAGGAGATGTTCTGAGCGACAGCAGCCACAGCTACCTTGTCCTTTCATCCTCTCATTGGGAGGGTTCAAAGACACAGGCAGCCCTTTGATTCCATCACTGCTTCTTCTCCCTTGATGTGGAAATCTAAATTTGAGAGAAATTGAAAGAGGAGTGGGGGGGGGAGGGGGGAGGGAGGTGAGGGGGAGAAGGGGGGGAAGGGAGGTGACACATTACACCGTATGAAGAGGTAAACGTGTCATGACTCCCAAGGGGCCAGCTCTAATGACTCTGAAAAAGCCAGAGAGAACTGAGGAACGGTTTCCTAAACACCTCAGCTCCGAGCCAAGGGCCGTCTCATTTACCCAGTGATCGTTTCCATGCAAAGCAGGGATTTCTCTGGATGATATCTCCTGCTCCCTCCACCACTAACACCTATCCTCCTCCTATCAGTGTGACTGAGTCCTTTGCAGTGTCCAGCTCACAGCTAGTGACACGTATGTAGAGGCGTGAGGACCTAAATGCAACATCTCCACCCTGGAGTAACAATTATCTATTTATGAGGGATTTTGTACCCTCAACTCACTCCCCAAAAACTTGAGATATTGAGTGTTTGCTGAGTCTTAAGGCCAAGCAATATTGAGATTGATCTCAACACTCTCCTGGCTTCCCCTGTACCTGAAGAGAATCTTAGAGCAGCTCCCAGATCAGCAGCACCCAGACTAGCACAGCCCTGGGCTAGCTGAAGTAACTTAGAGCAGCTCCCAGACCAGCAGCACCCAGACTAGCACAGCCCTGGGCTAGCTGAAATAACTTAGAGCAGCTCCCAGACCAGCAGCAGCTCCCAGACCAGCACAGTCCTGGGCTAGCTGAAGTAACTTAGAGCAGCTCCCAGACCAGCAGCAGCTCCCAGACTAGCACAGTCCTAGGCTAGCTGAAGTAACTTAGAGCAGCTCCCAGATCAGCAGTAGCCCCCAGACCAGCAGCAGCTCCCAGACCAGCACAGTCCTGGGCTAGCTGACAAAACATAGAGCAGCTCCTAGACCAGCAGCAGCCCCCAGACCAGCAGCAGCTCCCAGACCGGCACAGTCCTGGGCTAGCTGACAAAACATAGAGCAGCTCCCAGACCAGCAGCAGCCCCCAGACCAGCAGCAGCTCCCAGACCAGCACAGTTCTGGGCCAGTTCAAGGGCATTGCAACACATTGGTTTTCTATTCACAGCAAGTTGTTCCACCCACAGCCCTTCTGCATGCTTTTATTTAATAGAACAAATGAATAACTTGCATTTTACTTTGTGGAAGGGCACAAAACAAAGATAGGAAGGCTAACTCAGATGCATTTGTTTCAGGAGGGACAAGTAAG
>BROE01000006.1:755773-789528 GCA_036571765.1 Plecoglossus altivelis
CCCAGACCAGCACAGTCCTGGGCTAGCTGAAGTAACTTAGAGCAGCTCCCAGACCAGCAGCAGCTCCCAGACTAGCACAGTCCTGGGCTAGCTGACGAAACTTAGAGCAGCTCCCAGACCAGCACAGTTCTGGGCCAGTTCAAGTGCATTGCAACACATTGGTTTTCTATTCACAGCAAGTTGTTCGACCCACAGCCCTTCTGCATGCTTTTATTTAATAGAACAAATGAATAACTTGCATTTTACTTTGTGGAAGGGCACAAAACAAAGATAGGAAGGCTAACTCAGATGCATTTGTTTCAGGAGGGACAAGTAAGGATACAGACGTTTGCATATTGTATTCCACATTGAAGGACACCCATATAGAAAACTGTCAGATACAGCAGAAACCAGAACAAAAGTAACAGGAAACCCAGATATGACTGAAAGTGTAGATAGACTGTCCTCACAGCCCAGCCTCTCAGATGGCGTTTCATCCAGCAGTAGTTCATTAGGACGGATGGGACACTGACCTAGAAGGTCGTGCTAACGTCTCCTCTGATTAAGCACGTACAAAGAAGAGATTTCTAGCCAGCATCATGGTTTCCTGCAATGAAAAGATAGCACACTTAAGAAAATCTATAACTTCTATTGAACCCTCTCTTACCAAATCAGTTTTTGTAAGGCTATTATTTAGTTTAATTGCCGTTTGAGCAGATTATTCAAGTACAATGCCAAGTTAAAGACAGTACTATCTGAGCCAGGCTCAGCGTGACACAGTAGTAGAGCACGTCATAAAGCAGAGGGGGTCCTTAGTGGGATTCCCTGGATGGGAGGTCGAATGGTCATGTGACTTCAAGTTTCTGAATGGGATTAATCCTTGATCCCACAGATGGGATCCATGGTTGCATTTTGGCTCCATTGGATCAATGGTTTTAATGAAATCAGTTAGCGTTAGCATGCTCTGAGAAGTCACCCAGGAAGTAGACATGGTCTGGATCAAGTCGTTATGTTTTGGGATGTCGGCCATGTTTAGTCAAGACGACCTGAATGGGATTTGATCAAATTTGAATTCAGAAAATGTCCAAAGTGTTGGGCTACTGGTGTGTCCATAGTTGTAATAAAATGTTCACATTTAAATCAATCAGCCTTGTATTTCTTTTATCAATAACCTGGTGTTCTGTTACTGAACTGTTTTCTGACCCTCAAATAACATTCACTCACTTGTGTGGCCGTTGAACATGATACGAGTCCACGCATGATTATTATTCAACACTTTAATATTGGAATATTTGCATGAAACAAAAGTTTATTTTTTGGCAAATATGAAAGTGCCAAGATTTCCCGTTAACTTTTGGTTGGCTCCAGTTCTTTCTCAGTGCCAGGCCGTCATTGTGTTCCAACATGCTCTACTGAATAAGCTCCAATTACAGACCAGAATAGCTTTGGGTTCTGAACAATAATTGAAAACTACAGGTGTTGAAGGAAATGTTCATTATGAAATGTGATCCTGCCTTCTGTACTCAGTTGAAGCAATCAAAGCAGCAGGACAGACGATTATAAGAATTGGGGAAGAGGTGAGAGAGAGAGAGGTTGTGTTGACCCCCTGCCAAAAGTGAGTGCATAAACGTTCTATTCACGTTCGAACAAATAAATTAATGAGAAGCACCATGCTATGGTTGATGAGGGGAGCCGTGATCTGTAGCCATGTGGTGCCCCAGTAATGGACACACCGATCTCCTCCGACAGCAGAAACGTTGACAGCAGAAACGTCGACAGCAGGAACGTCGAGCTCATGATGTCAGACGCTGTTGGCAAGAGAACAACAAACACAACTGGGTGTAATAAGTAACTAAGTGCACTTTTTCCTAAATGGCTTCAGGATAATGACACTAACTAACGGAAGTAAATGTTAGAGATAAAGATGGACAATGTATGGTACACAACTAGCAGCCCACGCTGGCCCACTACAGCTCAGGAAGCAGCCGATTCCTGACATGAGCCATCAGTGGAGGAGCAGGGCCAAGCAGCTGGGGTTATGCTGCCTGCCGTAACCTTTCGCTGCAGAGCCACAAGTTGAATAATAACAGTTCTCGCTGTATGCTGAGCAATTACACTGTGTCAGGTCAGTCCTGTCTAATGAGACAGGGTGCTGAGAGAGTGTGTACATGTTGGAGCCTTCTTCTCCTGACTGAGCAGGCCGGAGTCACGCCAAGGTCTTCACAGCCATGAGTGGGCAGAAAAACACACATTAGTCCAGATAATGGGGTGGTGGGCCTCCCTGCCAACATTTACAGTTTGAACTTCGACCCGAGATCCTGCACCTGGTGGTGTAGTCTCTGGCTGCTGAGATGCAGCCCAGTCCAGAGATGGTCCACACATCCTTCACTTAAACACAAGTACAAGATACTTGTTTCAAAACTGCGCTGGTACAAAGTACCCAAAAGACACTACAGACACAGAGATAGGATTCCTTTTTGATACAGACTATTTCAAACACCTATATTTTTACATTTGGAAATGCAAAATGTGTGTATAGTTTAAAGTGTGTTGTTGCATCATTGATTAAATGTTATTGGTCATGTCATCAATGAAGAAAACTTAGCTGTTTACAGCCAAAGTACTGAAAATCTAAATATGGTGACATATTATGGGTATTTTAGTGACTTCCCCTCTCTGGTCCTGCCAGCTGGGAGAAGATAAGGCTAATACCATGGCCCGTTACCATGGCCCGTTGCTATGGCCGTTACCATGGCCCATCGCTATGGCCCGTTGCTATGGCCGTTACCATGGCCCATCGCTATGGCCCGTTGCTGTAGCCGTTACTATGTATGGATCCTCACATTGTCTTGGTACAGGGCGTTCCTGTATTGATTAGTGTGCCATAGCTGATCCATGCTAGTTCTGGAGTCTCATTCCCGACTCCTGGGCCCCCCATCTCCTGGGCCCCTAGCTCCTGGGCCCCCAGCTCCTGGGCCCCCCGACTCCTGGGTCCCCGGCTCCTGGGCTTTGAGAGAACCACAACAGCCAGACATTTTGCCTTTGGGCAGGCATCAGCCCGGACTAGACTTGGTCAGGTTAGACTAAGCCAGGCTTTGGACTGTGTTATGCTATGCAAGCCCAAAACATAAACTGTGTTGTGTTTGCAAGCCTAAGCCATGGATGTTATGTCTTAGGATGTTGCTATACATGCCATGTTTGCTTGTGCCTGTGCTAAGCTAAGCTAAGCTAGGCTGTACCATGGGTTGTGTTGGGCTCATGGAATATTTCCATGTGTGGTATCATCACCCTGAAGGGCAGAGGAGAGGTTCATGTGTGACTTTGCCACCATGTTGTTGGATGAGAGTGACTGAAGGCAGACAAATATTGCATCCATTCTGAATTGTCTGTTTTACTGTAATTTAATACAGCTGTGAAAGACAAATCAATATTTTTAAGATGGCGTTAAAGCATTGTGTTATCTGTCGATATTTAATCTAGATGAGCTTGGTTGCCGGTGACTTTTAAGAAGTTGACATTTATTAAAATGCTTAAATGCGGATTCAGAAAAGCTATCCCATTTGCAGCGATTACAAGCGCTATGGTTATATGAGATAATTGGATGTTATCAGAAAAATTAATTGGACACATTTACGAGGGAATAAACATTAACAGCTAGAGTCAATTTACCAAAATGGGGGGTCAATAGACAAGACATTACTGTAAGTAACAGCTTAAAGACAGTACATGTCTAAGATAGACAGTACATGTCTAAGATAGACAGTACATGCCTAAGATAGGATAGTTGAACTCGCCCTAGCTGTGTTAGAAGTATGTGGCTGTAACTTGCAGGTTCTCCTGATATCTTCCAGAGTTTGACCATCCAAAATGCTGTTTAGTCAGTAGAATCTCTCTACTGTACTGCCCAACACTCTGGATAGTCAGGATATTTATTTTCCTTCTTCTGTTCTGTTGGCTGTCGCTTGTAACTTGTGTCATCTCCAGGGAATTTTGAATTAAATGTGGTTTGTCGATGTACATTTTCCAAATGACTACCCTTTTGATCCCAGGTTATTAGAAAACATTCGATGAGAAGACCTATGGGAAGATCACTAAGCAAGCACATTGGTAGCTAACGACAAATTAATTACCACAGGATGCAAACAGCGATGAGAGCATTGCCATGAAGTAATCAGCCATTCTGTTGTTAATTGATTCTTTCAGAGGAATCTAAAGAACTCAAGGTGACAAATCTCTCTGTAGATTATATTAGTCAGAGGAGGAAAAAATATATACATTTTTCTCTTCATCTTGATAGAAGTAATTACCATTACATGTTAATGGTCAATAGCTGTGCTCAATTCACATGCGCTGGCCTGACCCTGCTCAGACAGGAAAGAGATGTGGTCTGGTGGAGCAGGACTGGCCAATGAGGAATAAAGAGAATTTAAGTAGTTATATGATATAGACATGCTACCCATAACCCAACTGGGTCATTAGTGAACTTACAAATGAAGTGTGACACGGAGCTGCAGATGTGTGTGTGTGTGTGTGTGTGTGTGTGTGTGTGTGTGTGTGTGTATAACAACCTGAAGGACCTGTAATTTCAGAGACTAAATGAGAGGAGTATTCCTACACATGTTGTCATCTTGTCAATACCAGCGCTCGCTCATATCATTTATACACAGAGCTGGAAGTCTCTGTCCCATCGATCTTATTACTGATGGTCCTACTCTGCTGATGGGGACAGGAGGAGGAGGGTTGAGATGGGAAGGGAGAGGAGAGGAGGGGAGGGAGAGAGGAGGAGGGGAGAGATGAGGTTAGGGAGAGAAGAGGAGGGAGGGGAGAGATAAGGAGGTTAGGGAGAGAAGAGGAGGGAGGGGAGAGATAAGGAGTTTAGGGAGGGAGGAGGTTAGGGAGAGAAGAGGAGGGGAGGGAGGATAAGAGAGAAGGGAGAAGATGCGAGGAGGGGAGGCAGAGAGGGGGAGAAAGAGAGGAGGAGGAGGAGAGGAAGGGTCCTGGGTAGACAGGGGTGTGGCTGGTCTATGTTTGTTTTGAGCTCCACGATCAGCCAGATCCTCCTCTGCATGTGTGTTTGGAAGAGAGGATGATGATGGTGACAGTGATGCGAAAGAAGATTAATAGGATGAGATTGCCGACTACCAACACATGCAGTAAACATTAATAAATGGTACAACATTGATTCATTTTTAACTCAAACGCACTGACTCACAAATCCATGGAGGCAGTCTCTCTACATTAGTCCACGGGCTGACTGAAATGTTCTCATTAGTGTCTTTAGCATCACTAGCAGCACAGTCGGGGATGATGGGACTAATTTTACCCTATCGACTAATGACACTCTGCCTGGAGAGAGAGAGAGAGAGAGTAAACAGCAGCAAAACAGCGTCTCAACCTGTTAGCAGAAACAGCAACATTCTGTTAACTTCCTGTATTTCCGCCTCAGTGTTTGACTTCCACAGCCCTCTGAGATTAGACACCATTTACAAAAAACGAGAGGTGGTGAGTCACTTGGAGGCTGGGATGTAACTGAGTTTTAATTGCTACCATGCAGACCATTAAGAATTCATGGTCCTATTCTAGTAAAATAACACAGAATTACTCATTTAATTAACCATGTTGCCTCATTATGGCTCCATGCATAATTTAGACCTGACATCTCAACTGCTTCTGAGGAAAAATGACCTTGTTCTATACTTAGACAGAAATCAAATGCATGTCACCGAGCAAAGATGCTTAAAGTGTCAACACAGAGAGTGAGACATCAGTTGATAGTAGTGGAGGAACATGGGTAGGGTGTGTGTGTATCACAGCTTGCCGTTGATAAGAACACTGTGAGTCCGTCACACCAAAATACATCTCCTTCCCCCTTTCTCAAAACACCCATCAACATGCCCCCCCTCTTCTGAGCTGGACCTCCCCCTGTTTCTCTCCCCCCCTGTTCCTCTCCCCCCATGTTCCTCTCCCCATTTGCCTCTCTCCCTGTCCTCTCCCCCCATGTTCCTCTCCCCCCATGTTCCTCTCCCCCCATGTTCCTCTCTCCCCCTGTTCCTCTCCCCCCCTGTTCCTCTCCCCCCCATGTCCTCTCCCCCCTGGTTCCTCTCTCCCCCTCTTCTCTCTCCCCCTCTCCTCTCTCCCCTCCCCCCTCTTCCTCGCTCCCCTCATCCCCTTATTACTCTCTTCCCCTCTCCTCTCATCCTCTCTCCCCCTCTTCCTTCATTCCTCTCTTCTCTCTCCCCTGTTCCTCTCATCCTCTCTTCCTCTCTCCCCCTCTTCCTCTCATCCTCTCTTCCTCTCTCCCCCTCTTCCTCTCATCCTCTCTTCCTCTCTCCCCCTCTTCCTCTCATCCTCTCTTCCGCCATCGATTTCCTGCTGCCTAGCCTTGATGGCGTCCACACGCCACCAGCGACAGCTGCTATCAAACGCAGCAGATGCCCCGAGTGAACGAAGAAAACTAAGAAGGGAAGCAGGGGAAATGAGGGATAGATAGAGAGGGGAGAAGATTAAGAGTGACTATGGGAGGGATGACGTAAGAGAGAGATGATGGGGAGAGGACGTAAGAAGAGAGGATTAATGGGAGGGAGAGCGGACGTAAGAGAGTATGGAGGGGGGGAGATAAGAGAGAGATATGGGAGGCGGAGAGGGACGTAAGAGAGAGATATTGGGGAGGAGTAGGACGTAGAGAGATATATGGGGAGAGGGAGAGACGTTAAGAGAATAGGGGAGAGAGCAGGGGACGTTAAGAGCAGCTTGGAGGAAGAGGACTAAAGGAGAGATGGGAGCTGGGAGGAGGAGGTAAGAAAGATATGGGGGGAAGAGGACGTAGGAGATATGGGGAGGGGAGAGGACGTAAGAGAGAGATATGGGGAGGGGAGAGGACGTAAGAGAGATATGGGGAGGGGAGAGGACGTAAGAGAGATATGGGGAGGGGAGAGGACGTAAGAGAGATATGGGGAGGGGAGAGGACGTAAGAGAGATATGGGGAGGAGAGAGGACGTAAGAGAGATATGGGGAGGGGAGAGGACGTTAGAGAGATATGCGGAGGAGAGGAGGACGGCAAGAGAGCGAGAGGTGACAGAACCAGACGGGAGAGTGAGGCCAGAGACAGAAAGCTCGTGATGGAGAGGAGACAGAGAGATGTAGGAGAGAGAATGAGAGATGGAGAGAAGGAGAAAGACAGACAGAGAGAGTGAGAGAGATAAGAGAGACACGAGAGAGATGAGAGAGACAAGAGAGACAAGGCCACATTGAGATGAAGGCATTAAAGGGCTTTCACTTCTCCCTAATGCAGCATCACAACTGCTTGAACGTTTTATGGATTAAAAAATATATATTTCAATGTTTTTGTTTTATGTCATCTACATGTTTGTGTTTTATGTTGTTTGTTTTCCCTTAGCTTCCCCTTACCTTCGACAGGTCCTATCAGTGTGTGAGACTAGAAAGCTGTTTCATTCTTGAAAGGAATGTGTGACTGAACATAACGTTATACTTCCAGCTTCACAGATGCTCCTCTTCTCTCTCTTCCTCTCTCTCTCTCTCTCGGCGCTCTCTCGTCTCTCTCTCTCTCTCTCTCTCTCTTCTCTCTCTCCTCCTCTCTCTCTCTCTCTCTTGCTCTCTCTCTCTCTTCTCTCTCTCTCTCTTGCTCTCTTCTCTTCTCTCTTCTCTCTTGCGTCCTCTCTCTCTTTCTCTCTCTCTCTCTCTTGCACTCTCTCTCTCTCTCTTCGCTCTTCCTCTCTCTCTCGTTCTTGCACTCTCTCTCTCTCTCTTCACTCTCTCTCTTGCTCTTCTCTTTTCCTACTCTCTTTTCCACACTTCTCTGGCTCTCTCTTCTTTCTTCCCTCTCTCTCCCTCTTTCTTCTCCGTCTCTGCTTTCCTCTCTCTCTCTCTCTCTCTCTCTACTTCTCTTGCTCTCTCTCTAGTTCCTGTGGTTACTTTTTTTTCTCTCTCTCTTTCTATGTGCTCTGAACTCTCAATCTCTCTCTCGTGTGTGTGTGTGTGCATCCATTCCTGTGCGTGCGTGTGTGTGTCTCTCTCGATGCTACATCCGCTCTGTGTGAGTTTCTCTCTATACTCTCTTACCGTCTCCTTCTTGCTTCGTGCTGTCTCTGTTCTCGGTGGCTGTGGTGTGGTTCTTTGGTTCTATCTCTATAACTTTTCTCCCTCTCCTGTGTTCTGCCCTGTGTTCTGTGTGTGCTTAGCGAGTAACTGCGGTCTGGTCGTGTTTGTCTACTCTCTCTCCATCTCTGCTCTCTTCTGCAGCTTCTCATGGGTGGCCTCTTTGCTCTCCCTGGTGTGTTTGCTCTCTCTTCCTCTCTCGTTCTCTCTTCTCTCTCTCCTCTCTCTCCTTGCTCTCTCCTCTCTCACTGCTCTCCCTCTCTTTCTTCTCTCTCTCCTCTGCTCTTGCTCTCTCTCTCTCTTGCTCTCTCCTGCTTCTCCCTCTCTCTTGCTCTCTCTCCCTCTTCCTTTTTCTTTCTTGCTCTCTCTTCCTCTCCCTCTCTCTTGCTCGGTTCTGCCTCTCTCTCTTCCTTCTCTTCTCTCTTCACTGTTCTCTCTCTTTCTGCCTTTTCTTTCTTCCCGGTGTCAAGAGAGCATATGGGGAGTGACGAGAGACGCTAAGAGAGATATGCGGGAGGTTCGAGAAACCAGTTCTAGCTTGTTCACTCAGAGATGCCTTGATATTTCATAAAACTCCTGAAATGAGATGAGAAACAATATAGCTGAACTGAAGAGGACGACGAGAGAGATGAGAGAGACACGGAGGACGAGATGATGAGAGATAACGGAGGAGACACGAGAGAGTATCGAAGAGACAAGAGAGGACAAGGGCCACATTCGAGATAAGCATTTAAAAGGGCTTTCACATTCTCCCCTAATGCAGGCATCACAACACTAGCCTTGCCTCTGATCGCTCGCTCCTAACGTTTGAACGTTTTATTGGTATTAAACAGACAATATACTATTCAATTGTTTTTGCTTTTAATGTCCATGTCCTACAGGTTGTGTTTGGATATGTTGTTCTTTCCCGTAGCTTCCCGCTGACCTTCGACAGGTCCTTATCCAGTCTCATGTGTGAGACTAGGAAAGCTGTGTCATTCTTGAAGGAATGTGTGACTGAACAGAACGTTTAGACTTTCCAGCTTCACAAGATGCTCCTCTTTCTCTCTCTTCCTCTCTCTCTCTTCTCTCTCTCTTCTCTCTCTCTCTCTCCTCTCTCTCTCTCCTCTCGTCTCTCTCTCTCTCTCTTTTGCTCTCTCTCTCTCTCTCTCCTCCTCGTCTCGCTCTTCTCTCTCTCTCTCTCTCTCTTGCTCTCTCCTCTTCTCTCTCTCTCCTCTCCTTGCACTCTCTCCTCTCTCTCTCTCCCTTCCTCCTCGCCTTTCGTTGCACTCTCTCTCTCTCTCTTCACTTCTCTCTGCCTCTCTCTCTTCCTCCTCTTCCTCCCTCTCTTGCCTCTCTCTCTCTTTCTCCCTTCTCTCTCGCACTCTCTCCTTTCCCCTCTCTCTTCCTCTTCCTCTTCCTCGCTCTTCTCTCTCTCTCTTTTTGTTTGCCAAAACCTCTCTCTCTGCCTCTCTTCTCTTTCTGCAACTCTCTCCTCTCCTCCTTGCACTCTCTCTCTTGCTCCTCTCTCGTCCTCCCTTCCTCCCTCTTCTTGCTCTCTCTCTTTTTCTCCCCTCTCTCTCGCCCCACCTTCTCTCTCTTTCTCCCTCTCTCTTACTCTCTCTCTCCCTCTCTCTCTTGCGCTCTTCCTTCCTCTCTTCTCCCTCTCGGTCTCTTCGTGTGGTGTGGTTGTGGCGCTCTCTGGCTCTCTCCCTTCCTCTACTCTTCTCCTCTCTCTCTCTTCCTCTCTCTCTCTTCCTCTCTTGACCTGGCCCTGTCCCCTCTCACCCTCTCTCTTCCTCTCTCCCTCTCTCTTGCTCTCTCTTCCTCTCTCTCGCTCTCCCTCTCTCTCTCTCCCTCTCTCTCTCTTGCTCTCTCCCTCTCTCCTGCTCTCCCTCTCTTTCTTGCTCTCTCTTCCTCTCTCTCTTGCTCTCTCTCTCTCTTGCTCTCTCCTGCTCTCCCTCTCTCTTGCTCTCTCTCCCTCTCTCTCTTTTCCTCTCTCTCTTGCTCTCTCTTCCTCTCCCTCTCTCTTGCTCTGTCTGCCTCTCTCTCTCTCTCTTCCTCTCTTCCACTTTCTCTCTCCCTTCTGCCTTCTTCCTTCCCAGTCACCACCATCTCCTCACAGACCAGTACTCCCTCGGCAGGAAGCATCTGGTAGCTCTTCCTGTCTCCCACCTGTATCTCTCTGAGAACGCCAATCCCTTTCCACCGCCCTCCCTGTCTCCCCTCCTCATCCCTAGTTCTCCTCCTCTCCTGTCCCCTTCCCTGCTTTCATCCCCTCCCTGCGTCTCTCCCTCCTCGTCCTCCTTCCCCAGGTTTCCCCTCTCCCTCCTGTCCCCCCCTGTCTCCCTGCTTGCCTGCCTGCCTACCCGCCTGCCTGCCTGCCTCCCTCCCTGTCTCCCTCCCTCCCTGATCCCCTTCCCTGTCCCTGTCCCCCTCCCTGTCTCCCTACCCTCACCTGTCTCCTCCCTCTCCTGCCCCTCCCTGTCCCGTTCCCCCTCCCTCCCTGTCTCCCTCCCTCCTGTCCCCTTCCCTGTCCCTGTCTCCCTCCCTGTCTCCCTCCCTCCTGTCCCCTTCCCTGTCCCTGTCCCCTTCCCTGTCTCCCTCCCTCCCTGTCTCCCTCCCTCCTGTCCCCTTCCCTGTCCCTGTCTCCCTCCCTCTCTGTTCCTCCCTTCCTGTCCCTGTCTCCCTCCCTTTGCCCCGTCTCCTCCCTGCTCTCCCTCCCTCCTGCTGCCCCTCCCTTCCCTCGTCGTCCCCTCCCCGTCCCCCTCTCGCTCCCTGTCTCCCTCCCTCCTGTCCCTGTCCCCCTCCCTGTCTCCCTCCCATCCTTGTCCCCTTCCCGTGGTCCCTGTCCTCTTCCTCCCTCCCTAGCTCTCCCTCCTGCTGCCCTCTCCTGTCTCCCTCCTGTACCTCTCCCCTCACTGTCCTCACTCTGTATCCCTCCCTGTCCCCCTCCCTCCTGTCCCCTTCCCTGTCCCTGTCTCCCTCCCTCCATGTCTCCCTCCTGTCCCTCTCCCTGTCTCCCTCCCTGTCCCCCTCCCTCCATGTCTCCCTCCTGTCCCTCTCCCTGTCTCCCTCCTGTACCTCTCCCCTCACTGTCCTCACTCTGTCTCCCTCCTGTTCCCATCCCCTTCCTGTCTCCCTCCCTCTCCCTCATGTCCCTCTCCCCTCCCTGTCTCCCTCCCTCCCTCCCTGTTCTCCTTGTGCTTCTGAGTTCCATGCAGGTCTAACTGGAGAGCAACATGGCTCTGTGGTACTGATGAATGACTTGAACTCGCTTACATAAGGTGGTTGTCCTGGTTGAAAGCGTTTGCTGTCAAATACCAGACAACGTTTTGTTCACTTGCCTTGACTTTTTCTGGAGTTTTATATTTTATGAAACCCAGACGTAATGGTAGTTAGTGATGCATCCTTACACCCTTAATATCTTCTGTTTCTCTCCCACTTCTTCTCCAGGTGTTGCACTGCTTCTCCCTCACTAGTGTGAAGGAAAAACACCTAACCTGCAAACACATTAACACATCATCCCTTCAGCACTGTGTTAGACTGGGAAACATCGACGAAAGGATCGTACTCAAGGTGACACTTTAAGACACCAAAACGTCCCCACCTCATTTGTCCCTTCCTGTCTCTCTCACCTAGCTGCTGCCATGGGAATGCTTGCCTGTGTGGACTAGAGAAGACAAGCTACAAGTTGGACAGGTGAGATGGTAGCAGATACATCTGGGATGTCCCACTCTGGTCTCCCTCTCTCTGTCTACCCTCCTTCACCACACACACATACACGTTGTACTGCCACTAACACTGTCAATGAGCTATTGTGGCAGGTTCTTTTTTCCAGGAAGATATGTGCTACTGGGTGTAAACAACACTAGCTTGGCAAGCTACTAGTGTCTAGTCAAACACAGAATGACATAGGTACTGTACAAAGTCCTTGGTCCTTGTTCCACTGTTATGCACCAACCCATGGAAGCTTTCTACCACTAACAGCACCCAGCAAACACTCATGGACCCATTAGAAGGATTCCACCCCAGAGAGAGGCCTTCAGATTGACATTGAAAACGCAGCAAACATTAAAAACATGTGGGTGAGGGCTCTCAGTCAACATAGAGAGAGAGATGGAGGGGGAGGGAGAGAGGGGGAGGGAGGGAGGGAGTAGATGGAGGGGGAGGGAGAGAGAGGGAGGGGGAGGGATGGAGGTGGAGGATGAGAGGGAGGGCGAGAGGAAGGGAGAGCATGGAGGGGAGGGAGAGAGAGGGAGGGGGACGGGATGGAGGTGGAGGAGAGAGGGAGGGGGAGGAGGAAGGGAGAGATGGAGGGGGAGGAGAGAGAGGGAGGGGGAGGGATGGAGGTGGAGGAGAGAGGGAGGGGAGGATGAAGGGAGAGATGGAGGAGGAGGGAGAGAGAGGGAGGGGGATGGATAGAGGGGGAGGAGGGAGGTAGAGAGAGGGAGGCGGAGAGAACAGCGAGAAGAGGGAGAGATAGAGGGGAGGGGAGGGAGAGAGGGTGAACAGAGAGGTGAGGGAGAGATGGAGGGGGAGGGAGAGAGAGAAAAGAGAGGAGAGGGAGAGATGGAGGGGGAGAGAGGAAGGGAGGGAGAGAACAGCGAGGACAGGGAGAGATAGAGGCGGAGGGAGAGAGAACAGAGAGGAGAGGGAGAGATGGAGTGGGAGGGAGAGAGAGGGAGGGAGGGAGAGGAGAGGGAAGGGAGAGGAGAGGGAGAGATGGAGGGGGAGAGGGGGAGGGAGAGAGAACAGAGAGGAGGGAGAGATAGAGGGGTGGGGGGAGGGAGAGAGAACATAGAGGAGTGAGAGAGAGAGGAATGGGAGAGAGGGAGAGGGAGGCTTCATTATTAACAGGACCATGAGCACCAAGGCTGTAGTAGATGTTGAGGGTCTTCACTCTGCATCATGCTGAGCAACACCTCTTCATTATATATCAGTAAATATTAGCACCCCCATTCACACACACAATGCCACACATACACACGAACGCCCGCACACATAGCACCAACACACCACACACACACACACACACAACACAACACACCACAATTGTGAGTACACACAACACACAACACACACACACACAACATACTGCCCAAAGGGAGGTGTTTATCAAATCAGCTGAAGCTCCATCATTTAGCTCAGCATGCAGATGTTTCACGTCAAGGACAGCTTGGTGGAATCAGGGAGGTTTTCAGTCTCTCAAATAACCATGAGGATTCAAGCACCTTAGATGGAATATAAAGAAGGTTGGAAGCCTTTCCTGACTTGTCTCCTATTACCCTCCACTCCCCTTTTCTCCCCTCTCCCACTAAATCCCCTCTCCTCCCTTCCTTCTCTCTATTTCCTCTATTGTCCCTCACTTCCAGGTGTTTATTGGATTTGCAGTTGGGTCTGGGGGTGTTTAAGGGGGTTTAGAGCCTGTCACCTCCGCAGGTGACAGGGAGGAGAGGGAGCGGGGGGGAGAGGGAGCGGGGGAGAGGGAGAGTTCGACAGAGGAGAGGGGGGAGAGAGTAGGGAGAGGGGGGGAGAGATTTGGTAGAAACTTGAGAGTGAGCCGGGAGGGAGGGGGTGAGGGAAAGAGTGAGAGGGGAGGGGGGTGAGGGAAAGACGTGAGAGGGAGGGAGGGGGGTGAGGGAAAGAGTGAGAGGGAGGGAGGGGGGTGAGGGAAAGAGTGAGAGGGAGGGAGGGCGGTGAGGGAGAGACTGAGAATAAGGGAGGGGGGGTGAGGGAGAGTGTTTGTGAGGACTACTTGGCTCTCAGTGACGTTCAAAGAAAATGACACGACATAAATATACCAATTACAGTTGGTGTCCGACGTTGTCAACAGTGTTACTCTGCTCGCTGCATTTGAAGTCAACAGAGCTGCACTCTATTACAGAAAGTCTCATCTGTGGCTTTGAGGACCCTTGCAGAGTTGAGTCAAGGCTTCGCCATAGGAACAGACAGGAGTACCAAGGTAATAAGCTTGTGTAGAAGTGAGAAAGGTCAATGGCGTTGTCCTATTCAGTGGGGTGTTGGCTAATGTAGTTTTTTGAGCTATGAAGAGTACTGTGTGGAGAGCGTCTATTTGGTTGCATTGCTTGTAAACCATTACCTCCTTGATTGTTCCAGAGATCAGACAGACACTGTGATTTGCACCCAACAGCTGCTGTGTTTCATTTCCTTCAATCCACAGTTAATCCATCATGTCATGGATGACATTAGGTAACCAGGGGTGTACGTTAGTTTTCAAGTATGGGAGGAGCTTCATTTACTACGGATGCAGCCATTGGATGTAATTTCCTCCACAAGGCGAGTGTTTGCTGGTGGGAGAAACATGGTTGTGTGTGGGTCTCCAGTCTGGAGCTCTGCTCTACCAGCTCTGCTTGGTTAATCATTGGTTGACTGCAATCAAGTTGTTAATGAAACATTTACAACCATTGTTCCTTTATGCCTGGCTTCACACGTGGGTGCACACACACACTCCCTGCGCACACACACACACACGCATGCGCACACAAGCACACACACTCCCTGCACACACACACACGCACAAGCACACACACTCCCTACACACACACACGCACAAGCACACACACTCCCTACACACAAACACACACACGCATGCACAGAAGCACACACACTCCCTACACACAAACACATACACGCATGCACACAAGCACACACACTTCCTGCATACAAACACACACACTCCCTACACACACGCACACGCACACAAGCACACACACTCCCTACACACAAACACACACGCATGCACACAAGCACACACACTCCCTGCACACACACACACGTGTGCACACAAGCACACACACTCCCTACACACAAACGCACACAAGCACACACTCTCCCTGCACACAAACACACGCGTGCACACAAGCACACACACTCCCTACACACAAACACACACGTATACACACACAAGCCGACCCAGGTCTTCCCTCATTGTAAAAACCCTGACTTGCTCCTGGGGAGCAAACATGGCACCTTGGGGGAAACGCAGGATGGGGAAGCACTAGGCAGGGAACACGCCAAGGTACCCAAATAAAACACTCTGAAAGCAAAGAGAGGCCTGCGTTAGTCGAGTCTCCAGGCAGGGGTCTAGAGATTGATAGGCCCAGCCTGCATTTGGCTCCTGTAATATCTTTAAAGTGGCAGGGAGAAGCCATTATCCATTTGTCTTGTTGAAAAATGCCCTGTCAGGTCATTGGAAGGAATTCTAAATGAACGTCACATCCTCTCTATTTCAGAAGACAGATCCCTGTTATGACACGCTGCCACACTCGCTTTCACTGTTGTTATTTGGATCCCGGAGCACTTTAATTTAGAGGGTTGGTCCATCCCAGCACATGCTGATCTGGAGGGGATATGCCAGGTGGTTTGTCTCGCACAAGAAGAGAAAGGCAAGGAGGAAGACAGAAGAAGGAGAGAGGGAATATTATCGTGCCACTCACACCCTGCATGGTAATTAAAGCTGATTGCCACTTGAGCAAGCTTGGAGACCAGAGAGAGACCTGTTCTGAGGACCACTCTCTGGAGACCTGTGGAGGGAGGAAGGAAGACAGGGAGAAAATGATTGAGAGCCAGATAGTGAGAAGACGAGTGACTGAAAGAGAGATAAATAGACAGAGGGAGAGAGAGAAAAAAGACCAAGCTAGAGAAGTGTAGCTTTCCTGTGGGGATTCACTCCAATCATTCACTCAGCTAATGTATAAGATATGTGATGTATTACCCTGAGCACAGGCAGTGTGCAACAGCTGCCTGACTGCTAGAGAACATGCACAGAGGCCTGGTGCACACACACACACACACACACACACACACACACCAGGAGAAACACGGATGATCCTGTTGTCCCACAGAGAGGAGGAACAGCAGCCAGGGTGTTTACAGCGTCTGTGTTTTCCTCCAGGTGACGGTCTGTTTCCCAGCCTACCGCAGTCTCACTTCACCTGGAAATACATCAGCATGTCTCTGGGTGACGGTCTCTTTCCCAGTCTACCGCAGTCTCACTTCACCTGGAAATACATCAGCATGTCTCTGGGTGACGGTCTGTTTCCCAGTCTACCGCAGTCTCACTTCACCTGGAAATACATCAGCATGTCTCTGGGTGACGGTCTCTTTCCCAGCCTACCGCAGTCTCACTTCACTTGGAAATACATCAGCATGTCTCCGGGAGAACGGCCTCCGAAATCGCTGCACCACACGCTGGCGTGGAGGGCCATGCTGGCGTTGAGAGGGGGTGCAACAGACGTGGTCGCACTTGGTTCAAAGGCACACATGGCCTGGGTTCAACCACTCCCAGCTGTGCCAACAACAAGTCAAGCGTCTACCACGAGTGGCCTGTTTGTATCCCTGAGGACTGAGTTGAACTGATCTACACCGGTTACCTGTGCAGGAGACAGACTTGCCTGAAACACGCTGGCTGATTGATTCTTTAATCAGTGAATGATTAGGATGAAGACTGCACCCAGAGGAAGGAGAAGCAAACTCACGTGAAATGCATCAACTATGAGGATCGATACGGACGTGAGAGTGTAGCGAGGGCTTTGAGCATGAGCGACTTGTTAATCGGAGGGAGTGGAGTATTCTACGTTCTTCCAAGGGTGAAACATGCATTTCATCATCTGTCCAAGATGAGGACTGATAACTAATTACATCCAAGTTTCTGAAGCATGGATAAGAAATCCCTTTGAGGTTACAAGAAAAGATAACTTTATTGTCTCCAAAGGGAAATGGGTCTTGGACTCAGTAGGGTGAAAGCTATAACAAATGGATGGTTCTGGGCCGGTCTCCTGCAGGAGCAGTACTGGGTCTCCTGCAGGAGCAGTACTGGGCCTGTCTCCTGCAGGAGCAGTACTGGGTCTGTCTCCTACAGGAGCAGTACTGGGTCTCTTACAGGAGCTGTACTGGGTCTGTCTCCTGCAGGAGCAGTACTGGGCCTGTCTCCTTCAGGAGCAGTACTGGGCCTGTCTCCTGCAGGAGCAGTACTGGGTCTGTCTCCTGCAGGAGCAGTACTGGGTCTGTCTCCTTCAGGAGCAGTACTGGGTCTGTCCTCTGCAGGAGCAGTTCTGGGTCTGTCTCCTGCAGGAGCTGTACTGGGTCTGTCTCCTGCAGGAGACAGACTGGCGCCTTGGCTCTCCTGCAGGAGCAGTGCTGGGTCTGTCTCCTTCAGGAGCAGTACTGGGTCTGTCCTCTGCAGGAGCAGTACTGGGTCTCTTACAGGAGCTGTACTGGGTCTCCTGCAGAAGCAGTACTGGGTCTGTCTCCTACAGGAGCAGTACTGGGTCTCCTGCAGAAGCAGTACTGGGTCTGTCTCCTACAGGAGCAGTACTGGGTCTCCTGCAGGAGCAGTACTGGGTCTGTCTCCTGCAGGAGCAGTACTGGGTCTGTCTCCTACAGGAGCAGTACTGGGTCTGTCTCCTGCAGGAGCAGTACTGGGTCTGTCTCCTGCAGGAGCAGTACTGGGTCTGTCTCCTTCAGGAGCAGTACTGGGCCTGTCTCCTTCAGGTAAATGAACGTCACATCCTCTCTATTTCAGAAGACAGATCCCTGTTATGACACGCTGCCACACTCGCTTTCACTGTTGTTATTTGGATCCCGGAGCACTTTAATTTAGAGGGTTGGTCCATCCCAGCACATGCTGATCTGGAGGGGATATGCCAGGTGGTTTGTCTCACACAAGAAGAGAAAGGCAAGGAGGAAGACAGAAGAAGGAGAGAGGGAATATTATCGTGCCACTCACACCCTGCATGGTAATTAAAGCTGATTGCCACTTGAGCAAGCTTGGAGACCAGAGAGAGACCTGTTCTGAGGACCACTCTCTGGAGACCTGTGGAGGGAGGAAGGAAGACAAGGAGAAAATGATTGAGAAGCCAGATAGTGAGAAGGAACGAGTGACTGAAAGAGAAGATAAATAGACAGAGGAGAGAGAGAGAAAAGACCAAGCTAGAGAAGTGTAGCTTTCCTGTGGGGATTCACTCCAATCATTCACTCAGCTAATGTATAAGATATGTGATGTATTACCCTGAGCACAGGCAGTGTGCAACAGCTGCCTGACTGCTAGAGAACATGCACAGAGGCCTGTCGCACACCAACACACACACACACACACACACCCACACCAGGCAGGAAAACGGATATCCTGTGGTCCCACAGGAGCAGGAGAAACAGCAGCCATGTACAGCGTCTGTGTGTTCCTCCAGGTGACGTCTCTTTCCCAGCACTACCGCAGTCTCACTTCACCTGGAAATACATCAGCATGTCTCTGGGTGACGGTCTCTTTCCCAGCCTACCGCAGTCTCACTTCACCTGAAAATACATCAGCATGTCTCTGGGTGACGGTCTGTTTCCCAGCCTACTGCAGTCTCACTTCACCTGGAAATACATCAGCATGTCTCTGGGTGACGGTCTCTTTCCCAGCCTACCGCAGTCTCACTTCACTTGGAAATACATCAGCATGTCTCCGGGAGAACGGCCTCCGAAATCGCTGCACCACACACTGGCGTGGAGGGCCATGCTGGCGTTGAGAGGGGGTGCAACAGACGTGGTCGCACTTGGTTCAAAGGCACACATGGCCTGGGTTCAACCACTCCCAGCTGTGCCAACAACAAGTCAAGCGTCTTCCACGAGTGGCCTGTTTGTATCCCTGAGGACTGAGTTGAACTGATCTACACCGGTTACCTGTGCAGGAGACAGACTTGCCTGAAACACGCTGGCTGATTGATTCTTTAATCAGTGAATGATTAGGATGAAGACTGCACCCAGAGGAAGGAGAAGCAAACTCACGTGAAATGCATCAACTATGAGGATCGATACGGACGTGAGAGTGTAGCGAGGGCTTTGAGCATGAGCGACTTGTTAATCGGAGGGAGTGGAGTATTCTACGTTCTTCCAAGGGTGAAACATGCATTTCATCATCTGTCCAAGATGAGGACTGATAACTAATTACATCCAAGTTTCTGAAGCATGGATAAGAAATCCCTTTGAGGTTACAAGAAAAGATAACTTTATTGTCTCCAAAGGGAAATGGGTCTTGGACTCAGTAGGGTGAAAGCTATAACAAATGGATGGTTCTGGGCCGGTCTCCTGCAGGAGCAGTACTGGGTCTCCTGCAGGAGCAGTACTGGGTCTCCTGCAGGAGCAGTACTGGGTCTGTCTCCTGCAGGAGCAGTACTGGGTCTCTTACAGGAGCTGTACTGGGTCTGTCTCCTTCAGGAGCAGTACTGGGTCTGTCTCTCACAGGAGCAGTACTGGGTCTCCTGCAGGAGCAGTACTGGGTCTGTCTCCTGCAGGAGCAGTGCTGGGTCTGTCTCCTTCAGGAGCAGTACTGGGTCTGTCCTCTGCAGGAGCAGTACTGGGTCTCTTACAGGAGCTGTACTGGGTCTGTCTCCTGCAGGAGCAGTACTGGGCCTGTCTCCTGCAGGAGCAGTACTGGGTCTGTCTCCTGCAGGAGCAGTACTGGGTCTGTCTCCTGCAGGAGCAGTACTGGGTCTCTTACAGGAGCTGTACTGGGTCTGTCTCCTTCAGGAGCAGTACTGGGTCTGTCTCTCACAGGAGCAGTACTGGGTCTCCTGCAGGAGCAGTACTGGGTCTGTCTCCTGCAGGAGCAGTGCTGGGTCTGTCTCCTTCAGGAGCAGTACTGGGTCTGTCCTCTGCAGGAGCAGTACTGGGTCTCTTACAGGAGCAGTACTGGGTCTGTCTCCTGCAGGAGCTGTACTGGGTCTGTCTCCTGCAGGAGCAGTACTGGGTCTGTCTCCTTCAGGAGCAGTACTGGGCCTGTCTCCTTCAGGAGCAATACTGGGCCTGTCTCCTGCAGGAGCAGTACTGGGTCTGTCTCCTGCAGGAGCAGTACTGGGTCTGTCTCCTACAGGAGCAGTACTGGGTCTCTTACAGGAGCTGTACTGGGTCTGTCTCCTGCAGGAGCAGTACTGGGTCTGTCTCTCACAGGAGCAGTACTGGGTCTCCTGCAGGAGCAGTACTGGGTCTGTCCTCTGCAGGAGCAGTACTGGGTCTCTTACAGGAGCTGTACTGGGTCTGTCTCCTTCAGGAGCAGTACTGGGTCTGTCTCTCACAGGAGCAGTACTGGGTCTCCTGCAGAAGCAGTACTGGGTCTGTCTCCTGCAGGAGCAGTACTGGGTCTGTCCTCTGCAGGAGCAGTACTGGGTCTCTTACAGGAGCTGTACTGGGTCTGTCTCCTGCAGGAGCAGTACTGGGTCTGTCTCCTACAGGAGCAGTTCTGGGTCTCCTGCAGGAGCAGTACTGAGTCTGTCTCCTACAGGAGCAGTTCTGGGTCTCCTGCAGGAGCAGTACTGGGTCTGTCCTCTGCAGAAGCAGTTCTGGGTCTGTCTCCTGCAGGAGAAGCACACCAGCAGCAGAGCATCTTCTCTGGGCCTTTAAATACTCCTGTCCAGTCGCCTGTTCCTCCACAGCACAGGGTATTCCTACGAGACTCAGAATAAACCGATGTCAAACTGCTGTATAAAAGCTCTGGTTAGATGCTGCCTAATGAACAAAGTTGAGCTGTTCTAGTTGAAAGGATCTCAGATTGTTGTTCTGATGCTGGCACCTGTCAACATGTGACGAACGCTTCCTAAGACAGCACATTAAGGTCCTCCTAGGCTGCAACCTTCTACTGCTTTTATTCTGTTTTACATTTAGTTCAGGAAGCAAGGTGAGTTCAGGTGAGCCTCAGAGTTCAGAAGAGACATTCAGGTGAGACTCAGAGTTCAGGAGAGACTCAGAGTTCAGGAGAGACTCAGAGTTCAGGAGAGACTCAGAGTTCAGGAGAGACTCAGAGTTCAGGAGAGATTCAGAGTTCAGGTGAGACGTTCAGGAGAGACTCAGAGTTCAGGTGAGACGTTCAGGTGAGACTCAGAGTTCAGGAGAGACTCAGAGTTCAGGAGAGACTCAGATATAAAACTTGAGTTTGGTTGAAGTTCCTCAAACAACAAGTGGAGTTCAGTTCCCTCTAATACAACGAAAGAGAACGGATTCACTTTACCCAAAACACTCCAGAAGTGTGTGTTTGTTAGCGTGTTTGTTAGCGTGTTTGTCTGTCCTTCTTAATTCCAGGCGTTTCTGATGTTGTTGTGTTGTTGTTTACTGTAGTGATCCTGTCGTCTTGGTGTTGCTAATGCTCCTTCCTCCCCGTGGTCCTGTCTCTCTAATGAGGAGACAGACGGCACTGAACAATATCCCTCATTACCTCTGACAAGACCTGCACATACAGGGCGCACACACGTGCTACACACACACACACACACACTCGCTGCGCACACACACATGTGCTACACTCACACACACACGTGCTACACACACACACTCGCTGCGCACACACACATGTGCTACACTCACACACACACGCGCTACACACACACACTCTCGCTGCGCACACACACCCCGTTACAGCATTTGACATGGAAGTGAGACAGGCCAATCAAGCATGGAGCAAAGACAAAGTTGCACCTTGTCACTGTGATCTGTACACGCACACACACACACACACACACAGATACACACACACACACACAGAGATACACACACACCACACACACAGATACACACACAGAGATACACACACAGATACACACACACAGACACCACACACACACACAGATACACACACCACAGACACACACACAGACACAGATACACACACAGACACACACACACACACAGATACACACACCACAGACACACACACAGACACACACACGCCAAGCATAGAGCTACCCTCTCAGAGAAGCAGCAACATCTCGTCAAACAGCAGCTTGATCTGCTTAGTGTGAGTGCTGCGTCTGCGTGCGTGGGGAAGCCATCTTACTACAATCTACTTAGGCACTAAGCAGCGAGCTGGACATGCTGGGAGACACGTCCAGTATTTGTTACAAACTATTTACATTTTTATTTGACAGCTTGTGTTTTCTTCATCTTAGTTTCACAAACACGTTTGTGTTCGTGTTTGTGTCGATCAATGCTCTTTGTTTTGGCATCATTGCGTGTGTGTGTGCGTGCGTGTGCGCGTGTGTGTGTGTGTTTTAGCCCGATCAGAACGACTCGTTCAGAAACTAGAGCATGTTCGCTGCTCTCACAACCCTCATGGCCGCCCTGCTGTTTCGTCTCAAGCTGAACAAAGATCACACAACCAAACAATTATCTTCTCCCTCAGAATACTGACCACCAATCATCTTCTCCCTCAGAATACTGACCACCAATCATCTTCTCCTTCAGAATACAGAACGCCACGCTCATGACTACAGCGCACGTCCTCAGACCAGTCTTCTGATTGGCTGTCCCTTCTTTCCATTGGACAAGCACTTCTATCAGATACAAAAGGTCCCGTTGAATCGATCGATGACATCGCTTCCAAAAACTGCTCTTCTAGTCGTTTCCAGAACTGTCTGCCCATTCTTGTACTGGAGGCCAGAAATGCCTTCAAACTGGAGCCTGTATTCCTGGGTCTCCATCAAAGGACAGAAAGCAAAAAACACAACCTTCTTCTGAGACATAATTTATCTGTTAATTAATAACAAGAAAATTATCACCTCCAACAGAGAATGCTTCTATTCAGCCGTTGAAAACGGAGGTATAGTTGAGAAAGCTGCCAAGGTTTTCACAGTAAACAGCTTGTGTGGCACAATTGCATGGGGATGAATATGTGTTAATACAATTCATTATGGGATTCAAATGTGGGAACGTGGGCATCTATCATGTAGGTGTTGCTGCACACACAGGAAGTCTTCAGGCTAAGAAAAGCTTGATACATATGCATCCATTTGGTACAGGGACGTTCCAGTAGATTATAATCATCTGTTTAGGACAGTACGATAAAGTGCAACGCTAGTATGTCGGAGTGTGTTTGTGTGAATTGCTTTAATCTCTTCATGGGGGTGGGGGGCTGGGCTGGGGTGAAGGAGCCTCTCTCTGGGGGCTGGGGTGGGGGGGTGGGGGAGGTGGGTGGTTGTTTTGGATCAAAGACCTGGCGAAAGGGTTCACACACTCCTCCTAAAGAGAGGAAGGAGTGTGTGTGCGCTCAGGCGCTTGTACGTGTAACACAGGTGGAAAAAGGATAGTTTGACTTTGATCTTCTTCTTCTTTCCGTTTACATCCCCGACCTTGCTTTGATGTCATTATGATGTGTCGTGCGTTCCGGCTGCTGTTGTAAGGAGCCTGAGAGCATGTAACAAGGTTACACAGACGAGCGTCACCTGCACAGGGAGACATCATGCATGCTTCGACAAGGGGGGAAAATGGCACAAGCCATTTGCTTTTGAGTGACATTATCCACCTGTAGAAAAGGAAAACACATTGAATGTTGTATAGCTTGTCCTCTTAGCTTTGATATAGACCCCCAACCCCCAGCCCTCTCTGTCGGGAAAGACGAGCAACACGCACGCAACAAAGGAAAACCCCGAGCAGATTACAGAAACGCCACTTTCAATGTCGCTTCCATGTATTATGTTCCCGTCCATATTCAACACAGTAATCCCAACTCTATTTGTGCCTTTCATCCTATAATCAGTGTGTCTCTTTACAGCGTTTCCGACACCCTCCCCTTGTAGCACACCTCTCCAGCCTCCTTCACAGACAGTCAGGACAGACCCCTCCAGCCTCCTTCAGAGACAGTCAGGACAGACCTCTCCAGCCTCCTTCACAGACAGTCAGGACAGACCTCTCCAGCCTCCTTCACAGACAGTCAGGACAGACCTCTCCAGCCCCCCTCACAGACAGGACAGACCTCTCCAGCCCCCCTCACAGACAGTCAGGACAGACCTCTCCAGCCTCCTTCAGAGACAGTCAGGACAGACCTCTCCAGCCTCCTTCACAGACAGTCAGGACAGACCTCTCCAGCCTCCTTCAGAGACAGTCAGGACAGACCTCTCCAGCCTCCTTCACAGATAGTCAGGACAGACCTCTCCAGCCTCCTTCACAAACAGTCAGGACAGACCTCTCCAGCCTCCTTCAGAGGCAGTCAGGACAGACCTCTCCAGCCTCCTTCACAGACAGTCAGGACAGACCTCTCCAGCCTCCTTCAGAGACAGTCAGGACAGACCTCTCCAGCCTCCTTCACAGACAGGACAGACCTCTCCAGCCCCCCTCACAGACAGTCAGGACAGACCTCTCCAGCCTCCTTCACAGACAGTCAGGACAGACCTCTCCAGCCTCCTTCAGAGGCAGTCAGGACAGACCTCTCCAGCCTCCTTCAGAGACAGTCAGGACAGACCTCTCCAGCCTCTTTCACAGACAGTCAGGACAGACCTCTCCAGCCCCCCTCACAGACAGTCAGGACAGACCTCTCCAGCCTCTTTCACAGACAGTCAGGACAGACCTCTCCAGCCTCTTTCACAGACAGTCAGGACAGACCTGTGTTTCTGCATGGCTGTCTGGGCTCTCCACACACTGCAGCTGCTCCTCACGTACCAGGAAACCATCACAGCGTCTAGTCATGGGACTGATTCATATCAGCCATGTGGAGTTCTCAGGCCTACTTAGACCACTCCAGGAAGCCTTGCTCTCTGTATCCTTCATGCTCTAAGCACTGGCTCCTTTACCTTCCAAACTGAACGAAAAGATGGTCTTGTTTCCTCAAAGTCTAAGATCTGTCACACCCTTCATATCCGTCTGCTAGTTTATAAGCTCTCCTTTAAATATCTCAATCTGGACCAACGCCTGACAAAGAGGACACTATTTTATGTTGAAAAGGAAGCTAACTATACAAAGTTCATGCTTGAACATATTACCATGTTGCAGAAGAACATTATGTTTCTGGTTCTCAAGGTCTTAGGTGTGCTTCTATTGGCTGGGTCCATAGGTGTGCTCCTATTGGCTGGGTTCATAGGTGTGTTTCTATTGGCAGGGTCCATAGGTGTGCTCCTATTGGCTGGGTTCATAGGTGTGCTCCTATTGGCTGGGTCCATAGGTGTGCTCCTATTGACTGGGTCCATAAGTGTGCTGCTATTGGCTGGGTCCATCTAAGCTCTTATCCTGCTCTCTATGGGACAGAATGTAGTATGCTGCTGTGATGGGCAGGGTCCTGATGTATATGTGTGTGTTTGTTTTGCTTGTGTGTGTGTGTGTGTGTCTGGAGGCAGTCTGAGAAGGACTATCAATCTTTCCCCTGGTTCCCGTCACTGGAGTCCAGTGCTGGCATTAAGGCCTTCTGGCTGTGTGCGCCTGACCTTAATGGCTGCAGCATATGTCATCACTAATCTGATTTGGATGATTGGACGGCAGGCTGAGGAGATAGATGAGGGGGGAGAGGCGCAGGGAGGGATGGGGGTGGAGGGAGAGAGAGAGAGAGGGAGCATTAAGACAGATTTGCTTTCTCTGCGACCTCAGGGCATTGTGTGTATTCTAATGGGTTGTGTCTCCCAGTAACAGTTGATTCAAACATAGTTTGATGTTACAAATCTTGTGTAAACTCACAAATCATTCTAGATGCATGCTGTGTATATATGAAGTTTAGTTTAGTATATATTGGAAGGAAAGTTGCAACCACAGAGCATTTACATTATTCATATAGTATGTCTCGTAGAAAAGTTATGTATATAATGTGTGTATATATATATATAATTAGTCAATTATCTCCCAATATGCGTATATGTATATCTATAGTATAGTGGATGTGGCTAAGTATATAACAGTGAAGCATTTATGTTCTTTCTCATGCCAGGTGTGTTTCTCAGAGAAGTCTCAGTGATAATTGTCCTTCTTCCAGAAATACTAATGGCTGCCTGATTGTCAAAGTAGCACATCCACAGATGGTAGGCTCTTAGGAGAGGTGCAGAGGGGTACAAGAGGGGTAGGGAGGGGTGCAGGAGGGGCAGGGAGAGGTGCAGAGGGGTAGGGAGAGGTACAGGAGGGGTGCAGAGGGGTAGGGAGGGGTACAGGAGGGGTGCAGACACATGGCCAAGTAAGGAGGTAGTCAGCAGGATGGNTGGTTTCATACAGACACTCATGTGGTCTGTCTGATTTCTCTCCTGCAGGCATTCTCAATCCTTTAATCTCACTTGAACAGGGATGTATGAATACATTAATACTGGGGCCTATGAATACATTAATACTGGGGCCTATGAATACATTAATACTGGGGAGAAATCAGCATGAACCACACGTGATGGTTTGGATACTATAGGGGCTGAAAACATGAATATTTACGACACAGCAGACATCTGTCATGTAGATGTACTTTGAAACTCTCTCAGTATCAGTGTATCTCACCTAAACATGATGTGTTTATCACCATCCTCCCTCCCTCTCCAACCCCAAACTGACCCGCACTATTCACAGCAGGGGATTAATCAGTCCCTAACACTTAATCCCATTTAAATCCACTACATTAGATACTATTGCGAGTTTGACGTTTGGGCTGGAATGTGGCCATTCGCCCATAATGAGGACTGTGGGATTACGCTACTTCCCTGTTAAACCCTGTCAAGGAAAACAACAGCAATTTAAGACCCTGTAGACAGGCAGAAATAAATAGTAACACATTAAAAATATTCAAACAATAAACAAACAGTATTTAAATTGAAAGCTGACAGTGCATGCTGTAGGTGTTAAATGCCTACGTGTTGGAATTATGCCTTTCTAAAAAAGCAATTAAGTACAATAGCTTGTAAATAAAAATACAAACCAGACAAGAGGAGAAGGAAGCATCCTGGCATTGAATCCTGTGCCAGCTAACCTGGCGTGACTGACAGATAATTACACTTTATGAATGTAATCTTGTGAGTGGCGGTTTGTCACCTCATCAGACGAGGAAGTACCTGTCACTGATGGCGACTAAATGATTGTCATTGTAGACTACACACACACACACACACACAGACTCCACACATACACACACACAAACACTCACAGAGACTACACACACACACACACACACACACACAGAGACTCCACACATACACACACACTCACAGAGACTCCACACACACTCACAGAGACTCCACACAGAGATTCCATATACACACACACACACACGTGCCTGAAACACACCAACTCACACACACACACAGATCCTCACACACACCCTCTCATGCATGCACACAAACACACACAGAGACTCTACACACACACACACTCCTGTTCCTCATCTCTGAACCATTGACTTGTCTTCAGCTTGGTGGTTTTGACCAAACTTGGCCTCTGAGATGCAGTCAACTCAACCAGCGTAGGTCACATGACAGAGGTGAGTAATCCCAGGTCATACCTGGGTGATACGTACCAGGTGAACAAACACGGATGCAGTTTTACCCGGATCCTCTCAGATCAAACCAGATAACAAACTAAGTTGTATTAGTTTGATAAAATATGTCTTATCTTTTTAGTTTACGTGGTTGATGTTCAGTTCTTCAATGTTCAGTCCTCTTCTAAACATGATTTAATGGGAATTGCTTTTCACCCTTCCTGTCAAAAAAGCCGGTTGTTTGGAAACAAAAGGAGAGGGTCTGAATAGGTGCGTCTGCTAGCTGAATGCTTGTAAATGTGTTGCTGTGTAATCACTAAAAAGTGTGTTCTTTCATAGCAGCCTCGGTAGACACACTCTAAACTCTTCTCTCTCCTAAACTCGGTGCATGTTTTCACCAACGCTCAAATCAAGAGAAAAAGGAATTAATGACCTTAATGCTGTCTTTCATCAGATGTTTTGAAGTGGGGGGAAAAAAGAAGCTCTCTCGTGAAGTTAAATGTTCAGAATAGTTCTGCCATTGCAGTCCGTATGTTGCTGAACAGGTTGATGACTACAGCCTCCTGAAAGGGTGGATTTGAAGCTTGTATAACTGCAGGCGTCCTTATTGGGTCTTCAGCAAACAGCTGCGTGTACAAGGAGCGCTGTAACATGACTCGTAACCAGCAGGATACACACACACACACAGCCACACACAGCCACACATACACACACAGCCATGTGTACACACACATACACACACAGCCACATGCGTACACACTCAGAGACACAGGATGGAGAGGAACACAGACAGGCTAGTCTGACATCAAGGACCGTGGCAATCACAGACAGTGATCTCAGACTCGTCTCTTGGAGTGCTACTGAGACAAGAAGGCATCATCAGAACACTTATTACTCTGTTCAAATGAGTCTTCTGCTCCCAGGGTAAATACAGCTGGGCTGCACAAGCCACAATGCTCACCCTCGCACACTCACCCCCTCAGACCCTCGCACACTCACCCCCTCAGACCCTCACTCACTCCCTCAGACCCTCACACATTCAGTTACCCTCTTAGACCCTCACTCACTCATCCTCTCAGACCAATGCACACTCACTCACCCACCCACCCTCATACACAGAGGAGGGTTAGGTGTGGTTAGAGACCATGGAGTAGGGTCAGGGGCAGTTAGAGACTGTGAGGTAGGGATAGGGGCAGTTAGAGGCCATGAAGTAGGGTTAGGGGCAGTTAGAGACCATAGGGATGGTTAGGGGCAGTTAGAGACCATGGAGTAGGGCAAGGGGCAGTTAGAGACCATGGGGGCAGTTAGAGACCATGGGGATGGTTAGAGGATAGTTGTCTACTGACGTGTCTCTCAGGATGGAAGCTGACCTTTCCCTTTGCCAGCAGCCAGATCAATACAGCCTTTCAGAACCCTGAGAGACCAGCATCAGTCAGACAGACCGCCCAGAGGAGGCAGTGGGTGAAGAGGGGGGAAAGACTAGGGTTCTGTTCCCACAGCCCCAGGGCATACATCTGCTCAGGGAATCACCACCAAGATTCCAAGGAGCAAAATAATTGTGTGTGTGTGTGTGTCTGGTGTGGTGTGTGATGTATCTGTGTGTGTGTGTGTGTGTGTGTGTGTGTGTGTATGAGGTCTGTGTGTCTGGTGTGGTGTGTGTGTGTGTGTGTATGAGGTCTGTGTGTCTGATGTGGTGTGTGAGGTCTGTGTGTGTGTGTGTTGTCTGGTGTGATGTGTGTGTCTGGTGTGGTGTGTGTGTGTGTGTGTGTGTCTGCTTTGGTATGTGAGGTCTGGTGGGATGTGTGTGTGTCTGGTGTGCGAGGTGTGTTAGCTATGAATGTGCACTACCTGTAAATAAGTAGGTTTTGAACACAGGAATAAAGTTGCTGAAGGAACACAGTTTAAAGCAGGTTTTACACATTTTAATTATAGTTTTTTTTACTGACTCGGAACATCCCTAACAATGACTTATAATAAACTGCAGGAAGGCAGGAAAGAAACTAAACCTTTGACAAATGTTTTTTTTCTTTTATTATTCTACAAGACTAAAACCTCGAGTGTTTAGTTAACATTAGAGATACAGTGTAACAAGATCTGAAGAACTTTTCCTAAGTCCTAGTCTTTACATACAACTTGGACACATGCTCTCCTGTACATCTAGGTTGTTTACTCTGCAAAAACGGAGAAAATTAGTTTTATTATTTATCTGAACTACAAGACGTTAAATGGAATCCCTGGAACAAGAATGAACACAATCAGCATATTTCTAGAGAGGAGAGTGAAAAGGGTTTATTACCTATAAGGGGAGATACGGCCCTATTAAATGTAGGTTCATATTGGTCTGTGCTTGGTGTGGAGACCGAATGTGCCCGTGTGATGAAACAGAGAAGAGGGTGACACCAGGGAAGGTCAAACATCTTGCCTCAAATATTTAATTGGATTTTGTCCACGAGTTCTGCATTTTTCCTTCCTCATTCATCCTCTTTAATGTGACAGGGTCTTCACATCAGTGACTAGAATCTTACAGGCTTTCTCCTTCTCATCCTTCTCCTCATCCCTCTCTCTTTCTCCTTCTCATCTCTTCTCATCCCTCTCCTCATCCCTCTCTCTCATCATCCATCTCTCTCTCCTTCTCGTCTCTCTCTTTCCTTCTCATCTCTCCTCATCCCTCTCTTTCCTCATCCCTCTCTCTCTCCTTCTCACCCCTCTCCTCATCCCTCTCTCTTATCATCCCTCTCTGTCTCCTCATTCCTCTCTCTTTCTTCATCCCTCCCTCTCTCCTCATCCATCTCTCTCTCCTCACCCATCTCTCTCTCCTCATCTCTTTTCATCCATCTCTCTTTCCTCATCCCTCTCTCCTTATAGCTCTCTCCTTTTCATCTCAGTCTCTCCACTTCTTATCTCTCTCCTTCTCACATCTCTATCTCTCCTTCTCACATCTCTATCTCTCCTTCTCACATATCTCTCCTTCTCACATCTCTATCTCTCCTTCTCACATCTCTCTATCTCGCTCTCCCTCTGTGGGTAAGGGAGAACAGGGTCTCTAACCCTGAAGTGAAGAACCAACGTTACCTGGCAACCATGGGAAACATGCCACAAACATTCTCAGGGCTGATATCTCCTGTCAACCCTGTGCCAAAGTCAGCCGCTGATGAACTCAGAAATGGTACTGTGACACACAGCTGTCAGATCATACACACACATGCTAACAATGTAAACACTAGCTTGGCCTTGTCTAGCAAGGTCTGTGTGTGTGTGTGTGTGTGTGTGTGTGGGTGTGTGTGGGTGTATAAAGGGATTCATGTTGGTATCCAACACTTTCTACTAAAGAGGGATATTAATCTCAAATTCTTAATACTTATACATTGATTTTTAATATATATATTTGTAATTATGATTTTTGATGGTCAAAAAAACATAGTGTTGTGATCATGTAAAATGTACAGACATTTGTTTCTGTGTCCACCTGATGGTTACCATGGTAATTGTCTGAATAAGATGAATCACTCAAATTCTATAGATTCTCAGCTTCCTGACATGTTTGGCTGCAGACTGCTTTGTGCTGTCCTACTGTACGTCTGTCTCGAGGTCTTTTCTCCTCCTCCCCCTCTCTCAGACACGGGCTCGCTCTCTCCCCTCTCTCTGATACATACTCTCCCCCGCTCTCTCTCCCCTCTCTCTGATACATACTCCCTCTCTCGCTCTCTCCCCTCTCTCTGATACGTTCTCTCCCCCGCTCTCTCTCCCCTCTCTCTGATACATACTCTCCCCCGCTCTCTCTCCCCCTCTCTGATACATACTCTCCCTCGCTCTCTCCCCTCTCTCTGATACATACTCTCCCTTGCTCTCTCCCCCTCTCTCATACATACTTGCTCTCTCTCCCTCTCTGACACATATTCTCTCTCTCCCTTTTCTGTCTCTCCTTCACTCGCTCTCTCTTTCTCCGTCTCTGTATTCCTCTCATTTGAGTTAAGTTGGCAGAGATAGCAGTAGGATTAGAAGGAGAAGCCTGACTAATTTCTATCATCTTGCTACATGAATCATTTCATAACACTAAGCCCCACACCACTTGCTACAATGTGTCCGTTTCTGTCTCATATTCAGAGTGGATGCCTTATGGAACAGCCCACACTACTTCCAGGAAATATGCATTCATGCAGAAGGTTTTACAAACACAAATGCAGATTCGTCCGTCAATAATTTGCTTCTAAATAAAGCAGAAAAATTATTCAGTCGAGTCGCAGGGGCTCAGGACCGGCCTGGTAGACTGGCAGAAGAGTATCAGGGTGTGTGTGTGGTTAGCTGTACTGTTTCCATGTGTTGAACAGAAGAGTGTGAGGGTGTGTGTGTGTGGTTAGCTGTACTGGGTGTGTGTGTTTAACAGAAGAGTGTGAGGGTGTGTGTGTGTGTGGTTAGCTGTACTGGGTGTGTGTGTTTAACAGAAGAGTGTGAGGGGGTGTGTGTGGTTAGCTGTACTGTATCCATGTATTGAACAGAAGAGTGTGAGGGTGTGTGTGTGTACTGTTTCCACACCACCTGGTCACCCTCAGAACAGTGGGGTGAAGCGCAGAGCGGCCAAACAAACTGTTCCCTGAGGTTTTGGGTCCTGAGCTGCAGGCTGCCCTTTCGCTTGACATTTACACAGGATGCATGGCACCAGGAAGTGTGTGCGTGGAAGGATATAAGGAAGTCCAGTCAGGTGCAAGGCGTCTGATTGGCTGTTTCCAGTGTTGGGAGCAGAAATGATCGGATGTCTTATGTGCTTCCCTTTCGTTGTTCATGACCTTGTGCAACTGGAAGTAGCATTTGATACACAGATTCCCCTCACACGATACTGCAGTGGATTGTGGGTAACTGACTTAAGGAGCCATTACCATCTGAGTCCAGCACTGAGTTCCTCCACAACCCACCCGGTGCAGCAGTACACCAGCCCTGATATTAAACATACTGTTCTCCGTGCTGCCATGCTGCTCGCCCCCTCTCTCCCTGGTTAGATGAGAAACTGCTTTAATTACATGGATTTAGAAGGAAAGAGGCCAGTGTGTCTACGGAGACAACAGCTTGTTCGCTCGCGTAGCCATGTGCCGAAGCCAGCAGATGTTCTAAAACACAGACTGACTCCACGCTCAGCCTGGGTCCCCCAGAGTGGGAAGGGAGGAGGGATGGGGAAGGAAGAGATGGAGGAGGGATGGGGAAGGATGGAGGGAGGAGGGATGGGGAAGGAAGAGAGGGAGGGGGATAGGAGAATGGAGGAAGGAGGGATGGCGGAGGAGGGATGGAGAAGGAATAGAAGGGGAGAGGGATGGGGAAGGAATAGAGAGGGGGAGGGATAGGAGAATGCAGGAAGGAGGGATGGAGAAGGAATAGAGAGGGGGGAGGGATGGAGGAAGGAGGGATGGAGAAGGAGTAGAGAGGGGGGGAGGGATAGGAGAAGGGAGGAAGGAGGGATGGAGAAGGACGAGAGGGGGGAGGGATAGGAGAATGGAGGAAGGAGGGATGAACGGAGGCGAAGAGCTAGCTGGGAGGACATGTATGGAGATAAGACAGGGAGAAGGAGATGGGGTTAGATTGTCCATGCTAGGTGTGGAGGGAGGAGAGATGCAGGGTGGGTCCATAGCTGGGTGGTGCACACTAGGCCAGGAAGGCAGGCCTCCTGTGGTGGATGGCCTGATGCAGCAGCTTACTGGGGTGGACGGAGGGATGGAGGGTTGTTGGATGGAGGGGTGTTGGATGGAGGGGTTATCTGCAACACCACAGGGGGTCGTCTCTCTCTCTCTACCGTGTCTATGTGGGTCCCTGGGCAGTCTGGCACACTGGTGTGTGTGTGTGTGTGTGTGTGTGTGCGCATAGTTACCTCTGCCTACCTAAAATCTAGAGACGAGGAGATGAGAATGCATGCATGCAGAGGAGAAAGACTGGATGGTTTAGAGATAGAGGCAGAGAGAGAGAGAGAGAGAAAGATGGAGGCAGTGAGAGAGAGTGTGTGGGGAGAGGCTGAGAAGGAGGGAGCAACAGAGAGGGAGAGATGGGGGAGGGAGAAGGAGGGTCAATGAAGGAATAAGCTACCATTACCAAGAGGCTAAGTTCTCTCCACAGAGTCAGCAGGGGGGAGGGGGAGATGACTTCTGTCTGAGGGCATGCCCTGAGTGTGGGTGGGCTGAGCGAAAACTGTCCAATCTCATCCGGTTAATGCAACCTCTTCCACCACCTCCCACAAGCCCAAGCTCTCAAGTTGACCCCGTTCCAGCCTTTCATACAAATTCAACACACCCAGAATCCCAGCAACCTGCACTAACAGCTTGATCATCTTACAAACACAAGTTTATATTCCTGTTGCTGGAAGTCCTCCCATAACGGTGTCCTGAAACACAAAACGAGTCATGAAAGGAATTCACATTAATGATTTATTTCATTAAATATACAGCAGAATACGGAAGCTGCCGCATCCTGGTTAGCGCATCTCTGTTATCAGTTTCAAATCATA
>BROE01000006.1:789595-919301 GCA_036571765.1 Plecoglossus altivelis
GTTACCCTTACGTCTTTTCATTACGACCTCATCATCGATTTCCAAAAAATCCGTTACGCATGCATTCTACAAACACCTTTCCATCTACCTCACCATTCTTATTACTGATCTTTTGCAAGTGGGCAAGAGCGTCGTATCATCTGCTAGTGCCTGGGGGGAGACTGTTGTGCATCCCGTTCCGTCGGTTATGTGACTGTTTTTCAGATATCCAATAAACGAGCTCGGGGCGCGAGTGGGAGTATTCTGTCCCAAGGCGTGTCCCTGCCGGTGGACCAGGCGTACTATTAGGTGTTCGCGCTTTTCAGTGCTCCAAAATCACGTCATACTATAAACGGCGGTGGAGAACTGTGAAGGGGAGGGACACCTCCTCTGGTGACTCTGAGGGTAGATGTGGAGCACAGGGGCAGAGCAGGGGCAGAACAGCGGCAGAGCAGGGGCAGAGCAAGGGCATGACAAGGGCTTGTCCTGTCTGGTGTGTAAAGAATATTCTGTTTGTCCTGTCTGGTGTGTGAAGAGTATTCTGTTTGTCCTGCCTGGTGTGTGACGAGTATTCTGTTTGTCCTGTCTGGTGTGTAAAGAATATTCTGTTTGTCCTGCCTGGTGTGTAAAGAGTATTCTGTTTGTCCTGGCTGGTGTGTAAAGATAAGTATGTTTGTCCTGGCTGGTGTGTAAAGAGAAGTATGTTTGTCCTGTCTGGTGTGTAAAGAGAAGTATGTTTGTCCTGTCTGGTGTGTAAAGAGAAGTATGTTTGTCCTGTATGGTGTGTAAAGAGTATTCTGTTTGTCCTGCCTGGTGTGTAAAGAGTATTCTGTTTGTCCTGTCTGGTGTGTAAAGAGAAGTATGTTTGTCCTGCCTGGTGTGTAAAGAGTATTCTGTTTGTCCTGTCTGGTGTGTAAAGAGTATTCTGTTTGTCCTGTCTGGTGTGTAAAGAGAAGTATGTTTGTCCTGCCTGGTGTGTAAAGGTAATTAAGTGCGCTGCCTTGGTCCCAGAGTCGACTCTTCTCCAGTGTTTGGTCTTTGAGACGGTGTGCTCTGTCGCCCTGGCCTGGAGCTAGCATCGCTGCAGTCCTCATGATGGGATGTACCAACCGTTTCTGTTTTGATGTGCGAACATGAAAGTTGCTCACATTCCCTTCATGTGTGAAGGCGTCTGCTTCAGCCAGGGAACAGGAACGGGTTTCAAGTGGCGCTCAGGTTATTGCGATCCTGTTGCAGTGTGTGTCAAGATTAATATTGGAAGGAGGAAAAAAAAAGCTTTATGAGACGA
This sequence comes from Plecoglossus altivelis, assembly GCA_036571765.1. Lineage (NCBI taxonomy): Eukaryota > Metazoa > Chordata > Actinopteri > Osmeriformes > Plecoglossidae > Plecoglossus > Plecoglossus altivelis. The sequence continues at coordinate 790,863 of BROE01000006.1, forward strand.
ACATCTCTAAGCAGCTTCAGCAGCTGCTGTACAAACACATCAGGAGTTTCCTGTCAGATCTGATCGTTCTACTGTGCAATCAAGTCCTCTGCATTTCCAGGACCCCTCACAGCACCCTGCAGTGAACCCCTCACTGCACCCTACACTGCACCCCTCACTGCACCCTGCACTGCACCCTGCACTGCACGCTGCACTGCACCCTGCACTGCACTCTACACTGCACCCTGCACTGCACCCTGCACTGCACCCTACACAGCACCCTGCTCTGCACCCCTCACTGCACCCTGCACCCTACACTGCACCATACACTGCACACTGCACTGCACCCTGCACTGCACCCTACACTGCACCCTACACTGCACCCTACACAGCACCCTGCACTGCACCCCTCACTGCAACCTGCACTGCACCCTGCACTGCACCCTGCTCTGCACCCTGCACTGCACCCTACACAGCACCCTGCACTGCACCCCTCACTGCAACCTGCACTGCACCCTGCACTGCACCCTGCACTGCGCCCTGCACTGCACCCTACACTGCACCCTACACAGTACCCTGCACTGCACCCTGCACTGAAACCTGCACTGCACTCTACACAGCACTCCGCAGCATCCAAGCCTGGATCTACTGTCTGGATTTTTTTCTGGGTCTTCATCAAAGATCCAGGTTGTTGTTGTTGTTCATCCAAGCACAGTGTAGCAAAGCCCATCAGTGTCCTCAGCTTCCCTCATGGTCACCGGTCTGGTGTTCACCTGCATATCAAAAGGTCACGCGCCCAATTGTGTGCTGTCCATGTACACAGTATTCTGACCACAACTACATGCACTTTATCTTTATATCCAGTTAGAGAAAGAGTTTGAGAGGAAAAAGTTGGTCTTAACAGTTCAGTAGTGAAACAAGTCCTGAAATGAAACTTCATCCTAAGATCTCATTTTCTCTCGTCCCTCATGCCTCTCTCTCTCTGCTCCTAAGAGTATTTGCCCGGAAGCAAAACAGCCTAAGAACACAAAGCGTTGGCTGTGGAACGGTACAGAAGCAGTGGGGCAGTTTCAAAAGAGGTCAGCACAGTCTCTAGAGGCTGTTGCTGTCTCATGGCAGAGGAACACAGAGGGGCCTGGCATTAATATGGATGTCCACCAGGAGTCCACTCTGTTCCTCTGTGTGGTGTTGGCACAGCCATAGGGAAGCCGCCCCAGGGCATGCCAACATCATCAATAAACATCATCAGATGCCACTTCATTCTTCCTCTGTCTGACTGCGAGACAACACACAGTGCATTCTTCATTTTTACGTACCAACATCGCAGTACTATGATGGTCTAACCAAACACTTATACTCACGTCTACAGAACTGTGCAAAAGTCTTCGGCACAAATACTTTTTACGTTGCAAAAACGCTTTATAACCCTAACGCTTTAAGAAATATATTACAATTAGAAAACTAAACTAAACATTTCTCAACATTTCATTTTGTTTGCGTTTGCATTTGTGCACAGACAAATTCAGTAATAATATTCATTTAATAGGTATTCATGTATAAACTCTTAAGTGATTAAAACCTTTGCACAGTTCTGTGTATAAATGCATATAAATATGTACCAAGCAATAGGTCATACGTACTACGTGAGACAATAGATGTATGTTGAAGACGGTTGGATAAATAACTTCCAACAGAGCGCCTTTTGCTCTCTGGTCACAGGGATATTGACTTCCTGTTTGATGTCCTAGTGATGGATCCCCAGCCTTCCTTGATCACCCAGCAACACACCTCTCACGCCACTCGTCACATCCTCCAGAGCCGGGAAAATCCATCGGATTGATTGGAAGATGAGTGGTTGATGTGGCTGCCAGTCGTGTTGATTGATATACCTGTTCAGCCAGTGAGGAGGGCTAAAGGTTAATGTGAGACTGCCCCCCCAGGGACCCCGGCTGAACACACATCCCATGGGAGGCCAGACGGAAACTTACTGTCCTCTCATTCAGCTCATCACCCAGCACATCCTCTCCACTCCTCGGGCAGCGCTGTCCCAGCACAGGGAGGTGAAGCCTGGCTTCTTCCAGGTGAAAGGCCAGCCTTGTGGGTCCAGCCTCCAGGAGGTGGTGTTGTGAGAGGGATTGAAAGGGGTCAGGAGTCAGTCCATGCCAACAGGATAGTGATTAAACAGACAGTGAGCCTTTGCTGAGGTAAAGCCGACCTCTTAAAGCGATCGATCGATGGCACAGCCGGATTCAGAAGCGTCTGTATCCAGGGTCTAGACCCCTCACACCTTCCTAAGAGCTTTGTGGCAAAACCTAGCATGGCTGTAATATAGAGGGTGTGTGTGTGTGAGGGCTTGTGTGCGTGTGTGTGTGTGTAAATGTGAGTGCTTGTGTGCGTGCGAGTGTGTGTGTGTGTGTATGTCAGTCTTCCTGTTCTGCAGGTGTCCAGGAGGTGGGATGTGGGTGGATAGGAAACCCATCTGTACTCTTTCAAATCAGACAGATAAAGAGAATAAATGATAGGAAGAACCCTTGGTGAGAGCTTTTGAGGACGGCTCTCCCTTCGATCAGCAGATGAACCCAGCCTTGTGCTCAGCCCACACACCCCTCCTTCCAGCCTGACATTCACTACCATTGATGAAGCTGGACTAGATGGAGGCTGTGTCTGGGACCTAGGGCCACTGACATACAGAACCCACCTGTAACTGGATCTAATTGTTCCGCATTGGAATCCTGTTCCTTCACTAGACAGGGTGCTGAGCTTTGTGTGAACAGCAGCACACTCACCCACCTCAGGCTTACAGAGACCAGAGGATCAGCCTCTCTGATGTCATGAGTGGAACAGGAAGTGTGGCTCTGATGTCATGTGTGGAACAGGAAGTGTGGTTCTGATGTCATGTGTGGAACAGGAAGTGTGGCTCTGATGTCATGTGTGGAACTGGAAGTGTGGCTCTGATGTCATGTGTGGAACAGGAAGTGTGGCTGTGTGGCTCTGATGTCATGTGTGGAACTGGAAGTGTGGCTCTGATGTCATGTGTGGAACAGGAAGTGTGGCTCTGATGTCATGTGTGGAACAGGAAGTGTGGCTCTGATGTCATGTGTGGAACAGGAAGTGTGGTTATGATGTCATATATGGATCAGGAACAGGAAGTGTGGCTCTGATGTCATATATGGATCAGGAACAGGAAGCGTGGCTCTGATGTCATGTGTGGAACAGGAAGCATGGCTCTGATGTTCTGTGTGGAACAGGAAGCATGGCTCTGATGTGGTGTGTGGAACAGAAACAGGAAGCATGGCTCTGATGTTCTGTGTGGAACAGGACGTGTGGTTCTAATGTTCTGTGTGGAACAGGAAGTGTGGCATACTCTTACAGCCAGCTGGTGACATCACCTTGCCACGCTATGTGTGTATGTGTAGCAGTCAATATAAATCAACAGTTAGCAACAGATTGACTCAGCGATAGCATTGAAAGCACATTCTCAACTGAGTTACCATATTGGATTGATATTAATTATGAGTATGTATTTTTTGTTCTGGGTATGATTTGATACATGGGGTCTAGTCGAAAATCACAGATATTCCAAACAATGTGCTTCTATGCCTGTCTATCAACATACATTCTCTTTGGTAGAGAAAAAAAACACATATTTGCTATCAGGGTGTTTGTGAAGCGGTTTATGCTTTAGTCGTGTTTTCTAACGTCTTCCAGCTGTCAACCAATCTGTGAGGGCCAAGGTCTGAACGTACTTTGATATTTATAAGCACTCGTAATAACAACAGTATTAGCTGGTAATAAGTCTTCATGGCTATTGAGCAGTGCTAATGGTAATTGTTAATTGCAGTTGTTCAGTCATGGGGATGAAGAATGTCTTCAGAAGGAAAATGAACTTTATTCTGAAATTACAGTCCCGTCTGTGTCTGATTCGCCTGTCCTATTATGTGCTAATTAGCTGACGCTGGGGACAGTTTAGTTAACGAGCCCTGGATAATTTTAACCTTCCACATGGTGAGAGATTGGCTTGCCTGTGTTGAACGTCACACCCACCCAACCACTCACACAACACACACACACCCACACACACACCCACACGCGCATGCAGAGAGTACCCAGCATGCACTTGCTTAGACACTGCTGTGCTAATTGGCTTGATGTCATTCTGAAAATAGCATCAGCGAGGACCCCTAGCTTCCTTCATGGAAGATCGTGCCCTTTCTTTCATTCCCTCTGTGTGGTGACATGGATTGTTTAAACAAATAGACACACTCACATGCTTGTGTTATCATCTATAAATACAAGATCTGATGATATCCAGTTAGTTGCTGGTTCAAGTTCTTCAGATTAGCTATGTTGGCTGAGTTACTGTAAAGTAGGTAGATGTTTTGGAGAGGGGTTTAACGGAACACACCGCATATCAAATACCTCATTATTAACATTATGTGAAACATCTTCCTAGTTTCATCAAGGGTCACGCATGTCATGGCCGCCATTTGAAAATGCGTGAGAGATCTAGAACATTTGTTTAACGTCTGACTAACCTACCATTAATTTTCTCAACCTACCATTCGAATGAGATAAAAATAGCAGTTTACTCACAGCTTGAGCATAAACCAACAGAAACATCCGATAAGCAGGGTGTTTTGTGACGACGACGTCAGGGGATGGGAGTGTGCTGAAAGACGGCTTTACAAAGCACAGGTCACAGATGGTGTAACACCTCACAAACACCTTCAGTGCGTGTGAATGCTGATCTGCGTGTGAATGCTGATCTGCGTGAGAGCAGATGTTAGAGCTGACTCTGGGCTCTGCAGGGAGTCTCTTTCTCTCCGCAGTTTAGCTTCTTCCTGCTGAACTCTGAGTTGCTCTCATTGGCAGATAGTCTGGTCGCCTCCACTTACACGCCTGTGTCAGGATGTAGGACGTTATTGACAATCTACAACTGCAGTTGTAGATGAAAGCTGGGAAACAAGTTTACAGACTGTTTGACATCAGTGTGCAATGTCCTGAACGGATGTGGATGGAAATGTGTTTTTCATCTACGCTACAGACCTCTGGGTTTGGAGAGTATCCTACTATCATTGGATGCCACACGCTTCATCCTAACCAGGAAGTGACATCCTAACCCTGATGGCACACGCTTCATCCTATCCAGGAAGTGACATCTTAATCCTGACGCTACATGCCTCATCCTAACCAGGAAGTGACATCCTAACCCTGACACCACACACCTCATCCTAACCAGGAAGTGACATCCTAACCCTGACACCACACGCCTCATCCTAACCAGGAAGTGACATCCTAACCCTGACACCACACACCTCCTCCTAACCAGGAAGTGACATCCTAACCCTTTCCTAGATCTTAACCCTCCACTCTCTGAAGCTTCCTGTATTTTCTGACCTGAAGGTAAGAGTCACGTCTCTCGGTGGTAACGAGAGCTTCGTGTTTTATCACAAACGTGTTGGCTAATGACTGTTTAGCCTGTTTTCCACCCTGCTGCCTCCCTAAGAGCTGGTGTGGTTTCCTTACAGGAAGCACGAGCACCTGGCAGGAGAGACACACTTCTCCTGCTCGCTGATTTCTCGACGGGAGTTGTGTTCCGTCAGTTTAAGTCTAAATCAATGTGGAGACTCTGTGTTTTTGATCCTGCGCGTGGATCAGTGTGGCCTCTCGTTTCTCCACCGCTGTCAAGTAAATGTTTCACTGCGAAAGATAAACAGGTCGTCAGGCCTAAAATGTGCAACAAATTGTGGACCAAAGGGAGCTTAGAGATGGAAGGGTGTCCAAGCTACCGGCTGTGTTCCTGTCATTTCGTCCAGTCTATTCCTCCACTGGAGCTACTGATATTACCGTGACAACCCTTCCTCAGCCGTGGAAAATTCCATTACCCACTGTTACGGATTGACTAATGATACTGGGCTGTTCTCAGACTGCATGAGCAAACAGACACCAGTGTCTCCTCTCGGTGGGACTGTTTTCTGTTTCCTGATGCTGTGGCACAGTCATCTGGATGCTGCAGCAGTGACACTCTTGAGAAAGTTTCTTAGAAACAGCTTCAGGGTTTATGAATGTGGCTCCAGAGAACAGATATTCCCTCCAGTTCCAAAAGCGATCAGCACCTACTGTTACAAACAAGCTAGCACTGATGGTCACAGGGTCAACTACCCAAAATTGCAATTTCTTGACTGTATAGTAAAAAAAACATGGTTTTCTAGTAATCTCTCTCACCTCTCTCTGTCGTTGTCTTCCTCTCTGCCCTCCATCTGTCTCATTTCCTTCTCTTTCTCACCCCGTCTCTCTCGTTCTCTCTCTTCCTCTGCCAGCTGTATTTATCTCTCTCTTTGTCACTCTCCCTCTCTCTCTCTCCCACTCTCTCTTCCTCTCTTTGTCACTCTCCCTCTCTCTCTCTCTCTCTCTCTCCCACTCTCTCTTCCTCTCTGCCTTTAAATCTCTTTGTCTGCCTCTCTCGATCACTCCCTCCCTCTCTCTCCCACTCTCTCTTCCTCTCTGCCTTTAAATCTCTGCGTCTGCCTCTCTCGATCACTCCCTCTCTCTCTCTCTCTCCCACTCTCTCTTCCTCTCTGCCTTTAAATCTCTGCGTCTGCCTCTCTCGATCACTCCCTCCCTCTCTGTGTCCCTGTCTCTCTCTCCCACTCTCCCTCCCTCTCTGTGTCCCTCTCTCTCTCCCACTCTCCCTCCCTCGCTGTGTCCCTCTCTCTGTCTCTCCCACTCTCCCTCCCTCTCTCTGTCCCTCTCTCTCTCCCACTCTCCCTCCCTTGCTGTGTCCCTCTCTCTCTCCCACTCTCCCTCCCTCTCTCTGTCCCTCTCTCTCTCTGTCTCCCACTCTCCCTCCCTCTCTCTGTCCCTCTCTCTTTCCCACTCTCCCTCCCTCTCTGTGTTCCTCTCTCTGTCTCTCCCACTCTCCCTCCCTCTCTCTGTCCTCTCTCTCTCTGTCTCCCCCACTCTCCCTCCCTTTCTGTGTCCCTTTCTCCCTCTCTGTCTCCCCCACTCTCCTTCCCTCTCTGTGTCTCTCTCTCTCTGTCTCTCCCACTCTCCCTCTCTCTGTCCTTCTCTCTCTGTCTCCCCCACTCTCCCTCCCTCTCTGTCCTTCTCTCTCTCTCTCTGTCTCTCCCACTCTCCCTCTCTCTCTCCCACTCTCCCTCTCCCTGTCCTTCTCTCTCCCTCTCTCTGTCCTTCTCTCCCTCTCTCTGTCCTTCTCTCCCTCTCTCTGTCTCTCCCTCCCTCTCTCTGTCCTTCTCTCTAGCAGTGATGAAGTCTCTTTTACCGGTTTTTCCTGCTTTTGATTCCTCAGAAACAATTGATTAAAGCGACAGGGCGACTTGATTCAAAATGAGAGCTTGTCTCCATTTGCTTTTCATGCTCTTTGATGTTCCTTTTTACACTGATGCTCTGCTTCCTACACTCATGTATATTTTCATCACCATTTGAAAAAGGCAAAAGATATATATAAATAATTCTTCATGCACTCATTACTTTGACAATTTATTTTAGTTGCTGTCATAAAAATAAAGAATAATCACAATCAAAAAGGGGAAAATGTTATAGTTTGATCAGTTTTTCTTTCCTCGGTTTTCTGTGTACTACAGTAGCACAGGCGTGTTGATGTTCAAAAGAAACTGATGCATTTTACTGCCTTTTCAAAGGAGTGTTTCATCTGGGAATTTTGACATAATTTACAAGTCAGACTGACTAGTCGCATGGTGCAATGTCAGGAAAGGTAAAGCACATTACAGGCAAAGAAAAATCCGCATTTCAAATGTCAGTTGTGCTACATCACCCAACTGAATGATGGGAGTTGCGGTCTTTGATCAGTCTTCGTATGCGAACTTAATGAAATCTATTACATGGCAGCTGATCCACAGCAAGCCCATCAACATATCAGTCATGTTTCTTTAAGGCTTTGACCAGCCTCGTGACTCACAAGGAATCATTAGATAGAACACAGGCATGTGGCATTATTGACATCATCGAGCACACACAATACGGATTGTGTGTCTCAAGGTTTCAAGCCACGAAATTGCCTCCAAATCAAGTTGCGTGATTATCTGGAATGATCTGGAAGGATCTTCATCCTAAGGGTCTGTCGTGTGGGAGGGCTCGGTGCATGTGCTCATCGTTACAGTGGAGGTTATCAAGGCCGAGGAGTTTATAAGGATCCTTACTGTACAAAGCGACGAATCCAGTGACTGCTGGAATGAAAGGGACATCGTTTAGGTCCTGCTGTTTGGAGGTCTATGCTGCGTGTCAGTCTCATGTTGCAGAGCAGCACATTACACACTGTAGACTGTAGGTGACAAGACAGATAAGCCCAGTGTGTCACCACACCCCCTCTGCCTCCCTGCCTCTCTGCCTCTCTACCTCTCTACCTCCCTGCCTCTCTACCTCCCTGCCTCCCTGCCTCTCTGCCTCCCTGCCTCTCTGCCTCCCTGTCTCTCTGCCTCCTTGCCTCTCTGCCTCCTTGCCTCCCTGCCTCTACCTCCCTGCCTCTCTGCCTCTCTGCCTCCCTGCCTCTCTGCCTCCCTGCCTCTCTACCTCTCTGCCTCCCTCCCTTTCTGCCTCCCTGCCTCTCTACCTCCCTGCCTCTCTGCCTCCCCATCTCTCTCTGCCTTCCTCTATTTCACTTTTTCACAGTCATGTAGTCCATTAACCTCTTTCTTGGCCTAGATAGTGATGTCTTTTGAGGGATAGCAAGGCTTACAATTCACTCTCACAATGGAATGATGATTGCAGAAATGACAAAAGGCAGCATTGTAGAAACTATCTGCAGACAGTGGTGGTAGTTGGTCTTAAACACACTTTAGACGGTTGAAAACGCAGTTTAGCAGATTTTTTTAATGCAGAGGTATTGGATGGCATTCAGGTGTTCGTGTGGCGATGACATCACGATGAGTCACACAACAGCGTGGAACACAACAAGTAGCACGATCTGACGTTGATGTGAACGCGTAAGCACTTTCTAATATACATGTTCTCTGGCATTTTCTATGCTTTTTTGGACAGTTTTTAAGCAAAGTTTGACAGGAACGAAAGAGAGAAGGGGGGGAGTTGAACCCAGACTGCCTTGGAAGGCCTTAGCCCTCAGGCTGTCTCTCACCCTGGGAGCTTCTACACAACACTCATCATCCCACAAGATGAAAGAGGAAGAAGGGACACCATGACTTCATGTGAGATCTGCCTCACTGCCTTGAAATGAAATTACGATTCAGTTAGATTTGTCTGTTTGGCTGCGCAGGAGGGGTACTCAGGGAGGGAGGGGTATCCGGTAAACAGTTACAGTTCTTAATAATCGGAACAGTTATGAAGGTGAGTGAATGTTTGCTAGATTTTTGTCACGCTATAGCTACACGCCACAATAATGGTGTGCTAATTACAGTAACAGCAGGGAGATCAATGGATGTCATCTAGCTAGCCAGCAGAATCTTTTCTCTTGTCTTAGTAATGACTATGTGGTCGCTTATTTATTTTTCTCTCCCTCCCATCCATCTCTCTCTCTCTCCATCGGCCCTCTTGCTCAATCTATCTCTTTAGTCTCTCTCAGTGCTCTCCTCCTCTCTTGCTTTCCATCCCACTCTCATCCCTCTCTCTTTCCTTTTTCCTGGGGTTTTAATGATCAGTGGTGTTGCGGATGGACTCTAATGACATTCCTGCTCTGGCGATCAGTCTGATCTTCAGAAGGGGGCGGGGCTGTGTGTTTGTGCTCCCTAGACTCGTGGGTGAGGCTGTGGGTGGTGGCAGGGCTGTGGGCATGGGCAGGGCTGTGGGCGTGGCTGTGTGTCTATGCTCCCCGGACTCAGTGCTGTTCTCACCCAGGGCTGTGGGTGGTGGCAGGGCTGTGGGCATGGGCGAGACTGTGGGTGGGGGCAGGGCTGTGGGCGAGGCTGTGGGTATGGGCAGGGCTTTGGGTGGGGCTGTGGGTGGGTGGCAGGGCTGTGGGCGAGGCTGTGGGTATGGGCAGGGCTTTGGGTGGGGCTGTGTGTCTGTGCTCCCTGGACTCAACCAAGTGCCGCTGGTGGATTGACAGGAAATGTTGAACAGGATGCTCGTGGAAGCCTTGTGGGATGTCTGCGATCTTCTCAAGGAAACTTCTGGAGAATGGGGTGGGTGGGGGCAGGGCTGTGGGTGGGGGCTGTGGGGCGGGGCTTGGCTGTGAGTGGGGGTAGGGCTATGGGCGGGGCGTGGCTGTGAGTGGGGGCAGGGCTGCGGGCAAGGCTGGGGGCAGGGCTATGTGTGTGGGTGTGGCTGTGAGTGGGGGCAGGGCTGTGGGCTTGGCTGTGGGCGGGGCTGTGGGTGGGGGCGGGGCTGTGTGTGTGTTGGCTGTGAGGTGGGGGCAGGGCTGTGTTTGTGGGTGTGGCTGTGAGTGGGGGCAGGGCTGTGGGCTTGGCTGTGGGCGGGGCTGTGGGTGGGGGCGGGGCTGTGTGTCTTTCACTCTTATTAACGTTTGTCGATGACAGTGTGGCAGCGTTACCAGAGTTGTATAATGGCCTGTTTGTTCCTCAGCGTAGACAGCTAATCGTCAACTGGATTCAGTGTTTCAGCTCATTCACTCTGAAGCTTATTGTACAAAGGGTCTTTTTTTCAAAGCCATCATTTCCCCTGGAGCTCATTTCCAGAATAAAATCTAATTAAGGTCATGGTATTCTTTCAACTCACTTCTCATAGAGTAATTGTCTTTGGGAAATATGAAATCTCTCCCACTCTCCCTCCCTCTCTTGTGTCCCTCTCCTCTCCCACTCTCCCTCCCTCGCTAGTGTCCTCTCTCTGTCTTTTCTCCCACCTCTCCCTTCCCTCTCTCTGTCCCTCTCTTTCTCTCCCACTCTCCTCCCTTCTGTGGTCCCTCTTCTCTCTCCCACTCTCCCCTCCTCTCTCCTGTTCCCTCTCTCTCTCCTGGTCTCCCACTCCTCCCTCCCTCTCTCTGTCCCTCTCTCGTTTCCCACTCTCCCTCCCTCTCTGTGTTCCTCTCTCGTGTCTCTCCCACTCTCCCTCCCTCTCTCTTGTCCTCTCTCTCTCTGTCTCCCCCCTCTCCCTCCCTTTCTGTGTATCCCTTTCTCCCTCTCTCATGTCTACCCCCACTTCTCCCTCCTCTCATTTGAGGTTCTGTCTCTTCTCCTCTCTCTCTCCCACTCTTCTCTCTCTGTCCTTCTCTTCTCTGTCTCCCCCACTCTCCCTAACCTCCTCTGTTTCTTCTCCTCTCTCTTTGTCTCTCCCACTCTTCCCTCTCTCTCTCCCAACTCTCCCTCTCCCATGTCCTTCTCTCTCCCTCTCTCTCTCCACTCTCCCCTCTCTGTCCTTCTCTCCCTTCTCTCTGTCCTCCTCCCTCTCTCTGTCCTTCTCTCTAGCAGTGATGAAGTCTCTTTTACCGGTTTTCCCTGCTTTTGATTCCTCAGAAACAATTGATTAAAGCGACAGGGCGACTTGATTCAAAATGAGAGCTTGTCTCCATTTGCTTTTCATGCTCTTTGATGTTCCTTTTTACACTGATGCTCTGCTTCCTACACTCATGTATATTTTCATCACCATTTGAAAAAGGCAAAAGATATATATAAATAATTCTTCATGCACTCATTACTTTGACAATTTATTTTAGTTGCTGTCATAAAAATAAAGAATAATCACAATCAAAAAGGGGAAAATGTTATAGTTTGATCAGTTTTTCTTTCCTCGGTTTTCTGTGTACTACAGTAGCACAGGCGTGTTGATGTTCAAAAGAAACTGATGCATTTTACTGCCTTTTCAAAGGAGTGTTTCATCTGGGAATTTTGACATAATTTACAAGTCAGACTGACTAGTCGCATGGTGCAATGTCAGGAAAGGTAAAGCACATTACAGGCAAAGAAAAATCCGCATTTCAAATGTCAGTTGTGCTACATCACCCAACTGAATGATGGGAGTTGCGGTCTTTGATCAGTCTTCGTATGCGAACTTAATGAAATCTATTACATGGCAGCTGATCCACAGCAAGCCCATCAACATATCAGTCATGTTTCTTTAAGGCTTTGACCAGCCTCGTGACTCACAAGGAATCATTAGATAGAACACAGGCATGTGGCATTATTGACATCATCGAGCACACACAATACGGATTGTGTGTCTCAAGGTTTCAAGCCACGAAATTGCCTCCAAATCAAGTTGCGTGATTATCTGGAATGATCTGGAAGGATCTTCATCCTAAGGGTCTGTCGTGTGGGAGGGCTCGGTGCATGTGCTCATCGTTACAGTGGAGGTTATCAAGGCCGAGGAGTTTATAAGGATCCTTACTGTACAAAGCGACGAATCCAGTGACTGCTGGAATGAAAGGGACATCGTTTAGGTCCTGCTGTTTGGAGGTCTATGCTGCGTGTCAGTCTCATGTTGCAGAGCAGCACATTACACACTGTAGACTGTAGGTGACAAGACAGATAAGCCCAGTGTGTCACCACACCCCCTCTGCCTCCCTGCCTCTCTAGCCTCTCTACCTCTCTACCTCCCTGCCTCTCACCCCCCTGCTCCCTGCCTCCTGGCCCCCTGCCTCCATACCTCCCTGCCTCCCTGCCTCTCTGCCTCCTGCCTCCTCTGGCCTCCCTGTCTCTCTGCCTCCTTGCCTCTCTGCCTCCTTGCCTCCCTGCCTCTACCTCCCTGCCTCTCTGCCTCCCTGCCTTCCCATGGCCTCTCTGCCTCCCTGAAACTCTCTACCTCTCTGCCTCCCTTCCCTTTCTGCCTCCCTGCCTCTCTACCTCCCTGCCTCTCTGGCCTCCCCATCTCTCTCTGCTTCTCTATCACTTTTTCACAGTCATGTAGTCCATTAACCTCTTTCTTGGCCTAGATAGTGATGTCTTTTGAGGGATAGCAAGGCTTACAATTCACTCTCACAATGGAATGATGATTGCAGAAATGACAAAAGGCAGCATTGTAGAAACTATCTGCAGACAGTGGTGGTAGTTGGTCTTAAACACACTTTAGACGGTTGAAAACGCAGTTTAGCAGATTTTTTTAATGCAGAGGTATTGGATGGCATTCAGGTGTTCGTGTGGCGATGACATCACGATGAGTCACACAACAGCGTGGAACACAACAAGTAGCACGATCTGACGTTGATGTGAACGCGTAAGCACTTTCTAATATACATGTTCTCTGGCATTTTCTATGCTTTTTTGGACAGTTTTTAAGCAAAGTTTGACAGGAACGAAAGAGAGAAGGGGGGGAGTTGAACCCAGACTGCCTTGGAAGGCCTTAGCCCTCAGGCTCTCTCTCACCCTGGGAGCTTCTACGCAACACTCATCATCCCACAAGATGAAAGAGGAAGAAGGGACACCATGACTTCATGTGAGATCTGCCTCACTGCCTTGAAATGAAATTACGATTCAGTTAGATTTGTCTGTTTGGCTGCACAGGAGGGGTACTCAGGGAGGGAGGGGTATCCGGTAAACAGTTACAGTTCTTAATAATCGGAACAGTTATGAAGGTGAGTGAATGTTTGCTAGATTTTTGTCACGCTATAGCTACACGCCACAATAATGGTGTGCTAATTACAGTAACAGCAGGGAGATCAATGGATGTCATCTAGCTAGCCAGCAGAATCTTTTCTCTTGTCTTAGTAATGACTATGTGGTCGCTTATTTATTTTTCTCTCCCTCCCATCCCATCTCTCTCTCTCTCCATCGGCCCTCTTGCTCAATCTATCTCTTTAGTCTCTCTCAGTGCTCTCTTCCTCTCTGCTTTCCATCCCACGCTCACCCTCTCTCTTTCCTTTTTCCTGGGGTTTTAATGATCAGTGGTGTTGCGGATGGACTCTAATGACATTCCTGCTCTGGCGATCAGTCTGATCTTCAGAAGGGGGCGGGGCTGTGTGTTTGTGCTCCCTGGACTCTTGGGTGGGGCTATGGGTGGGGGCAGGGCTGTGGGCATGGGCAGGGCTGTGGGCGTGGCTGTGTGTCTATGCTCCCCGGACTCAGTGCTGTTCTCACCCAGGGCTGTGGGTGGGGGCAGGGCTGTGGGTATGGGCAGGGCTGTGGGCGTGGCTGTAGGCGGGGCTGTGGGTGGGGGCAGGGCTGTGGGCGAGGCTGTGGGTGGTGGCAGGGCTGTGGGCATGGGCAGGGCTTTGGGTGGGGCTGTGTGTCTGTGCTCCCTGGACTCAACCAAGTGCCGCTGGTGGATTGACAGGAAATGTTGAACAGGATGCTCGTGGAAGCCTTGTGGGATGTCTGCGATCTTCTCAAGGAAACTTCTGGAGATGGTGGTGGGTGGCAGGGCTGTGGTGGGGCTGTGGGCGGGGCTTGGCTGTGAGTGGGGGTAGGGCTATGGGCGGGGCGTGGCTGTGAGTGGGGGCAGGGCTGCGGGCAAGGCTGGGGACAGGGCTATGCCTGTGTGGGTGTGGCTGTGAGTGGGGGCAGGGCTGTGGGCTTGGCTGTGGGCGGGCGTGAGTGGGGGCAGGGCTGTGTTTGTGGGTGTGGCTGTGAGTGGGGGCAGGGCTGTGTTTGTGGGTGTGGCTGTGAGTGGGGGCAGGGCTGTGGGCGTGGCTGTAGGCGGGGCTGTGGGTGGGGGCGGGGCTGTGTGTCTTTCACTCTTATTAACGTTTGTCGATGACAGTGTGGCAGCGTTACCAGACTTGTATAATGGCCTGTTTGTTCCTCAGCATAGACAGCTAATCGTCAACTGGATTCAGTGTTTCAGCTCATTCACTCTGAAGCTTATTGTACAAAGGGTCTTTTTTTCAAAGCCATCATTTCCCCTGGAGCTCATTTCCAGAATAAAATCTAATTAAGGTCATGGTATTCTTTCAACTCACTTCTCATAGAGTAATTGTCTTTGGGAAATATGAAATAGGTAATTCACAGATATATCTGGATTGAGTTCTTTGGCAAACATAGTTTCTTTTATTACTGTGAAGCTGACGAAGGAAGGAAAAACATTCGACTTGTCAAGCAGATGAACGACTGTGTCTTCATGACCGTGTGGTAACTGTCGACAGAATCATTCACTCAAATAAAGCTCACTTGCTTACCCAGTGTGGGTGCCGGGCTTCAACCCTGGAGGGCTGAGTTGGAGGAGCCAGCCTCCTTCTCGCTGAAAGCCCACCAGCTTCTGGCAAAGCACCAAACACGACTCTTGCTAAAAGCAAACAGGAACCCCAGGAGGGTTGTGACCGTTCCTGTGGTGGCCCTGGCTAACATTAGGAAATGCAAAGTGGTTGTTAATTATGTAGCGCCACAGGGGCGAAATGTTCATTATTTCAAAAGTAATTACAGTTATTTCTGATATTTGTGACCCAAATGGAGGCGTAGTTGAGTGTTGCTGGGGTGGGTGCGGCAAATGGTTGGGCGGTGTGTGTGTGTGTGTGTGTGTGTGTGTGTGTGGTGTGGAGGGTGGGGGGGTTGCTGTGAAACAAGGGTTGACATGGCAAAGTGTTGCAATGGAATGGGGGTTGACATGGCGACATGTAAGTGTTGGTGAGTGCTGTGGGAAGCTGCCCTCATGGTGAAGGAGGTGAACATGCTGAACATGCACTGAAGACTAAACATGAAACAGAGCACATGCTATGAACACGCGTGACTTTCAGCTGAGAGAACGTCCACACACACACACACAGACTAAGGGAACCTCCACCACACACACACACACACACGAGAAGACTAAGGTAACACGCACCACACACACACTACGCACACACAAACACACAACACAGACTAAAGAGAACCTCCACCACACACACACATGCCGCACACAGCAACCAACGCACACAGACTAGAAGAACCTCCAACCACACACACACAATGCACGCTCACACAGAACACACACGCACACAGACTAAGAGAACCTCCACCACACACACACACGCACGCACACAGACACACACGCACACAGACTAAGAGAACCTCCACCACACACACGCACACACACACACACACCACACAGACTAAGAGAACCTCCACCACACACCACACACACACGCACGCACACAGACACACACGCACACACCCCCACCCCCACCCCCTTCTACCACCACACACACACACGTACGGCACACAGACACACACGCCACACAGACTAGAGAACCTTCACCACACACACACACAGCAGACTTAGCGGAACCTCCCACCACAACACCACAACACACACACACACACACAGACTAAGGGACCTCCACCACAACACACACACACACCACACACACACACAGACTAAGGGAACCTCCACCACACACACACACACACACACACACACAGACTAAGGGAACCTCCACCACACACACACACGCACACACACACACACACACACACACACACCACACACGCTGAGAGAGAGAGAGGGGGGGTTCAGTGACAGAGATTCATCCACTGTTCATATGTAACTATGTGGTTTCTCTGCTCTACCACAGAGCTTCTCCTAAATCTCTCCTTCACCTCAGCTAACCTCATCTTGGAATCCAATGGAGGCTATTCAAATGGCAACTTCTCCTTAAGAGCTTTGGTTAACAATCCTTTTAGTCAAAAGGCTCAAGTGATTTTCTTCCCCTCTACAGTGGAGCTTTTCCAGTTGGAGTGACTGATTAGATGGTCTTTGGAAATATTCTCCAGCACGACGGCTACTGTGATCCTTCCAACGGTGAAACGATGAAACAGTAAGCATCCCTTACACAGATCAACGACACACAGTCCTTACAGATCAGGCAAGACTGGAGATGATCTGGATTATCTGAGAGAGCAGTGGAACATGCAGATCCCAGACAGACAGTCAGTCTGTCTTCAAATCCACCACTGAACCTGGACTGGCTATAAAGAACCTGGGTAGAACCTAGAGAGAACCTGAGTAGAACTTAGATGAAACCTGAAGAGAACCTGTCAGAGTATCAAAGCGATGAACGAGCAGTCCTGTGTGTTGGGAGGATGTGACGAGGGACAGCTGGGACAGAGGAGTGGAAGGAGACGACTGATAAAGAGAGGGAAAGAAAGAGCAGGTGTGTGTGTGTGTTTTTTTTTTTTTTTTTTTTTGTGTGTGTGTTTGTGTGGCAGGTGTGTGTGTGTGTTCAGGTGTGTGTGTGTGCAGGTGTGTGTGTGTGTGCAGGTGTGTGTGTGTGCAGGTGTCGTGTTGCAGGTGTGTGTGTGTGTGCAGGTGTGTGTCTGTGCAGGGGTGTGTGTGTCTCACCTGTACGTGTCTCACCTGTGTGTGTCACCTGTGTATGTGTGTGTGTTTGTGCAGGTGTGTGTGTGTGCAGGTGTGTGGGGGGGCAGGGGTGACTCCCTCCAGATGTTAGCTGTCACTCTGGTTTGGTGGCTGTGATTGTTTGAAGAGGCGCCAGAGATGAGCACCAGGGCTGATGAGAGCTCTCTACCTAATCCTGACAGTGTGACTGACCAGCTGTGCGTATGAGGGGAGGGAGGGAGGGATGGGGGGAGGGAGGGAGGGAGGGAGGGAGGGGAGGAGGAGGGGAGGGGAGGAGGAGGGAGGGAGGGAGGGAGGAGGGAGGGGGGGAGGGAGGGAGCGGGATGGAGGGAGGAGGGAGGGAGGGAGGAGGGAGGGAGGGAGGAGGGAGGGAAGGGGGATGTTTATTGATCTACAGTAAAGCATGCATGTACAGGCCATCGAGCTCAATACAAACACAACTCTTAAACAGCTTAATATGAACAAGTAATCTTTTGCCTACAGACAGACAAAGGTCAGTAATCTGTAGGATATCGTTTGTGATCGAATGAGGACTCTGAATGTTTCTCCTCTCTCATGGATTCTGACTGATAACTTAATTTCTTGGCTAGGGGGGATTATGAAATGCGTATGAATTAAATGAGTAGCTTGTGGGTAATCTGTCGAATCAATAATCTGAATTACATAGTCTATATGACTGAAACAGACACTTGCACTTACAGTGCAATTATATAACACAGTGTCTCACATCCGGAAAACACGCTTCTCAACAACAGTAGACATGAAAACGCTAAGAGGAAAACAATCAGATGAACGAGTTTGATTTGGATGAGGACATCGCTTGAGACCATGCCAGTAGCAACCCAGAGGAGACTCATCGATTAAACAAGAGGACAGCATCTGAAAGGAGGACAGCTTCTGAGAGCAGGACAGCGTCTGAAAGGAGGACAGCTTCTGAGAGCAGGACAGCGTCTGAAAGGAGGACAGCTTCTGAGAGCAGGACAGCTTCTGAAAGGAGGAAAGTTCTGAAAGGAGGACAGCGTTTGAGAGAATTACAGCTTCTGAAAGGACAGTGTCTGAGAGGAGGACAGTGTCTGAGAAGAGGACAGTGTCTGAGAGGAGGACGGTGTCTGAAAGGACAGCTTCTGAGAGGAGGACAGCTTCTGAGAGGAGGACAGCTTCTGAGAGGAGGACAGTGTCTGAGAGGAGGACAGTGTCTGATAAGACAGCTTCTGAGAGGAGGACAGCTTCTGAGAGGAGGACAGTGTCTGAGAGGAGGACAGCTTCTGAGAGGAGGACAGTGTCTGAGAGGAGGACAGTGTCTGATAAGACAGCTTCTGAGAGGAGGACAGCTTCTGAGAGGAGGACAGTGTCTGATAAGACAGCTTCTGAGAGGAGGACAGCGTCTGAGAGGAGGACAGTGTCTGAGAGGAGGACAGCTTCTGAGAGGAGGACAGTGTCTGAGAGGAGGACAGTGTCTGAGAGGAGGACAGCATCTGAGAGGAGGACAGTGTCTGATAAGACAGCTTCTGAGAGGAGGACAGTGTCTGAGAGGACAGCGTCTGAGAGGAGGACAGTGTCTGAGAGACTAGACTACTGAGCAGACTACAGAACCGTTCCTCTAAAGCATCTTTAACTGGCCATCACTGGTCCCAGATGAGCTCCTGAACACAGTGAAAAGCAAAGGCTTGTTGATAAGATCTGACTGTAATCAGTGTTGACCAGGCAATCACTCTGTAATAACCGTACTGTAGATACCATTCAAGTCCATAGCAAGGTCAATTCTGAATTATTATCAGCATTGTTGAAGAAAATTTCTACGGATTAGGGAAAGAGTTACAGAATACAGTAGGTTACAATAGGAATGAGATATACGCGAATTAAAAACAAGACGTGAGAGATATCGATTCCGTTTTGAAATATTTGCCTTGATGTGAAATCTGTGGAGAGGCTTGAAATGGAAGTAGAAGCCATGTGTTCAGTTTCCTCAGAAACAATTACTCCAGCCGTCACATCTGAATAGAGAAGTCCACTCCCATACATTTATTTATTAATGTCTTCAAGCTAATCAACATTTTGAAATGAGCACGCCGATCAAAGGTAACCAGGCAACAACCCAGGAGCAATATAAATCCAATTTAGCAGAAGGGGAAATGAGATCTTCTCTTTCAGCTTAATTGGGGAGAGGGAGGGGGGAGGGGAGCAGGTTGGGAAGGGGAGGGAGGGGAGGGGGAAGTTGCGCCGAAGGAGAGTGGGAGGGGAGGTTGGCGAAGGAGAGGGGCGACGGAAGGTGGGGGGGAGGTTGGTGAAGGGAGAGGGGGACTGTTGCGCGAAGGGAGAGGGGTGGGGGGGTTAGAGGATCAGATAGGAAGGGAGGTAAAAAGAGAGAGGGAGGTAAAGAGAGACAGAGAAAGAGAGAGGGGAGGGGAGAGAGCGGGGAGGTTGGACTACAGCTGCATGGTAATGTTTAAGTGGAAAACTGTGTTTTCCTTATAATTAGATCTGTAAACATTAGCCAATATGTTGAAGGGCCCCATAGTATCATCATAATATTTATTACAGTATGATTATTTAATATGGAGATTTGCAATCATTGCAATGATCACTGAATTTATTAGCATCATCGTAATCCGCTACCTTGAAGTCTCAAACAGCAGCTGACCAAGATAAATGGCTGTTTCTTCCTGAGCCTCCTGGATGTGTCAACTGAATACTTCATCTCACTTTGTCAGTTCTCCTTTATCCCTACTGAACATTAAAGAAAAAGATGAGTAAGTACCTGGAGGTGGTTAATGTGGAGGAGTGGGACGGCAGTTTGAGTCGAAAAATTCAGAGATTGACTTGTATTTTGGGTCTGCAGAGAATTGTTGTTGTGATTTCTGAAGGTCCTCCACAGTTTCATTCATCACATCCCACCTGCCAACCACTCCTGAACTCCTTACACTGGAAGAGTGTCTTTAAGGTTACATTTAGGCGAGACTCCGAAATTCTGCTCAAACTCTTTTTGCTCAAAACAGTTGCATTTGAGCATAAAGAGATTGAGTGAAGACAAGTTCATACTTCATTGTTATATTTGTACACAACATCGTTTCAAAGCACTGACATGATGCATTTTAGAGGCTGCATGATTGAATTGTCAGAACCATTAAGTCTTAGCGTGTTCCTCAATTCAGAGCCTTTATGTCCAAACTGAAAGCCTGTCCTGTTCACAGCAGCAAGATGTCCTCACGTGAGAAGCTACGTCCCACCTCTGTCATTTCATTCATTCATCCACAATGAACTCCTTTACACAGGTCCTCATCTGACTGCTAATGCACTGCACACCCTTCTGTCTGGCCTCTCAGGCCCACAGAACGCAGGTCTTAACCAGAACCCCTTTCATTGTCCAGCTTTAATCTTTTCACGTCTGAACGAGCGACTCCAAAAGGATTTTAAAGGCCTAATTTAATCCCCCCCCCCCCCTCACCCCTCCTCGCCCACTAATTTCAAAGTGACTGCCACATTAACACAGACACGAGATGAGGAGGCTAGCTGGCTTTGGAGTTTTGGCCAGAAGAGTTTTGGAAAGGAACAGAAGCTAAGCTTAAGTGGGAGAGGTCAGCAGGGGGTGGATGTGATGTCACATCCTGTGAAAGGTCCGCCTTCTGAAAAGATGACCAAAGATGTAGGCTGAGCCTCAGTAATCATCCCTTAAAGGCTCCAAATAGCATCTTCTAATAATTGTGGGATCAATTCAAACGGAATGACCGATCAGGTCGTCTCCAACTCTCTTCTATACATTCATTAATCTTCAAAGCAATTTAAAGATGTTTTCTATCAAACTCTGAAAGGAAATGGTAGCAGGTCTCTAGTGATGATGCCCTCGGCCTCAATTCTAAAAGTGATTCCAACCCCACATGGCAGGATTGAAAAGTTTGAGAGCTTTAAACAAAACAGGAAATAACCAAAACAAACACCAGCGGAATGTGTCATTTCAACCAACCTATTCGAGCGATAAAAAGTGAATTGCATGGAAATCTGCCAAGCTAACAATGAGATTTTTCTTCCCTCGCACTCCCTTTAAATCCTTCTCGTCTGGGGAATATCTTGTTTTGCATTTTTCGCCAGCTGGTGTCAATATAGGCTAAACCAGTCGTCTGCGCAGAGCTGTTATTTAAATGGTAGCCTTAAAAAAGATCTCCCACAGAAATACCTCACCACCGACTCCAGAAGCAATTTGTTGGCTGTCAATCTGTGTTTGTGTCCCAGGCATGTAGTCACACACAGGAGGGAGACTGAGAGCAGGGCGGTAGGTGTCTTTAGCGATCTGCCAGGTCCACACACACACAAGTTGGGTTTGAATGCAAACTCTGGATAGGCTAGGCTAAGTGAAATGAGACCTGTTCAAACAAACTGCACTGATATGCAAATAGGTTTTGTTGGTTGAAATGACACCTGATGTGAATGTAAGTACCAGCCACAGGCAGAATGATAGAGGCGCTGTAATTTCTCATCTAGGTGAAGAATAAAAAGTGTATTTACATTACACTCTTACTTGATCTTGTTTCACACACATTAAGAAGATGGGCTTCAGTTCTGTATTGATGTCAAAACTGCACATAAACCCAGATGTGTTTATGAACACCACATTCAGTCAACTCATGGCATCATTTCACTAGAACATTTTTGTCTTTATATTTCGACTTACGGTAAACTATGGTCTTCTAAATCTATGTATGTAGTATCTGTTGTACACACTGAGACTAGTCCTCTCTCCAGTGAGACCACAGCATGGAGAAGCATCTTTTAGCAGGACTCAGGGGTCAAGGCTGAGGAAACTGCTAATCTGACAAAACTCAGAGGAAGATGTCTCCATAGGGCACACTAACGAGTCCTGCAGATCCATGGTGTCTCCAGATCCATGGTGTCTCCAGATCCAGGGTGTATTGACTCCAGAGTGTCTGGACTCCAGGGTGTATTGACTCCAGGGTGTCTGGACTCCAGGGTGTATTGCCTCCAGGGTGTCTGGACTCCAGGGTGTCTGGACTCCAGGGTGTCTGGACTCCAGGGTGTATTGACTCTAGGGTGTATTGACTCCAGGGTGTCTGGACTCCAGGGTGCCTGGACTCCAGGGTGTATTGACTCCAGGGTGTCTGGACTCCAGGGTGTCTGGACTCCAGGGTGTATTGACTCCAGGGTGTATTGACTCCAGGGTGTATTGATGTCGGTGTTTCGATATCAGAAACGACAAAGGAACATCTGGATCTGGTCACAGCGTTGTCAAGACAACGCTATACTGACATATACGTACAGTATATAGGATTACGGATTTTCCGCAGATACATAATTTAGACTTTCATATATTCACCCATTTGTATGTATTTTTTTGTTACATTTCTGGTCCAAACGCCCAGATTTGAGTGTATGAAACTTGGCAATCCTCGAATAGTGAGATTTGATTCAACCCTCTTGTTCAGTTTCCCAAAGGAACTCAGAAGTCTTCTTACCAGTCGCCGCTTGCTGCTTCTTTATTCAAGGAGCTTTGGGATTGTTTCAATACTACGTCCAAAAGATTTTCTCTGGTAGCCTCGGGCATTTGCTTTGTAACTGTTCACAAATAAATAACTAAATATTTGAAAATGAAATAAATAACACACTTTATCCTCCCTGCGGTGCAGCGGTTTGGCTTGTAGCATTTGGGGGGGAAATAAATTGCTCCAGGAACACCAGACCCACAACCTGAAGAGAAAAGCAGTGTGATGTTGTTGCTCCGGTAACAGCAGACACATCCACCCTCTTCAGCTCAGCACAGTGTGCTGGCTCATCTAGTCACACAATCGGAGACGGCCATGAAGTTGGTTCATCAGGGACTGAGGACTGCTAATGTTATTCCAGCATACCTAACTAAAAGCTGTAAAGCTTTTCCTTCGACAGTAGATGACAGTTCAATCGCACAGGTGTTTGCATTATTTATCCGTTGATTGAAACTCGATGCTTGTGTTCACCGAGGGACAGAGAGAGAGGGGAGGTGCCTCTGGCGAAGAGACGCCCCTGGCGAGGAGGCTGGCGTTGAGGCCTTGACCGTGACCTCTCACCTGAGTGGTGAGCTTGTGAGGCTGTCGGAAGTTTCAACCACATGGAAGTCTTAGCATAGTTCATGTGCTCGCTGCTGGTCATAAAGGTCCCATACATTTATTTTTAATCAATATGTGTGAAGGATAATGCAGTAAATCAATGTGAATGTGTTTAGCCGCGTTCGCATATGTCTGGTAGTGTGTGCGTTGGCATGTGTGCTAGCATCTGTGTGTGTGTGCTTGCATGTGTGTGTGTGTGTGCTAGCGTGTGTGTGCGTTGGCATGTGTGCTAGCATCTGTGTGTGTGTGCTAGCATGTGTGTGTGTGTGCGTTGGCATGTGTGCTAGCGTGTGTGTGTGTTAGCGTGTGCGTAGGCATGTGTGCTAGCGTGTGTGTGTGTGTGTGTTAGCGTGTGTGTTAGCGTGTGTGTTAGCGTATGTGTGTGTGTTAGCATGTGTGTGTGTGTGTGTCTACGTACCTCCTCCGCTCCTCTTCCTCCGCTCCACTGCAGGAACAGAAGCCTCAGCACTCATTGTTCCACAAACACAGAACGTGGAGTTCTTTAAACGCAGAGACGTGAGGCGTCGTCTCAGAAGCTGGGCGCTCAGAACAAGGGCAGCTTCAGTAACTAACCGCTTGACATTGATGGTGGATGATTAATATTGATCCCTCGTTTGGCTACCCTGCGGAGGGCAGGGCTGCTGAACTGAGAGATAAAGAGGAGGGGCTTCCAGTGTTGTCTGAGGAGGGAAGGACTCTTCCTGCTGCCTGACAGGAAGAGGAGACACTACATGAGGACAGATGGTGTCTCCTCTTCCTGTTGCCTGACAGGAAGAGGAGACACTACATGAGGACAGATGGTGTCTCCTCTTCCTGTTGCCTGACAGGAAGAGGAGACACTACATGAGGACAGATGGTGTCTCCTCTTCCTGTTGCCTGACAGGAAGAGGAGACACTACATGAGGACAGATGGTGTCTCCTCTTCCTGTTGCCTGACAGGAAGAGGACACCACACAAAGACAGCTGGTCAGATTGATGGAGGACTCAGGAGATAGAGATGGGGGGAGAGAGGGGGAGATAGAGGGGGGGGAGAGGAGGGGAGATAGAGGGGGAGATAGAGGGGGGGGAGGGGGAGATAGAGAGAGGGGGAGAGAGGGAGAGATAGAAAAGGGGGGAGAGAGGGAGAGATATAAAGGGGGGGAGAGAGGGGGAGATAGAAAGGGGGGAGAGAGGGGGTTGGTGCAGTTTGCCTTGAGGTCTGGATGGTAGAACTCTTCTGTATGTAACCCAACCCTAACCTACCCTAACCTTAACCCTAGCCTACCTTAAACCTAACCTACCCCAACCTTAACGCTAACCTACCCTAACCCTCCCCTCCCTCAACATTAATCCTATCCCGCTTGCTAAAGAAAGATGATCCACCTGTCTGCAGTGTTGCTATGCTGCTGCATCCCTGCTAGTAGCAGGAGGCGTTAGCTTGGAGCATCTCTCAGAGTTGCCATCAGCTCTGATTAATCTCTGTTACTAGCTGACGTCAGACTGGGAGCGTAAACATTGCCCCCTTTTTTCTAGGAAAGATGAATGGAAGACATTGAAAGAAACACAACAATCTACAAACCTCTCTCCTTCTCTCCAAAAGTCATTAAAAACCCTTTAAGCCCCATTATCACGAAAGTCATATTCTGAACAATGCACCACCCACGCCACTAGCTACTGCGTTAACCGGCCCCCACACCATTATGATCGTGTTTTCCTTCGTGTGTACTAATACTTTAGCTATGAACGCATCCACGTGGACAAATGGCCAGCCCTCTTGTTGCTGATGTTGGGTTGAAGAGACGCAGTGCTGTGTCTGGTAGGGATCCTGGGGCAGTCTGGGCCCAGTTGAGATGGAGGTCAGCCGTGGGCTGCTCAGTGGTGTTCACACATGAGATTAGGAGGCCTGGAGACATCACCGCTGGAACTGTTAAAACCTGCTGGATTCTACCAGCATCTCCACCCCCTCCTCCTCTGCAACCTTCAACCTCCACCCCCTCCTCCTCTTACACCCCTCCTCTCCCTCCTCTCCTCTCCCTCCTCACGCTCCAACTCTCCTCCTCTCCCTCCTCACCCTCCAACTCTCCTCCACCCCTCTTCACCCTCCTCCTCCCCTCACCCTCTTCCCCTTCTCCCCCTCCTCTCCTTCTCCCCCTCCTCTCCTTCTCCCCCTCCTCTCCTTCGCCTCCCTCCTCCCCTCCACCCCTGCCCATTCTGAATCTTGTCTCAGCAAGGGATTTTGAGCATGAACTCACACACAGCTTTGTGTTCCCCGACATTTTCTGAATTCATGTGCCACCCACCTAAATACATTTTCTCTCTCTCCCTTCATTCTCTACGGTTGACTGTTTCTTTTCCTCCACTCTTTCTTTCTCTAATTCTTATCTCTTTCCTCTGCTCCCCCTGCCCCCCGTCCCTTGTAATCACAAGCAGGCATTGATGAGTAGAGCATAATTTAGCAGGAGAGCGTCCCATGAAAGTACCCCTGGTTAATTCCATCAGTCACACAGTAAGATCTCCTTGCAGCGACAGGTTTTTTGCGGAGAGAAGAAAAAGATAAAAAGGGGTAGGTCTGGGGGTATCTCACAGGAAACACAATATTAATGCCATTCTAAGAATATGAAAGTGGTGGTTAGACACTTCTTAACCCACCCATGACCACAATTACTTCACTACAGCCACCATCCCCCTGAACTTTAATGCTGGAAATTCTCATATGGAACGTGAAAGAACTTTTATTAATTTCTCTCTCAGTCTCTCTGTGTCTCTATGTGTCTGTGTGTCTCTGTGCATCTCTCCGTGTCTCTGTGTGTCTCTCTGTGTGTCTCTGTGTCTCTGCATGTGTATGTGTCTCTCTGTGCGTCTCTCCATGTCTCTTTGTCTCTCTGTGTCTCTGTATGTGTCTGTGTGTCTCTCTGTATGTCTCTGTGTGTCTGTCTGTGTCTTGGTGTCTCTCTCTGTGTCTCTGTTTGTCTCTCTTTGTACCTGTGTGTCTCTTTATGTGTCTGTGTGTCTCTCTTTCTCATCACTCCTCTCTATATCTAGATTTTCTTTTAAATTATCTCCCCTTCTTAGTTCTGCATTTTCTCTTTCACACTATCACTCCATATCTCGCTCACACTCACTGTCTCTCTTTGTCTCTCTCACTCTGTGTCTCTCTTTCGTGTCGCCCCTTCCCTCGATCCCTCCCTCCTGGTAAAAGCGAGATGAGCTGAGGGTGCCTCCTCTGTGGCGTCTGGTGTTTGCAGCGTGAGCGAGGACCAGACACACGAAGAGCAAGGCGGACACACGGAACAATCACTCCCTTGTTCACCCGTCCCTCCACGCAGCTTCGATTGGTCACAGCCCCTTTGTCAAGCCAAGGAAATGAAGATTCATACAGAATCCAATTTTGTGACACCATTACAATCAAAATATCGCCTCTGCTGGCTTCTCCTCTTAAAATGTCTTCATTACCTCCAAAGCATGCATGTGTGCTACCACCACGCTCACACTACCTCCCTACATGAGCAGATACATACACAATCCATGTTGCATGAATAATTCAATGATCTACCAACAATATAAGGAACAGATCCTAACGTTTTTTGACGGGGAGAAAAAGCAATAAAGACTCCCCTAACCTTGGTGAGACTGCTCCGTCTGAAGACGCTTACTGACACGCGTGCCTCCGAGAGGGGAACGTCTGTTGCTGCCATGGGCGTGGATCTGCTTCATTTTTAATCAGGCGTCCTTAGGAATGCCTGACATCGCCTCAGGCTCAATGCTAGGACCTCTCTTAAGAGAGCTTTTCCTGTAATGCCTCTCACAACAACCCAAACTTTTTAATTAACCCTAGAAGTGGGATTCTCTACCTGATATCCTGTTCCACGGGTGCACAGTGATGAGGTCATCAGACTGCTGCCAGCAAAAGGTCAGACATGATTGGTCAACTTCCCTGACAGCAGTGAGATAATGTCTTTAGTAGTGATGTCATGTACTTCTATCCACCGTAGCCATTAAAAGCAATATCATCCTCATTATTGGATAATTCATTTGGTTTATTTTTCATTTGGAAAGCGTCATTGTGATGATCAGCCTTGATCGTTTCTCTTTCACTCACACACACGCACACACGCACACACACACACACACACACCTACAGACAAACGACAAGCAATTTGCGAAACTCGTAATGAATTGAAAATTTTGCGAGGATTTCAGATCTTTTCAGATCCCTCTGGTGTCAATTACTGGGCAGCATTGAGGTTAGAGCAGCAAAAAAGAAGGCAATTAGGTTCCATAATTATTTGATCCTATTTGTGTTGTGGTATAAACTATAGGAGAGCTGGGCCCCCGGAGAGGGAAAGCTAAACAAGCCAGGATATGAACACATATGGGCCAGTTACTGAGAGAGAAGACTGAAGGTGTGTGTGTAAGGGATGTGCTTGTGTGAGGAGTGTGTGTGTGTGTGTGTGAGGAATGTGTTTGTGTGAGGAGGGTGTCTGTGTGTGTACATGTGTGTGTGTAAGGGATGTGCTTGTGTGAGGAGGGTGTGTGTGTGTGTGTTTGTAAGGAACGTGCTTGTGTGAGGAGGGTGTGTGTGTGTAAGGAATGTGCTTGTGTGAGGAGTGTGTGTGTGTGTGTGTAAGGAATGTGTTTGTGTGAGGAGAGTGTGTGTGTAAGAGAAGATAGTGGCCTGGAAGGACTGTACCCGAAGTTGTAAATGTTTGAGTTTCATCCAGTAGAGAACAGGTCCACCAAGAGAAGCCTTCTATTGCTTGATTCTAACGACTGTGGGGAGTATAGCATGTTGCATGTAGAGGCAACTTTGAACAACATGTCAGAGGGTGATAGTTGAACAGAAAGAGGTGTATCATGATATTCCTTGGAAGGTTTCACTCAGGAAAGCAGGATATTTTGCTGTACTAAACGATACACTGATGAACTTCTGGAGTCTGACAGATGTCTGGATACTTATGTGTTGTCATCGTGCGTATTCAAATACTATCTCCCTACTTCTAAATATCCATCCTGTTGTGGGACTAAAATAAATGTGCGTACAAAAGATACATTGTTAAAACCCAGCACTTGAACTTGGACAGCATCCATGCCCCTAACTGTAGGGTAGCATTTCTATATAAAACCCCTCTGTCATTCAAAGGCTCTGGGAGTACTCTTGTCTGCTCTTGCTTCTGCTCTCCAACAGAAAACAACGATTGCCACAATCACTTGAGCTTCAACACACTTGAACATCTGCCGTTTCTTTCATCCAATCAGAGTCTGTTTCGTCTCTTTGTCCACTCCAGCCATGCCGTGGGCTAAAATCATAGAACTGCCTGCTATCACAGACCCACGATTGTGATGAGAAGGACTTTCCACCAGGGTGGAATTTGCTTTGTGGAAATCAATAACACTGGTTGGTCTGTTGATGCGGGGGGATGGGGGAGATATGGGAGATGGGGGGGTGGGAGATAGAGGGGTAGGGGGAAAGGGGGATGGGGGAGGTGGGGCAGGGTAGGGGGGATGAGGCGAAGATGGGGGATGTGGGGTGGGGGTGTGGGAGATGTGGGGTGGGGGAGTGGGGGTTGGGGAGAGATGGGGGTGTAGGGGGGATGAGGGAGGTGGGGGTAACTGGGGGAGATGGGGGGAGATGGTGGGGGGGTAGGTGGAGATGGGGAGATGGGGGGGGTAGGGGAGAGGGGAGATGGGGGGGAGGTGGACGATGGAGATGGGGGGGTAGGTGGAGATGGGGAGATGGGGGGGTAGGTGGAGATGGGGGGTAGGTGGAGATGGGGGGGATGTGGGAGATGGTGGGGGTATAGAGGGGGAGGGGGAGATGGTGGACGGAGAGAGGGATGAGGGGAGATGGGGGGGATAGAGGGGATGTGGGAGATGGAGGGGATAGAGGGGATGGGGGAGATGGAGGTTTGAAGGAGTGAGGAGGCTTTATAGTCTGCAGACCGAAGGAGAAGACCTGCAGAGACCACCATCAGAGTGTCCTGTAGAAACATTCCTTGTCCCCTCGCAAGCCATCACTTTGCACAGGACAACGATGCTGTTATCCCAGATGTCAGATTAGAGCTGTTGTACACAGAAACGCCCCTAAGAACCCCAGGATGTTATCCCTCTCTTCAGCCTGAGCTGCCATGTCTACTACCTTGTATCATTAAATGATAAGCAAATATAGACTCATGCCTAAGCATGGCTATGGGCAGGCAAGATGGTGGCTAGAATGGTGACGTGTGCAGATGGTGAAGTCACCTGAGGAGTAGATCTGTTCTCTCCTCTTAACAGCCTCTGGGATTCCGCTTGTTCGTGTCTGCTTTACAATTCAGAAATCTCCGGATAGACGCATCTCTCTTCCTGTTTTCATTTCAAGAGTCTCGTACAGGCCAAAGTACTTGGATATTGACAAAACATAATTAAAGTTTATAAATGGCTTGTAGGGACACATTTCCTCAATACAGCATGAAAAAGAACGGCCATCAACTGCTCCACTCTCAGAAAACAAAATGTTATTGCGTGCGGATGTCACTAATGGCGTTTAATTCTTTCCGCCCACTCTTAATGTTGTCTGGGAAAACAGAAACGCTTTCCTCTTTCCACTATAGCTCACTGTGACAATGTTGTCAATTAGAGTAAGAAAGCAATTTGTACATGGTTACGATAGTGTTGCAGAAAGTTCATGTGCTGTGAGACACTAATCAAAAACCTAATCAATCACACCGAATACATGTGAATCTAATTTCATATGCTATTTTGATGATATAACATCACTGATAGCCTGTCAGAATTCCATCCATCCATTTTCTTCCGCTTATCCGGGGCCGGGTCGAGGGGGCAGCAGTCTGAGCAGGGAGGCCCAGACTTCCTTCTCCACGCACACCTCCTCCAGCTCCTCCGGGGGGATCCCGAGGCGTTCCCAGGCCAGGCGAGAGACATAGTCCCTCTAGAGTGTCCGGGGCCAGGAGGTATCCGAAACAGATGCCCGAGCCACATCAGCTGGCTCCTCTCGACGTGGAGGAGCAGCGGCTCCACTCCGAGTTCCTCCCGTTTGACCGAGCTCCTCACCTTATCTCTAAGGGAGCGCCCGGCCACTCTGCAGAGAAAACTCATTTCGACTGCTTGTATCTGCGATCTTGTCCTTTCGGTCATTACCCAAACCTCATGACCATAGGTCCCCCTCCTTGAACTGCCACCTTAACTTGGTGGAGAGTTTCGAGTGCTTGTATGTACGAGGTCCGTGACCCTTTGCTCAGGACCGTCCTGTCCCTGTATGACCGGAGCAGGAGCTGTGTCCGCATTGCCGGTAGTCAGTTGGACTTCTCGATGCTTGTTGGACTCCGCCAGGGCTGCCCTTTGTCACTGGTTCTGTTCATTGTTTTTAGGGACAGAATTTCTAGACACAGCCAGGGGCCAGAGGGCGTCTGGTTCGGGGAGCACAGAATCTCATCTCTTGCTATTCGCCGATGATGTTGTCCTGATGGCTTCATCGGACCGGTACCAGCAGCATGCATTGGAGCGGTTTGCAGATGAGAATCAGCTTCTCCAAATGGTTCTCGACCGGGAAAAAGTGGCTCACTCCCTTTAGGTGGGCGGGGAGTCCTTACTGCAAGCGGAGGAGTTCAAGTATCTCGGGACCTGTCAGAATTGCGTAAATCTATTTTTAAATGCATTCAATTGAATTTGTTTTCACATGAAATGGTAAATATTTCAGTTACGTAAAAAATGTACTTGTAGATTGAGATTAGGGTTAATTAAATTTGCTCTTCAGGATTACTGGGTTACTATAGAACATGGTAAAACTTTGGTGGCACCATTGTGGTTACAATTCCTAATTATTAGAGGTTCAATCTTTGATCACTGGAACTTTGTTTACAGACACCTGCTTTTATCCTGTTCCTTCCACACTGGCAACCTGCCACCCTGTCCGCTGTAGATGTCAGGAGTGTTTTGTAGGGCATCTACAACAAGGTTATTATCGTCATGGCAATAGGTATTCATATCAAGCTTTTAGTGCCCCTTTGCTCCACGGTTGAAAATTAATGAAAGCGTTACTTTGTGAATCAGGGCAGAAACAAATTTACACTTAGCGCAGTTCAATTTGTTGCGTGCCATCGGAGGTTGTTGCCGAATGCCATTAACATAGATTATTATGCGCTGCCTATCCTCAAGGAGTTTATGATCCATGCAAATGGAAGAATCCGCATATTGTTGCATATTTCTCTGCCTAATGGATGCCTACATATCTATGTGATAATAATAATAACAACAATATTTCCCCCCTTCCAGCCCAGCCAACCTTTGGCACCTTGCATATTTGCTTAGAGTGAGTCATGCCTCTCAGAGCCAGAGGCTGTGGGATACGTGTTTGCTGATGGTTTCGGTACCCCGAGAGGAGTGCTGGTGTTAGGGTAGCAAGTAGAAGTCACACCAACCTGAGGCTATGGAAAAGGGAGATCTCCATGTGTACATTTCCTCACACTGAACATGTGACGCATGAACACATACTTCCTGTACCGTCCTATCCACTCGCACACACATGCAAAAGCGTGCAGGCATTCACATACGCAGACACACACACACACACAGTTTAATGCTATATGCCGTCAATTGAATTGCTGAAGACACCCATTCGCGGTCAAGTAGGACTGAGACAGAAAAGGAGAAAGTGGGGAGAGGGTGAACCGCATCCGAGAGAAGATGACAGGAAACGGCACGACTCAAAGCAAAAAGCTGTAATTACTCACTGCAGAAGGTCAAGTCATTTGGGCGGGTTTGTAATTAGCTTTGTTTCTCCTAGCAGAACAAACAGAGCGGTCTTTTGTGAAATTGTGTTAGAAAGGTTAGAGAGACCATTAATGGTGGAAGGCTGGCCAACAGCATTAGCTTTCAGCTTAATGCTGAAAGATTCTATCTGTCTCACCAGGGCAACACCAACTCTGATATCTGACACTTGGTTTGGCTCCTGTTTGTTTGGGTCTCAAATTTGGTCTGAACCTTTTAATGGACAAAGCAGTTTCTTTGTTTGTTTCTTTATTTCAGAAAATATCACTTGAGAGCCGCTGAGTATTCGGTCCATTTCTGTTAACGACGTACGAAAACCATGTGAGAAGGTAACGTTCTGATTCCTTTCTGACTTTATTGAAGAACACGCTAATTACAATCTCTAACAAACATCTGTTCATTTTTTGGACAAAATATACTTTTCTTTAAAAACTTTTTTTGTGGATTGTGTTTTTATTCCGAGAGAGAAACAGCTGCAGTGGACAGAAAGCGTAGGTGGAAGGACTCATAAACAGCATATCCACAAAGTGGGGAAACACGCTTGCTTACACACGCTGGAAACAACACCTACATCAAGCAAACATTTGTTTTGAGGAAACTTTTATGTTGAGAGAACACGACTACCAGTCCACATAAAGAACAATAAAAAGAACAGACGGCACAATATGATGACATATGATCATACAGCTTAGGAAGATATTGGCAAAGGTGGGAAAATATTGGACGAATGTTCTTGTATTTGTTTTAGCGTTGCCATGCCAGTGAAAAGACTGCTCTTCCAGTGCAGGCCTGAAGCCTTGTGTCTTGTAGGGAATATATGCAGTGTTGTAGTGTTCCCAGAGAACCTTGTGTTTGTAGGGAATATATGCAGTGTTGTAGTGTTCCCTGGGAACCTTGTGTTTGTAGGGAATATATGCAGTGTTGTAGTGTTCCCAGAGAACCTTGTGTTTGTAGGGAATATATGCAGTGCTGTAGTGTTCCTTGGGAACCTTGTGTTTGTAGGGAATATATGCAGTGTTGTAGTGTTCCCTGGGAACCTTGTGTTTGTAGGGAATGTATGCAGTGCTATAGTGTTCCCTGCAGATATGCAATGTGTGAAAAGGGCTCCACAAAACAGCTCTTTAGTTAGCAGGTCATATTATTCTATGTCAGCCTTTTCTCAGAGCCTAATAATCGAGGTGCATGTTAGCAGAGGAAACACCTTTCTAAAGAGCTGCGTCATGCTAATCTTACCAGCTGAAAGCCTCCATGTTGTGCGTCTGCAGCAGGACACACTGTCATCCTGTCATTGAATCACAACCTCCTGATGGTTTCCAACGAGAGGCAGGGTGCTGCATCCCCTGGAAACAATACTTGTTTTCATTCTTTTTTTCCCCCGTCTAAGAGTGCAGAAACATATCAGTCATTGAAATGAATGATCTCTCTCCCGGCTCTGCACCCACTAGGACCCAGCAGGAAGGCTAATGTGTCTGATTGAAAATGAGCAGAGCAGGAAGCTTGCTACAGTGCAGAATCATAATACAATTAGCCAGAGAAGATTGCAACATTACTCTTCCTGGCGTCATAAAAAAGAAAGAAAAGATGGGCCTCTTTCCCCCCTACTGCTTTCCTGGTATCTCTCTCTCCCTCTTTCGTCTCTCCCTCTGTCCTCTCTCCTTATCTCGTCTCTCCCTCTCTCCTCTCTCTCCACCCTCTCTCTTTCTCCTCTCACTCTTGCTGGCTCTCTTTCTCTGTCTCGCTTGCTCTCTCTCTTCCTCCCGCTCTGTGTCGGCTCACAAAAGAAAAGTCCTCTCTTGTTGACTGTGTAATAAATATATGTTGTGTTTAAGTGTATGGGTGAAACAAAAAATGCTGAAGACCTGTGGCAGAACAGTGACGCTGTACTAAACAGCAGGAAAGGGCTGTTGCCTGCTGTGTCAGTCCCTGAATCAGTCTGCTGTGTTGGAAACACTGGCAAGTCTGAATGAAAAAAAGCCTCTTAGGGATTTCGCAATATGGTGGCAGCTCTTTTACTTTATGTGTTTCTTTCTTCTTCTCTGGGCTTACTTCTCTTATTAATGAGATCAGAATTTATTTCTGCGACACACCAAAGTGCCTACTGGAGTCTCTGACTAGTTCCCTGCTTGGCCCGCTCCACAGACGCGATAAGAAAGATAGACAGCGTGATAATAATTATTCAACCTGCTGGCACAAGCAATAAAATCCTTTCTTTCTTTCTCTGTCTCTTTTTTCACTTTCTCCTCCACAACGAGATTTTTTCTCCTTATCGGTCCAATGGTTTCAGCTTTGAGCAAAAGTAAGGGTATTCTTATTAACTTGGCTGGCGCGGTGTAGATATCAGAAAGAAAATCAGAATTATCTCTGGCGCTGAGTGACATGAGTTGAATTGCATTCAAGAAATGCAAAAAAGAAAGATTATTTCTAAAAGAATAGCCCTTCTCTCTGTTCTCCATTTGTGGTTATTGCGTTGAGGACAGGGGTAGACCATCGCTGTCTCGTGACATGCTCGGCATTCCTGCTGAGTCAGGGGGAAAAACACTGAAATTGTTTTTTTTAAATATATTTGTGGAGCAATATTTGACAGTGACACAATAGCAATACATCCTTCTAGCTTTTTGTGAATGTCGTGTAGTAGAAGGGATCCCGTCTCTTAGCCAATGCTTATTGAGGCTTTCTGAAATGTGAGCCTTTGCAAAGCACTTATATCGGATGCATTTGTGAAATGGAATAAAAAATGTCCTTTTGGGTTTTTTGCGGTTTCACACGTTAAACGTGCGGTTGCGGTTTGGCGATTGTTACGTTCAATCAGACCAACACAAGTGTAACGCTTGAACATAACCATACATCTCCCATCTTCTTAGTAGTTCTACATTCTTTTAATGCAAACACTTACTTCCATTATTTATTATGACGTAATTCATGTTATTATAACTGACAACAAAATGGCCGCTCTTCTTGAACTCAAGTTCAAGTTGTGCTTTATTGTCATTCCGCTACATGCGGGTGCTTACAGTGGAACGAAATGTCGTGCCTCACAGAGCCACGGTGCTACATCAGTACAGACATTCAACAGTACAGTTTAACAACAAACAGTTCAAAATAAATATAACATTTCTCCTATACATAAACTAAACAGACGACATTAAACGACATAAAAGCACCGTCTTCGGGCTCCGGAGTAGCCGCTGCGTCCGAACGCGCCGCCATCTTGGATCCTCTGGAACTGAGTGTGGATCTTCATGCCGGTCTCCAAAACAACGTCTAGACATGCTTACAGTAGGATCGAAGGTGAGAAGCATTTAGACGTCGCAGACATCAACGTTCTGTTGGCAGCGCGGTTCTGAAGTCCAGATGAGGGATTGTCTCAGATGAAATGAGATATTGTGTGGAGTCAAGAGTGGATTAGACTGGTAACAGCAGGAGAAAACCAGCTCAGCTGCTGTTCTAGAAATCTTCCTGTTTATAAGTCATCCTCGAAACAGTCAGTCAGGCAGCTAGGCTTTTTTATGCTCCTGTCACAGATAGCAAGCGTTTATTTTCCCGTATCAAAGATCATTCGGAAAAAGAGGACAATTAAGATGACTGGAATCGTTGCTCTTGTCAGACTGTTTGTCCTCTTAAACTGCCGTTTTGTTGTAATCCAGTTATACCGACGTCAGGACTACTGTAGAGAGAGGATCTTCTGGAGACTGGATGAAGTCACTCGGATAAACACAAAAAGAAAATCCACTGGTAGGGTTTGCAGTTACTTGCAATGGTAATATAGTCTATACTAGGCCACACAGCATGGAAAATCTAACAATATCCTAATTTTTGTTAGCAAAGTTTGACATTGTGAATATACTTCCATGTATTGGAATATGGAAACTATGGATTTCAGAGAAAATAAGAGGAATGATTGTCAGTTCACATGACTTTAATCCACTTCTTTGATATGCGGATAAGAGGCACAGCAATGCCATTTGGGAATCAGTCTTCATAGAAACTGGAATGAGAAAGCTTGCTATCAAGTGCTGCTTCTTCCGAAGGCCTGTTGTATCCTGGGCGTTCTCTCTGTACAGATAACCATGGCAACCCTTTGAGTTTATCGTCAGACTGGTGATACATAGTTATACTGTATAGGCTTGTGCACTCACACAAACACTCATACGACAAGCACAGGCACCCACACACACTCACTCGCGCGCACACGCTAATCTAGGAGTGAAGACACTCGCTAACTCTAAATGCGTACTTGCAGTTTTTGTTCCAGGTTTCTCAGAAGGTGTCCCTGAAAAGTGAAAGAACCACAGATGTGCTTCCATTATTTCTGAAGAGCCAAGACAAAGAAGCCAGTCTGGGAAAGAAAGAAAGAACACAGACAGACAGACACAAAAAAGACAACACGATAGTGGACAGTACGATCACCGGCAGGCAGGCGGACACAGCGAGGAGAAGACAGACTTACAGAAGCGTACGACAGACAGAGATTAAGCAGAAGACAGAGCAGACTACAGTAGACAGACCCAGGACAGGACACAAGACAAACACAGACACCAAGACACTGGACCAGACAGACCAACGATAGATGACGCGACACACAGGCAGGCATGCAGACACACACAAAGAAACGAAGACGACTACAGAAGCAGATAGACAGACAGGAGCTGAGCAGACTGAGACATCAGATGACAACATAAGACAGACAGATAGACAGGCAACAGACAGACAGACAGACAGACAGGCAGGAGCAGGAGACGAAAGGCCAAAAGAAAGGACAGACGACAGACAGGCAAAGAAGACGACAGTGAAAGAGTGAAAAGATTCTTGTGCCTTTAGTATTTTATTGGACTGTGAATAGAGCGATGTTTGAAAATTAATTCAGTTCTTCAAGACTTGTCAATTACATGATTTAAGCCTTTTGCAAGCGTAGATGTTAACAAACGGTGATCTTGGGGCTCTTTCTGCCTAAAGGTCCGTTGTTAAGCTATGTCGCGGTATTCCTT
The DNA here is from genome assembly GCA_036571765.1 of Plecoglossus altivelis. Lineage (NCBI taxonomy): Eukaryota > Metazoa > Chordata > Actinopteri > Osmeriformes > Plecoglossidae > Plecoglossus > Plecoglossus altivelis. The sequence continues at coordinate 827,818 of BROE01000006.1, forward strand.
GCTCAACACAGCTAAAACTGTGATGTAATAGTCTGCTTAATTTAAGTGCTAATCAATAACTGATATCCCCAATATACAATCAATGAAGCATTATTATGAACTTAGTAACATAATACAAAGTTCATGTTCGAGGCATCAGGAAATGCCATTAAACTCACTCTGTAGCGAACGATCACCTGTATGTTATCCTTCACACTGTCCTTAAAGACTCACTCCTCTAAATGGTAAAAAAAAAAAAAAAATGAAATCTGTTCTCTGGCTGTGTAGAATTTGATTATCTTCTCTTGACATCCTGATGTGCAGCTAATCTCCTAGATGTTTCTATTAATTTTTTAATATTATATTAAATCTCTTGGCTGTTTTTTTATCCGTTTTATTAGTACAGCACAAATATTTGTGCATTGTATGGTCTTAACACAAGTTTGTAGTTCCAGCCAGGAAGATTGAGCTCAGGGTTTGGTGTATCTTATTCATACATGGGTTCAATGATCGTCCATCTGATGCTTGCTTACTATACAGAATGGTATTTTTTTTTTTTGTGTGTGTCTGTGTGCGTGATGTGGTGGTGTGTGTGTGGTGTGTATTGCGTTTGTGAGTGTGTGTGTGTGAGGTGACGTGTGTGTGTGTGTCTCTCGTGTGTGGTGTGTGCGTGCTAGTGAGTGTGTGTGACGCGTGTGTGTGTGGGTGTATGTGGTGTGTGTGTGTGTGTGTTGTGGGTAGTATGTGTGGTGAAGCTTTGTGTAGCAGAGCATCAAACAAGTAAAGCAGAATGATGTCCTATGGTGGATTTTCTCTGCTATATTTAGGATAGCTAAATGTCTAGCTTGTAAGCTTCTTTGAACTTATATATCGAACATAGTACAGTGGCTTTTACCACTGGGAACGTAGGTGAACTAATCTGACATGAATAATCCAACAATTGACTGTTGACTCTCAAAACAACTTAACCGCTTTTTTCAACCACACAACTTGTGGCTTGGTTATGCCAGATCAATACACTCAGGATATCCGGACACACACCACACCACACTTTAGGACAACAGCGACCACACACCGTCGGACACAACAGCCCCATACGAACAAACAGGAATTCAACAGCATAGCACCAACACATTCAGAACTACACAACTCGACAGCATCAAACCCATACTCGGACGCACCACATACGGCAGAAACACACAACCCATACGACGTGTTTCACAACACACGAAATCACATCCATTACACACACAAGAACACATCATTACAGGACCACACAGACACACAGACACACACACAGACACAGACAGACACACACACAGACACACACACATACACACACACAGACACAAAGACACACAGACACACACACACAGACACAAAGACACACTGACACAGACACAGACACACACACATACACACACACAGACACACATACACACTGACACACACACAGACACACACACACCCGTCTCTGCTGTGGGGGCCTGGTGTTAGAAACAAGACCCTCTCTTTACCTGTGGTGCTGGATAGTCGATCAAATTAACCTCACAAGGTGTCAACAAGACAAGCCCCCTCCCCCTATCGACATCTTAGTTCGGTGAGCCCTGGGTATTGAACGGAGGGCTGGGTGCGTTTGTGTAGTTGGAGCGGAGCAGCCCCCTGGGTGGAGCAGACATGGGTATTGATTGGGAGTGAAACGATAACAGCAGCCGGAGGTGGAAACATGTTAAAAAGGCGTCCCACCGTCCAACAATGGAATAAAAAGATTTGATTTCTCATTCTGGATTAGACTTGATATGCTGCTGTGATTTCATGGAGTGACTCCCATGTTTGCTACTGTCGGTACAGTTGGTCTGGATAGAGCTGTACTATGTCTGTACTGGGGCTGTACTATGTCTGTACTGGGTCTGTACTATGTCTGTACTGGGTCTGTACTATGTCTGTACTGGGGCTGAACCATGTCTGTACTGGGTCTGTACTGGGGCTGAACCATGTCTGTACTGGGGCTGTACTATGTCTGTACTATATCTGTACTGGGTCTGTGCTGGGGCTGTACTATGTCTGTACTGGGGCTGAACCATGTCTGTACTGGGTCTGTACTATGTCTGTACTGGGGCTGAACCATGTCTGTACTATGTCTGTACAGGGTCTGTACAGGGTCTGTACTATGTCTGTACTGGGGCTGAACCATATCTGTACTGGGTCTGTACTGGGTCTGTACTATGTCTGTACTGGGGCTGAACCATCTCTGTACTGGGTCTGTACTATGTCTGTACTGGGGCTGTACTATGTCTGTACTGGGGCTGTACTGGGTCTGTACTATGTCTGTACTGGGGCTGAACCATCTCTGTACTGGGGCTGTACTATGTCTGTACTGGGGCTGTACTATGTCTGTACTGGGTCTGTACTGGGGGTCTGTGCTGGGTCTGTACTGGGTCTGTGCTGGGGCTGTACTATGTCTGTACTGGGTCTGTACTATGTCTGTACTGGGTCTGTACTATGTCTGTGCTGGGTCTATGCTATATCTGTGCAGGGTCTGTACAGGGTCTGTACAGGGTCTGTACTGGGTCTGTACAGGGTCTGTACTGGGTCTGTACAGAGTCTGTACAGGGTCTGTACTGGGTCTGTACTGGGTCTATGCTATATCTGTACAGGGTCTGTACAGGGTCTGTACTGGGTCTGCAGGGTCTGTACAGGGTCTGTACAGGGTCTGTACAGGGTCTGTACTATGTCTGTGCTGGGTCTATGCTATATCTGTACAGGGTCTGTACAGGGTCTGTACTGGGTCTGTACAGGGTCTGTACTGGGGGTCTGTGCTATGTCTGTACAGGGTCTGTACAGGGTCTGTACTGGGTCTGTACAGGGTCTGTGCTGGGTCTGTACAGAGTCTGTACAGGGTCTGTACAGGGTCTGTACTGGGTCTGTACTGGGTCTGTACTGGGTCTGTACTGGGTCTGTACAGACCCTGTGCTGGGTCTGTACAGGGTCTGTACAGGGTCTGTGCTATGTCTGTACAGGGTCTGTACAGGGTCTGTGCTGGGTCTGTACAGGGTCTGTACTGGGTCTGTACAGGGTCTGTGCTGGGTCTGTACTGGGTCTGTGCTGGGTCTGTACAGGGTCTGTACTATGTCTGTACTGGGGCTGAACCATGTCTGTACTATGTCTGTACTGGGTCTGTACTCATCCCTAAACCAATTTCAAGCATGATTCGGTGTACTGTCTTAATGACACCACATAAACATTGAAAAATAACAGAGAAAAAAAGCAATATGAGGTGAAGAAGTTAAAAAACTGTGCTTGGATGCTGTAGTTGAATTAGTAATGTTTAGCATTTTTATTATTCAATTAACTAAAGAGCACATATATATTCACCTGCTATGTAAATAATATATCAAGATTCCCTTAAACCTGCAAGTTGACATGACACACTACACAAGAGGTGCATTACAGTACACAACTCTAACGGACAATTTTAATTTGAGCGATGGAGAATCTATAATTCATACACAGCAACTTGTAAATGAGTTGCTCATAATGAATACATCTCATCCAGAACCTTAGGACATATTCTAATTGTTCACAGCAAGATTAAATTGCTAGGTTTTTCAGAGTATGTGAACGCAAATTAATCACCACGTCATTGAAGGAGCCCGTCTTGCGGGTTACCCAGCAATGCCTTGTGATGACACTATATAATAAAACCTACCTCAGAATTTAACGACAATCATTTCTTGTTTATTACTGACTATTGTCCTCAATAAAATTTTAATCAACTACTACTTTATCAGCCTCAGGGCACTACATTCTTTGCATCATAAGATAGATTTTAATGACACAGTATACCCCCTCTTCTCAACCAGGAAGATTATTTACTGAGTTTAGTGTTGAATATTTGATGGAGCAGAACAAGGCTGCTGAGAGTTAGAAGACTAATCTGGTGGCGTCAAACACAAGCAAACAGAACACGAGCAAGCCAGATACACACGTACTGGCAACAGACACACCCACATACTGCACAGAACCACACATACTGCACAGATCAACAATAACTGCACGAACACAACCCAATGCACAGACCACACAGACAGACATGCCACGGCACCACGGACCCACACACACAGCAGGATAGACCCATGCACTCTCCCAGCAACACAACACATGCAGGTGACACACACAACACAAACTGCAGGCAGCACACAACCATGCACACGCACACATGCAGGCAGACACACATGCACACACACTCACACGCATGTACACACACATGAACATACACCCACATGCATGCTCAAATGGCTTCCTTCTTTGCACACACGCACACATGCAGGCACACACAAACACACAAACAAAAACACACACACATGCAGGCAGGCAGACACACATGTATACACACGCCCTGGAGCAGGTACACACACACACAACACTTCAGTGCCCATTGCTCCCCCCTTGAAAGGTTTGAGTACATCCAGCTGCCAATCAGTTGGCCAGATTGTAATCATTGACATGCAGGCAGTTTTTATAATGATCTAATCCTTTCCGATAACGGTTGAGGATTATTTCAATTTGACAGTCAGTTCCAGCATCTGGCCACAGCAGGCTTTTTGCTGTCTGTTGCCAGGCAGATTAGGCTACTTTATTAAAAAAGTCTACAGGAAAAAAAACTGTAAAATTGTCCCCAAGAGATTTCGTGAAATTAACATTTGCAACAAAACAAAAAATACCACAGTTATTTTTTCATTTAAAGCTTTGTTTGCACAAACTGTTGATAACCAGAACAACTGTGGATTTCAATTTTGTACATGAGGTAACTTAGTTTTATGCCTGCCCTCCCCGCCGCGCACACACACACGCACACACACGCACGCACGCACACACAAGGTCAACACGCAGTACAGCCCTTATCCTCGATCCTGGATCTTGCTGAGCAGAAGCAGCCAAGCTTCTGTGAGCAGGGTTTGTTTGTACCAGTATAACACCACCTCTACATTAGATATCATTGGGATGCACACACACTCACAGACACACACACACACGCACAGACATACACACACAGACACGCACACATAGACACACACAAACACACGCACAGACACACACGCACAGACACACAGACACACGCAAACACACACACGCACAAACACACACGCCAGCTACACCTGGGCAACTGAAGGGTCATCAGAATGCAGACACACACACACAGAGCCACAGACGCACAAACTGTGAAGAGCTGCAATCACAAGCTCTCGCAAGAAACGAGCTCAAACCCTGTCAACCTATCATTATGCTGCTACGACTCCAAGCTGTCTCATTTCAGGATGACACGTGCGTTCAGACAGACGTTGAAGACTAAGAGACACTGAACCAATGACACAAGAACTCAAAGTGCTTTGATCGTAACGAAGACTTACCAAGATATTAGCAATTAAGTGTTCTTCTTTTGGCTGTGGTCAGGGCCAACCCAACAAACGTCTTTAAGCAACTGGTCTCATCTGGTGACTGAATACGTACCTTGGTGAGCAAATATGATGTTTGTAAAAATGTACTTGGTAGATTCAGGCAACATATAAGTGTAGTTTGAATACATTTTAAGAGACAACAAATTGATTTTCAAATGAATATAAATTGTGTGTTTGTCTGTTTTTGAGTGCATGTGCTTGTTTGTGTGTGTGCACAATGTGGATGTGTGTTCGTGTGTGGATGGGTGTGTGTGTGTGTGTGTGTGTGAGCCAGTTTGCAGTAACTTAACTTTATATTCATAATCTTCTACAGCACATGGAGATAATCCGGACTCACAATCTGTGCCAATCCTTCAAAATTCCTCTTCATCCAGTTTTATCTCTGATCCTTATTTTAATATTAATCACTGACTCACTCTACTCTGTCTCTCCATCTCTTTCATCCATTCACTCCTTCCATCCCTTCCACTCTCATAAACTGTCTTTAAAGTAGCTCTTTGTGTATTCTGCCATTCACTCTACACATGGCAGATGGCCTTTTGACTCCAACCCCTATAATCTGCCTGTCGATTCATTTTAAATAGAGTCGTAAAGTCTGTAAATGGCCAGTCTCAGCTCTCAGCTCAGCGTTAGCCACTGTTTCCAAACACAGGGGATCTTCCAACAGCTACTGATGCATATAGCTAATGTAGGGGCAACAACACCATCACTAAAGACACGATTAAGAGCTAAATTGTCTAAAGCGTCTCTTTCCAAAATTCTCAATTACAATAATTCAGTCTTAAATCAAATGTTTGTTTACGGCTGCCGTTACGATTGTTTGTTTTCATGTTGTTATATTTATTTATTTTAATCCAAAAGCCCTAAATATTCCTCCTCATCTCTGCATTCATTCCTGTGATCAGGAGAATAGATTAGCTAGAGATCCTCTTTGAGTCCTCCTTCTGGTAATTGAGCCTTCATTTCTGAAGCCTGAAGACAATAAATTCATTTCAGACCTTCTCCTGAGAATTTCCCTCCATCCAAAATCTAGGCATAGACGAAATAATAGATCTCAAAGTGCTTTTCCACCACAAGTTTGGCTTTGGCAGTGGTAGTAAAAATTGGAGATTTATACCAAATAGCAATTCCTTGCTCAGACACAGTTTAAAGGATGCCATTCTGTTTGAGAGAAAATCCCTTGTATACAATTATGAAGCGTTCAAGAGTGTGTGATTGAATAAGGATGAACTGATATGAATTGATGTTTACTAGGTACACAAAGTAACATCTGGACAGCGTTTTTTAACCCCCAAATCTGAATGTTCCTCATCCTATCTTGTCCACAGTTTTCCAGCCGTTCTTTAATCGTTGATCTCCCTCCACTGTCAAGGCTGTGTAACACTAGTATGATCACGTGTTTGTAGACGAGGCAGAATCCATTTAGACTTGTTCATCCAGGCCAGCCAGACCGATCCATTCCTCCGGAAAAATCTTTCTGCATCTTCTCATTTTGCTCTGAATAGAAGACAAAAACCTGCAAGGATCATCATTTCTGCCGTGTCTTCACAACACTCGGGCATTATCATGACAATGTGCTGAGCATTCAGAGAAAACCTAATAAACGGTTAGGTTTATAAATAGCGTTGTGAATTCTAAGCCATCGCGGAGATATCATGCGTATTTCGGGTGATGGATTTCTTTTAGGGAAGCAATTACAAATGTGTGAATGACTGTTCTTGAGGACTGCATGGGTCTGACAGCTGTTGTGCTAGTACAGCATGGTATAGTATGGTTATGATAAAGTACATCATCGACAGAAGACTTTCTTAGAGAACCAGTGAACCCTTAGCGTACATGAAGATAAGCATGTTCTGTGAAAAACAGCCACATGCTGTTCTGATCCCTTTGGAAGGTGTTTTTGAATAGACGTAGATCACACAGTAGAGTTCTGTTGAGTGTTGCATTTTAAACCTTGAAACTAACTTGACATCCTCATTTAATCTGACTTGGTGTGTAAAACAAAAAAGAAAGAAAACAGAATTTAAGCATCAGAGTTGCATATATATCATGAAGCTGTATCGTGTTAATAATACGTTACATAGACACAAACCTGCAGTCTCTCTAACCCAACACTATTTCCTTCAAGATGGCTTCTGTAATGGAAAGGTCATCCCACCAGCCAGCCAGTGACCCACAGCAAGGGTTTATTACGAATCAATTCCTGTGACCTTTTCAACTGATGGAGAGCCACAGCAGAGAGACATGTGTTTGATCTGAATAAAGCAAAGGACACTGTTGGCCTATCACACACTTAAGGGAAATGCACACATCAAAACCCTGACACACATACACACACACACACCCACACACATACATACACACACCCACACACATACATACACACACACACACATACATACACACACACACACACACACCCAGTGCATAGAAGAACCTGAAGTACTTCAACAACTCAATCTCTAAAAGAATATGCAGATGTTCTAGAGAAATCTACAGGTGACTGGCTCTACTGTATTCTACTCTGCTGTACTGTATTCTACTCTGCTCTACTGTATTCTACTGTATTCTACTCTGCTGTACTGTATTCTACTGTATTCTACTCTGCTGTACTGTATTCTACTCTGCTCTACTGTATTCTACTCTGCTCTACTGTATTCTACTCTGCTCTACTGTATTCTACTCTGCTCTACTGTATTCTACTCTGCTGTACTGTATTCTACTCTGCTCTACTGTATTCTACTGTATTCTACTGTATTCTACTGTGTTCTCTGTATTTTAAGCTGGGTATTTCTACTGTGTTCTGTTCTACTCTGCTCTTCTCCACTTTCACAGCAAATGGAGGAGGCGGTTTGCAGGTCTTACATCTTGTGTCAATCACACACACACTCCATCGAACACACACACAGTCTTCAAGACAGTCCAGCACACACACATAGTCCTTCGGACAGTGCAGCCACACACACAGGTCTTGCAGGGACAGTCCAGCAGCAGCACACACTGAGTCTTTCAGGAGACAGTCCAGCGACTAGGCACAATAGTGCTTTCAGGACAGTCTCAGCACACACACACAGTTTCAAGACAGGCCCGCACACGACAAAAGTCTTTTTAGGACAGTCCAGCAAGGCCACCTCAGTTTCAGACGCAGTGTCCAGCTACAGCACACACACAGTCTTTAGGACAGTCCAGCACACACACAGTCTTCAGGACAGTCCAGCACACACACAGTCTTCAGGACAGTCCAGCACACACACACAGTCTTCAGGACAGTCCAGCACACACACACAGTCTTCAAGACAGTCCAGCACACACACAGTCTTCAGGACAGTCCAGCACACACACAGTCTTCAGGACAGTCCAGCACACACAGTCCATTCCCAGAGATGTGCCTGCAGAGGTAGTGAACAGGTGTTGAGGTGTTGATACAGCCAGGACCTCAGTACTCTGGAGCCACGCTGGTTGGAGAGCAGAGATGGTGGACGGACGGACAGCCAATCAATATGCAGGAATCTATCTGGACAGGAAGGGGAGAGTGGCAGGCTAGAGTGTGTGTGTGTGTGTGTGTGTGACTTTGTGTGTGTGTGACTTTGTGTGTGTGTGTCGGTGTGTGTGCGCGCACGTGGATCTTTGTGTGTGTGTTGTTTAGGCAGTGTGTGCGTATATTTGTGTGTGTGTCTTTGTGTGTGTGTGCGAGCGTGGATCTTTGTGTGTGTGTTGGTTTGGCAGTGTGTGCGTATATTTGTGTGTTTCTTTGTGTGTGTGTGCGCGCGCACGTGGACCTTTGTGTGTGTGTGGGTAGGCAGTGTGTGCGTATATTTGTGTTTGCGCGTGCGCGCACGTGGATCTTTGTGTGTGTGTTGGTTAGGCTGGGTGCGCGTTGACCATGTGTGGATAGTTCTAGTTTGAAGTTTTCTCAAAGAGACATGAAGTCAAACACAAGGCCAGCCAGACAGCACGCTGCACGCTCATTTCACTCTACATTTGCGCCAACTTCCAACCCACAAAAAGCCACACGCACAACGCCACAGAAGCAGAGCCAAGGCGTTCGGTTCAACAACATCCCTTTAATTCAAACTCCTACTTCTCCCCATCCGCCAGCACTTTGTGATTATAACAAGCAGTTTGGTGTAACAGCAACTGTGATGGTAATTGGTATTATAGCGGTTGAATTTACTCTTCCTGTTTTGCCCGGTGTGTCAGCACAATAATGTTAACCAATTATACAAGAAGTTGGTCTCTTGCTACTAATTCCCTTACGAGACAGCGTCAGAGCGTAGGTTCCACACTACTAAGACTGCCCTCCATCTTTGACCCATGGGCAACAGTCCTGGTTACTAACGGCAACGATGTCGCCAGCTTTTCGTCAGATCTCATTAGCACGCCCGTAATCAAACGAGGGAAATGGCTTTTATGCAGGTCAGTTATGTCTCCTGTGGTTCTAGAGGGAGAAATCTGGCTTCATCTGCCACAGAAGACCCACAGGCAACTACACGCACACACACACTCTCACACACACTCACATACACACACTCGCACACACACTCTCGCACACACAATCAGCCATAATACTGTTGCCAGCGAGTGCATTAACATTTGGTTAGTAGCGATGAGCAGATATTGCGCCTGCCTCCTCCTTTTGATGAGATGCAAAAGGGCAACCTTTGATACCTTGTTTCAGAGAAGCCTCTTTTGATGATAATGGGAGTTTGCCCTCAGTCACCTTGCCATTTAGATGAAGTGGAGACTATCTTCACCCTTTGTCATTGTTAGTTTAGCTGGCAGCACATCTGATGATGGCACTTTTTCTTTCTCAAACCTTTTAAGACATTTGTCATAAAAAACTTCCATTCAAATCTCCAAATAGCACTGTTTCAACTTACTTCAGAACAGGCAGTGCACTATGGTTTAACTCGCACCATTATGAAAATTGCCTCAAGGGTTTGTCTTCTCTGAAAACAATGAACAATCGCAAGAAAGAACTGCTCCCTCGTTCAAAAGATTCTCCAATCAAGGCTAATGTATAATGGCACATGTCATCGTTGACAGTCTTAAATGCGTAGGTCTGGAGAAGATTCCAACCCGACAGAATAATGGAAGTTCATCAACTCATTCTTACAGATTTTCTTCGTTCAGTAACCGACCAATCAAACCAGTCCCCTCCAGAAGAGCAGTTTCCAGGGACTGGTCTAAACTGTTACTGTCCTGGCAGAGAGTGTGTTGAGTTAGGGGCACTCAGAGGGTCCTCTCAGGGGGGTGGCTAGCCTGGAGGGCCAGCATTGAGGGCCCCTGGAGGGCCAGCATGGAGGGCCAGCATGGAGGACCAGCATGAAGGGCCAGCATGGAGGGCCAGCATGCAGGGCCACTGGAGGGCCAGCATGGAGCCCCACCATGTAGAGCTACTGGAGGGCCACTGGAGGGCCAGCATGTAGGGCCACTGGAGGGCCAGCATGGAGGGGCAGCATGGAGGGCCAGCATGGAGGGCCAGCACGGAGGGCCAGCATGGAGGGCCACTGGAGGGCCAGCATGGAGGGCCAGCATGAAGGGCCAGCCTGTAGGCCCAGCATGGATGAGCCATCCTGTCAGTCTTCATGCCTGGGGAGGCAAGATCCCCACAGACAGGCCTATTCTGGTTTCACTCACCTTTACCTAATGCATCTGGCTTACTGGCTGATTAATTAGTTTAGAAAGGAAAAGAAGAAAAGATCTGGGGGGGGGGTTGTAATAACTTGGCCTAGTTACCGCATGGAAACCTTTGTAGATTTGAAATGAAGACCATTGAGATGGTCGTTATGTAGCAGACATATAGGCTATTGTGATGGTGGTTCGGAACTTACATCCATACATGGATGATAGAGACAGCACTTTAATCAGAACGACTGCTTACGTTAGTGGTATATCTAGTAATTACGAGAGATGATTCACCCTTTATAGCCCTGTACAAATGGCATTATGACTTGGGGGGAGGGTGGGGGAAGGAGGGAGCGTGGGGGAGGGAGGGTGGGGGAGGGAGGTGTTGCTGTCCAGAAAAGCCTCTTAATGTCTTTTGAAAACGCATATAATTGCAAGCAATTAAAAAGTGTTTTTGTCACAGCTATATGGAGGTGTATACTGAGCCGTTTCAGCCTTGTTCATCGTCAGCCCTCTGATTGCTCTGTGAGATGACGCTGAGCTGAGAAGCACATGCTTTTGATGAACAAATCTTCATAAACATCAGATTTCCTCTGACTTCAAATAAAACGGATACTCGTTATTGCTTCATCTTCACCCCACTCACATTTTTTGCATGCTTGATTGCGTTCCTGCAGTGCCCACAGACAAAGGGTGCACAGGGTGCACAGAATGCGCAGGGTGCACAGAATGCACAGGGCACACATACACAGGATTGGTTTTGTTTTGGGTCCACATGCACAGAATTATCTTGACTTGCCGACAGTATGGAAGTGTATGTGAAGCTGGAGTAATGAAGCCAGGGCTGAACAGAAAGATAAAGGGAGAGTGAGTTAAAGAAGAAGAAAGCGTCACAGACGTTTGATGTTAATGCGATTTTCCTTCTCTCTTTTTTTTCCTTCTTTTTTTTTTTGCCGGAGCAACCTGGCAGAGTGCCTAATCTGGGTCTTGAATCAGGAAGTGTCTCTGTGGGTTTCAAATACGTCGTCCTCTATTCGTGTTCAGTCTCTCTGTCAGACCACCTCGCTCTGAGCCGCCTCTGTCTGGGGAGCTGCACAGCACAGAGCACCACTCACACTCTCTCTTTCTCTCTTTCTGTTTCTCTCTCACACTCACTCTCTCTTTCTCTCTCTCTTTACCTCTCTCTCTCTTTACCTCTATCTCTTTCTGTTTCTCTCCCTCACACTCTTTCTCTCTCTTTCTCTCTCTCTCTTTCTGTTTCTCTGTCTCTTTATCTCTTTCTGTTTCTCTGTTTCTCTGTTTCTCTCTTTCCGTTTCTCTCTCTCACACTCTCTCTTTCTCTCTCTTTCTCTCACTCTCTCTCTCTCTCACTTTTTCTCTTTCTTTCTTTCTTTCTCTCTCTCTCACACATACACGCATACAGACACACTCTCTCACCTACACACATACAGCCACTCATGCAGACTCACTCTCTAACTCTCCACCACACAGACACACTCTCTCTCTCTCTCTCACACACACACACACACACACACACACAAACATATTGACACACTCTCCAACTCTCTCACACACACACAAACATCCTGACACACTCTCCAACTCTCACACACACATATACACACACACATACAGACACACGTACAGACACTCTCACACATATACAGACACACGTACAGACACTCTCTCACACACACACACACACAAACATATTGACACACTCTCCAACTCTCTCTCACACACACACAAACATCCTGACACACTCTAACTCTCACACACACATATACACACACACACATACAGACACACGTACAGACACTCTCACACATATACACACACACATACAGACACACGTACAGACACTCTCACACATATACAGACAAACGCACACCTGCATGCTCCAATTAAGATTTGCGTCATCATCAATCCGCATCTTTTTGCTCCCATGTGATGACATTTAGAGAACAGCTTCTGCATGGATCCCTCTCTGGGTTTGGTTCCGGATGCTGGGTGGACTCTGTCGCGTGTGGGACCTGAAACAGTCCACAGCCAAACGCCCACGCTGACAAACATCAGTCTATGAAGGATGGCATCTGGGCCCTCAAGGCCAAGGTGTGATCAAACGTTCTGTTGACACAGTCACACTTGGCTCTACACCGTGATTGCATTGTCTTCCTCTAAAGGAATACCTTCCGATTCAAAGGAGACAACGAAACACCCTAGAGCCTTTGCTGCAGACATGAATCTTTTATTACGATTCAAGCAAACAATCCAGCTTCTTATCTCATCCCTGCTCTCTGGATTTCACATAGAAGCCACGCGCTTGCAAGTTAGGCCTTCAAAGTTAAACATGTATGAAGCAGAGAAATGTAGCACTGCATGCAAATAGATCAGTTCATCTAAAGCTCTAAATAGCTTCTCAAGCCCATCTCTGAACATGCGTTTCTCCAGTTCTTGCATCAACACATCACCAGTGCTTGTTTGATTGCTTAGCATCAGAGTACAGTACGGTCGTCTGAGACTGGAAAGGTCCCAAAAGCCTTCAGGTGAAAACATCTCCCAGTCGACTGTTAAGTGCTTCGCCACGGACGGCCTGTAACACGAAAACAAATTAGTGTCACTTCCAAGTAGTGTTGCAGGCCAGCCTTCCGAGTGTAACTCCGAGTCCGATCATGCACCCTGTCCAGAGGACTTATCCTTAGCTGTGGATAATACCGCTCCCCATTGACTTTTCACTTCTCGTTTAGATATGCAGGGCCTGAACAAATTAATTCCAGAGTTATTAACATGTACACCAAGTAGGCACAGAGGCTAGCCACGGGGAAGGGTTTAAATGCTAATTCCGAAGACACAACGTTGAGTCTCACGCTAATGGAATTACAACAGACATGATAACCGCAGAACGTCAACGCTTTCTTATCAACTTCATCCGTCGGGGAAAAAAAACTAATGGAAAACATGTTATCTCCTCTTGTTCTTCATCGTCCTGTTAGGCTTTGTTGGTCTAGCATGACAGTAAAACAACAAGCAGGAGCCGTCATGCAGGAGAGCGCTGGGAATAGAAGAGGAGAACCTCCGTTACGAGAGGATCAATCTCTGTTGTTTAGTGTCCATGTCGTGTCCTGGTGATTGGGACTGTCTGTCTCCCCCACTGGATCAGAAGTGTCGGGTCAGCAGAAAGAATCTCCGTCTGGTAACTGCTGCAGAAGTTGTCTAAGGCCGTGACCAAGGTACCGTGACGATTCATCAACACACCCAGTAACACGGCTCAAGGGATAAAGCCAAGCTGGTGTCCATCGCAAACAGAATTGGTATGGGCCTTGTGCAAAGAAATGTAAATCCTATCTGGTTGTGTGTACCATGCTAAATGCTTTGTGGGGAGAAATTGTGTTTGCGTAGAAAAGGAATGATCCATTAATAATCCATTGTCGATGAAAACATCCATTGAATTTGTTAGCAATGGTGTCAGGAATCCTTAGATCTAAGTGATGCACTGTTACTAGCCTGCATTAAGTCTGACTCTAGGCTATGTACACTTGTTAGGAAGAAATATCTTAGAAGAATTCTAACATATTTTGTAGAATTTGGAATGCATTAACATGTAGAATGTTCTTGATGACAATCCGGATGGCACAGTATAATGAAAACTGGCTAATTGGTGCAGAATTTCAAAGTGATTTCAACACATTGTAGGCCTACTGAGAAGTACGCAAGATTTGTAGCAAATAATATTAGGAGGTGATGTTACAAGTTCACCCAGAGCCTGAGGGCAGAGAGGGGACTGGCAATGACTCAGTGTGAAATCCTGGAAGCATGTCACACCACAAAGTGCTCAGATGTTGATACACCACCTGCATTATGACTGTCACATGGGAGCTCCTCTTAGACTGAAAAACAAGCCCAAATCCTGTTATATATTTATATTCTGTTCTCTATTTTGGTTATAATTTACATAATTATTTCACAGTGTCTCAAACTGTTGGTGACTGCACGTCCAATAGTAGAGTTATTCACTGTGTGTTTTAATGAGAGTTTTAATGGACTGTGATTATATAGAAAAGTGTTCAGATGTTCCCCAGAGCCTTTAAAATACCATTTAATTTACTTCCATACTCATAAGAGTAATTATCGTTTCTTCTCAATAGAGACTCGTCCATTCTCATGTGACATCAGAGTTTGTGGCCCCATTTTGATCAATATTCTTCCACTCAGTTAATTAGAAAAAGGCCTTTTCTCTAGCACTGTCTCTCAATAAGAAGAAAGAGATTTTGAAAAAAAACACACAGCTAAGTGTAGCACTGGTGAAGCCAACATAACTCTCATTAAAATAGAGAAATAATGCAACAGAAGCTGAATCTGTCAGGGAGAAGAAAAGAGAGAGGAAGAGGGGGGGGGGGATGGCAGACAGCTCAACTTCATGTGACTACGGCTAATTAGCGCTGGTAGAAGTGGAAAAAGATGTGCATCTGGATATCTGGACGCTGTTCTACCCAGACTTCGTTATAGCACTTCGTCCTCCTCATTGGTGGATAGCTATCGAGACAGAGTCTGAGTGAGGTGTTGACACAAGGCCAGTCTATTAGTCGTAATTTGTGGAAGGTTGAATTCATGGGCTGCATTACAGACATAACCCCCATGGCTTAGATGAGCTGCTTGTGTTCTTCGATACAAATATTAGTCAGATTGACAACAAGCCATGTTTTATTTCTGCGATGAAAAAGGAGACTGTCCACTGGATTTCTGGAATAGTCATGATATTCAGAACTTGTGGCATCACTAAACAGCATCCTGTTATCTCCCTGTTCCTGTTATAAAGGGACAATGGGCATACCATACACGACGATGTAAAATGTATGTTAATAGTTCGTAGCTTGAAGAATTGCTGGAGGTTATTTGAGAAGCAGAAGGACGGTAGGTTGCCACCATCAGCACAGCATCAGAATCATCACCTGCAAAGAAAAACATCTTTTAAAAACATCTGATCCAGTGTCAAAGAAAGAATCCTACTCTGATGGTGGCGTGGCCTCAGTCTTATATTAACATCATTAGAGAAGTGCAGAGACACACATCGTCTTGTGTTCAGGCAAAAAACTATTTATCTGCACCACAAAAGCTTTTAGTTTGATTTTCATTGCTGCTCCAGTCTAGGCAAGGTCAGAGACTACAAGTACTTTGCTGTGTATTCCTACTGAGCTTGTTAAGAGCACAGAATGAGTCTATTCATAGAGATGGATGTTGGGGGCAGATCAGCTCTGCCCACCACATCACATCTTCATGGTTAGTTTACCAACTCTCCTGTCTGTTGAAACTCAATAGAGACTGAAGAAGAGAAGCCTGAGCAGAGACTCTTAGGAGATTGTCTTCAAGCACAAAAGCGTGGACACTCACACACACACACACACACACCTGCATATACACACACCTGCACATATACACACACACATACACCTGCACCCACACACCTGCACACACACACACACCTGACCATTTCACCTTAAAAGGATGCCCACGTCTCTCAGAGTTTCATAATTCGTATAGAAAATATAAACAGTTGCATTGGCCTTCAGCTATGCATGGTGTATCATTGATATGAACTGGCTATTTGATGTTTCCATTCAGCCTCATTATCCACACCACCTCTGCAGCTTCCTTCATCTAAATCCAGTACATTCTGAATATTCATATCTTTAGTAGAAACTTTTCAAGTCCATCAAACTTTTTTTTAGTATATGCAAAATCTTTACGTATCGTTTATACCATATAATAATGAATTAAATAGCGAAACTTGTATTATAATTACTTAAAGGTGTATATTTATTAAATAGTTTGATGTCACCGATTTCCACTAAAGTTTTGAGTAAAACATTTTCGTCGTTTATGATGTACATTGCTGTTACAGTAGTGTTGAAAAAGTATTAAAACCACTACGCCAACCCCTCCCGTGTATTTCTGTAGCATCCAAGCCATTTCTCTGTACGCGATGACAGCTCAACATTGGTTACTTAAAGGAAACACAGAGAACTCGGAGTGGGCCGCTGAAAGTTAATTAAAACACCCGGCTGCGATCTTCCAGCTCTTCCGGATTGTTCTCTGGCAGGGCCGACAAACCGCCGCCCTGATGGGGGAGATTAATGCGGGATCTGTGTGGATAGAGAGAACACAGGGATAATGACTGCTAAACGGAGAGACGGTGAGGTGTTATTGAATAAATAAATAAGAAGATTAGGGGCTGCTTAGACGTCCCAGTACACCTGCGCTTCTCGTCTCGTCTCTCTGCTAACGTGGCTTTCACAGCGCAGAGCCGAGGAGAGCTAAATGAAAGAAATGCAGCGACACTTTTAAATGCTGGGCTGTCGACATCTCCGTTCACCTGCCTCCCCGACGCAAACCTCGTCTGAGCCTGTCTGGGAAAATGAAAGGTTTGAAATGAAATTTTAAAGTGTTGTGAACTTTGCTAAATAATAGAGCAGACCGGGAAACAGTGACAAAGAAGAAGCTTTTTGCCTCAAAAAGGTAAAATGTAAACGTCGAGTATTGAAAGATTAGGCCAGCGATAGTGATTATGAGGCTGATACCATATGAATTCAATCAACTGTATTTATTTAAATTGAATGTAACCCCGCTCTTGTGAAAAGGTGGATATGGAGACTAACCCATAAAATATAGCCCAGGTTTATGAAGCTCACATCAGTCTGAGGGCCTGTTGGCACCTACCTGTTTGTGTGTGTGTGTGTGTGTGTGTGTGTTTTCCCTCTGCTCATTAACACAGAGTGTTTATGAAGTGATGCAATGATCAAAAACACAAAGTGTTTGGGGGAGAGTGGATGTTGTGTGTTCCTAAAGACTGCATGTGAGATCCATACAAGCAGCATATAGATGTGTAAATACTGTGTTTACAAACCCACTCCCTGGTGTGCCATGTGTCCGTCTCTCTGCAGAGCATAGTGGGTCTCTGTTCTTGGGCATTCTCTGCTGTGAATGGACACCTCTCTTAGGTAAGGGTTAGAGAGGAGTAGAACACATCCACAGTTACTGGTCACATTAAAGAGGCCCCTCCCATCTAACTGGTCACATTAAAGAGGCCCCTCCCATCTTACTGGTCACATTAAAGAGGCCCCTCCCATCTTACTGGTCACATTAAAGAGGCCCCTCCCATCTTACTGGTCACATTAAAGTGGCCCCTCTTATCTTACTGGTCACATTAAAGAGGCCCCTCCCATCTTACTGGTCACATTAAAGAGGCCCCTCTTATCTAACTGGTCACTTTAAAGAGGCCCCTCCCATCTTACTGGTCACATTAATGAGGCCCCTCTTATCTAACTGGTCACTTTAAAGAGGCGCCTCCCATCTTACTGGTCACATTAAAGAGGCCCCTCCCATCTTACTGGTCACATTAAAGAGGCCCCTCCCATCTAACTGACCACACCAGTCCTCCTCCTCTGAATCTTAGCCACCTCCTTTCATGAGGCTGTCCTTCATGTCTCCCTACATCTTCTTCTCTTCCTCCTTTCTTTCTGTCATCCCTCAATCCCTTCTTCCCTGTCCACGTTCCATCTTAAGCTTTTTTTGGTCCAACACACACCCATGCATGCGGGCACACACACATGCACGCGCACACGCACACACACACACACACACACACACACACTGCCTCCTATCATCTCAGAGTCCTCTGTGATGTCCTAGTGTCAACAGGCAGTTTATCTGCTTACAGCAACTGGAGAGTGAATATCCCTTTGTGTGCGTGTGTTAGCGTGTGTGGTAGTGTGTGTATGTGTTTTAGTGTGTATTATTAGTGTGTGTGTGTGTGTGTGTGTCTGGGAAGGGGCTGCCCAATCCCCCCGCATGGAGAAAAAATTAACAATATTGATCTGGTCAGTTTTCCAGTGAGTCCACGAACGCTGCAGGCATGCATTCATATTTCAGGGTCATACGCACCATGGGAAACACTGAGAGCTGCATGTGCATGCTAATCTACTGCAGGGGAAGTGTGTGGCGTGCTGAAGATCTATAGGCGTAAATTATGCATTGGAACAGTCCTCCAAGCGAAGACGTGTCTGGAACAGTCCTCCAAGCGCGGACGTGTGGAGTGTCCATGGACAGGTAGGTCTCAAAGGGGCTTAATATATGCATTGTCACAGGATACATAATATATAAATGAATATATTAGATGTAGATTTAACTGACTGTGTTTAGCGTAGATTCGTTTGCAGCTCGATCAGTAGTCCATTTTATTGGTCCCTGGTCCCTGTACCCTGGTCCCTGTACCCTGGTCCCTGTACCCTGGTCCCTGTACCCTGGTCCCTGGTCCCTGTACCCTGGTCCCTGTACCCTGCACCCTGTACCCTGGTCCCTGTACCCTGGTCCCTGTACCCTGGTCCCTGGTCCCTGTACCCTGGTCCCTGTTCCCTGTACCCTGGTCCCTGGTACCTGTACCCTGGTACCTGTACCCTGTACCCTGGTCCCTGTTCCCTGTACCCTGGTCCCTGTACCCTGGTCCCTGGTCCCTGTACCCTGGTACCTGTACCCTGTACCCTGGTACCTGTACCCTGTACCCTGGTCCCTGTTCCCTGGTACCTGTACCCTGGTACCTGTACCCTGTACCCTGGTCCCTGTTCCCTGGTCCCTGGTCCATGTACCCTGGTCCCTGTACACTGGTCCCTGTACCCTGGACCCTGTACCCTGTACCCTGGTCCCTGGACCCTGTGTCCTGTCCCTGTCCCTGTACCTGTCCCTGTCCTGTCCTTACCCTGACGCCTGTTACCTGTCCCTAGCTCAACACTTGTCTACTTTAACTGTGGGGATTGATCTGATAAATTTTTAGTAATGAAGATAAATATTTACCTTCACCTCAATGTCTCATGTGTATGGTGATAAACCTGAAGTGTGAGTGAGTGAGTGAGTGAGTGAGTGAGTGAGTGAGTGTGAGTGAGTGGACATATAATTACAGGACATACAATTTTAATATGAAGTTGCCTGTTAAACATCCTTGTTACCTGTCACTGATGGAAGATGGAGTAATTTCAGCCCACCAAATCACTGGAGCATTAATGCTTAGAATCACTGTGTACCTGCCCAGAGACACTCATTCAGCTGTGTGTGTGTGTGTGTGGTTTTGTGTTTGTGTGTTCTGGTGTGTGTTGTGTGTGTGTGTGTGTGTGTGTGTGTGTGTGTGTGTGTGTGTGTGTGTGTGTGTGTGTGAGAGAGAGAGAGAGAGTAACAGAGACAGATGCACAAAGTGAACAGCAAAGAAAAATGCGGGATTTTATAATAAAGTATCTCTCTACTTGGATAGCACTGAGCACTGGAGAATAAACCAGTCAATTAGACTGAAGTAAGGAAATCAGGTTTCCTAAGGAGCTGAATAATTATCCGTTGTCCAGGAGCTCATCAGTTGATTGGATCGTTAACACAGCTTTGCACAGTCCTTGTCTGGCTCTGTACTTCCTGATTGCATTGAAAGTTCCCCTGACTGTCTCGCTAACAGACACAAGGCAACTCTTTACATTGCATTAACCTTGCTCAAGTGGGATTTTGCAGTACGTTACAGTGTAGCAAACTTTTAGCTTAAATAGTGCTTACAGTGAGTGCCTTGTTTTCGTTTGCGCTTTTTTTAACCAAAGCTTTTTTCATTTTTTGTCTCCTTTGTATTTTAATGCTAAAACGTTGGCAAAACTGTCTACTGTTGGTGTGTTACTATGTGCAGTGTGCATGCAAATCTATAGTCCACCCTCTGACCATCAACGTTAGTACTGGACAGTTTTGCCCAAGGTTATGCAAGGAATACAACTCATAGGATAAGAGTTGAAGTTGAACAGTAGTCAGGAATTTGTGTGGTCAAGATTGGTGTTGAGGTTAGCATTGTGAAGTAAACTAACCAGGAATACAAGAGATTAATCTTTTTAATATTTCCCTCAACATCACCAGCTACTGCATTGGTTTACTTCCTGCTTCACTTAGGTGTGTAGGTTTACCCTGTCCATGCTGACGCAGAGATCATTCTCTCTCTGTCGATGCCAGATGTTTCTTTATGTGTCCTTCACTAGCAATCATCAACTGGGCAAGGAAACCGGCAAGCGATCCATGTGCTGTGTCCTCTTAAGCTTTTGCCAGCTTCTCATGGTACACTTCTCCTATCACACATGGGAGATCACAGCGTGTTAGCCACAGAGCTATTGATATCCTGTCAAATATTCTTCTCTTTCCTTCAGTGTCCCGTTTCTTTGACTTCCTTTCATTGTCGCTTTTCTAAGCTCTGTCCCTTTCCCCTGCCTCTCTCCCTCCCTCTCCCTGTAACCCTCCCTCCCTATCACCCTGCCTCCCTCTCCCCTGCCTCTAACCCTCCCTCTCTCCCTCCCTATCACCCTACCTCTAACCCTCCCTCTCTCTCCCTGCCTCTCTCCCTCCCTATCACCCTGCCTCTCCCCCTCCCTCTCTCCCCTGCCTCTCTCCCTTCCTATCACCCTGCCTCTAACCCTCCCTTTCCCTCTACCCTTCTCCCTTTCTCCCCCTCCCTCCCTGTCCCTCCCTCCTCCATCCCTCTCCTGTTAGTCCACTTGCCTGATGTGTTAGTGTCTCCTCTTAAGAAGCAGCTGATCAATGGGGGCTCTGAGGCCTTGCTCCCTGACTGCATTACCTGCTGCAGGCTCACCGTGCTTCTCCATCTCTCCCTCAACTTAACTACTGAAGGTGTGGGGGCCAGAGCCTTGCTGTTTGGCTAGACCCTCTTCCTAATGTACCTGCAGGGAGGCCTGTGACAGGCCACCATCAATACTCGCCGAAGCAAGGAAGAGGGAGAACAAATGTGTGTGTGTGTGTGTGTGTGCTGTTGGTGGAAGACAGCAAACGAAAGCCCACCCCACTTAGCAGCACAAATACACACACACACACACACACACACACACACACTAAGCAATGATTTTCTCATCAGAGGGTTATTCTCTCCACAGTGCAGACTAAGGCAGAGATTCAGTGAAAAGGCTGGGGTGGGCTAAGAACTCTAAATCCAAGGGACAGCCACTGCAAACATAACTTTTGGTTTTGTTTCCCCTTTAAACTAAGATAATAAAAACTCCTGTCTATGGTAATCCATGCATGACATGCCCACTACAATATTGCTTGTTGCAGCTGTTTCTACTGTAAGTGAGGTCTCGGTGTGGTAATTAGTCAAGAGTACATGTGGCATTGGACAACAGCTAAGATAGCTGTGAGAAAGAAAACCTCTTTTACTGGCACGATAATTACCTTCACCACACACACTCGTAAGCGTGGACACACATGCATACACATACCTCACAGAACACATGCAGTAAGCCAGGGGTCTCCAATCCTGGTCCTCGAAGGCCGCTGTCCTGAAGGTTTTAGATGTTTCCCTCCTCCAGCACACCTTTAATAGACTCAGGTGTGCTGGAGCAGGGAAACACTGAAAACCTTCAGGACAGCGGCCCTCGAGGACCAGGATTGGAGACCCCTGCAGTAAGCTTTATAAACATTTATCAGCACACACACCTTCCCTCCCTTCCTCAACCTATCCCTCCACAAGCCAGCTTCTCTGACAGGTTTATCTGACGCCCGTTCCTAATCCAGGACTAGGACAAGTTATCTCTGAAATTAATTACACCAATAAGGGCCAAGCCTGCCGGAGGAATAAACAGCATCATTAGGAAAAGTAATCAAGCTCTTATTAGATTCATGGGAACAAAGAGACAATTCAGTTTAGAGGATGAAAAAATAGGAGGTAAACAAAAAAAGAAGAAGAAAAGGAGATGGAGATAATTGGAGGAAATTGTCTTTGTGTTTATTTATTTTTAAGGCAATGAACAGTTTCTTGGCTGTGACACAGTGTAGTTTCAGGAGTATGAACAGGGTGGTTTAGTTCTGTGGAGAGGAACACATACAGCTCTATGAAGCACTGTTAGAAGTTGGACCTTGTGCCTACTGGGAACCACATGGTCGCTCACGTCAACATCAAACCAGTATTGAAGAATGACCCTTTTTACAAAAGCATGAGTCTCACCTGAAATGAACACGTCTGTTTTTACACGGAGAAGAATTCAAAAGTAAAAGGTTTGTTTGTCGCTTCCAAAACATGCCAAGCCTGAAACCGTGCTCTTAAACGGACTTCCCAGAGGCCTCAAAACAATAACAAAGAAATAAACCAATTTGATTCAAACTGTTTTCAATTACACTCCACACACTGGCAGGCATTGATATGTCTTATGTGCTCATTGCCAATTACCAGTTCTTCTCATTTTAGGATGCAGTGTGATTGGAAACAGCTGGTGGTGAAGAAAGAAAAAAACAAAAACCTTTTGAGGAAAAATATATTTCACAAATGCAGCTTATTTCTGTCTGGGTATTTTCATATCAGCAGGGCATAACACCACCCTTTACTAGCCTGATATAACTATTATTGAATCTTTATGGTCAGATAAACTGATATAATATAATCAGCAAAGCTGCAAGCTATGGTTACCTTCTAGTGGGCCACATGCAAAGACAGAAAAGAGGTTAGGGTTTTTTAGTGCATTGACAAAACTACAATATAGAAGTGTTTCTACTGATGTAAAAGCTGTTAACGGTGGAACAGGAAAGTGTCTGGTCCCTTGAGGTCAGCGTACAGAAACGTCACTCGTGTGTGTATGAGTGTCTCTCCACATCTCTCCCCCTCTCGTGCTCTCTCTAAAGGCATTTCTCTCCCCCTTCCTCCCCCTCTTGTGCTCTCTCTAAAGGCATGTCTCTCCACATCTCTCCCCCTCTCGTGCTCTCTCTAAAGGCATGTCTCTCCACATCTCTCCCCCTCTTGTGCTCTCTCTAAAGGCATTTCTCTCCCCCTTCCTCCCCCTCTTGTGCTCTCTCTAAAGGCATGTCTCTCCACAACTCTCCCTCTCGTGCTCTCTCCAAAGGCATGTCTCTCCACCTCCCCTTCCCTCTCGTGCTCTCTCCAAAGGCATGTCTCTCCACCTCCCCTTCCCTCTCGTGCTCTCTCCAAAGGCATTCACAAACGTCCAGTGAAGTTTTCCTTTATTCCCCAGGCCTATCTGACCAAGCCATGGACCCTGCTGCATTAGCCTGGTTCTTTCCTGTTAGTCCTGCAGCCAGACCTCGTCACTAAGGGCTGTAGAGACACTCGTAGAACTATTATGATGTGTAGGACTCTATCCTCATAACAGAGATTACTGTCATGACCTTCAATCCAAAGCTCAGTGAACACCATGCGCTCTCTCTGTGTGGTAAGGGGTTATCTGGGGTAAGACAAATCATAGACCTGAATGGTTATGGGGGTCTGGGGAGAGATAAAGTGAACTTTAGGACCTGGGGAGCTACGACCTGGAGTGGAGGGGCTACAATCTGGCGGGTTAGGACATGTTGTGGACGGAGATGGAAAGTATTTGTACTAAAGATGAATTTTGTGTTTATCATGTAGTATATATATTAATGTATATATATTACACCACAATAAGTAATATATATATATATATAATTTTTTTTTTTTTTTTTTTTTTTTTTTTTTTTTTTTTTTTTTTTTTTTTTTTTTTTTTTTTTTTTCCGTTTTCTTTTTTTTTTTTTGGGGGGGGGGGGGGGGCAGTGCAAACGAGAACAAATAGGCGGTTTCTTCGTCGCTTGAAAAATTCCCAAAACGTCCGCCTTTTAATTAGGACAGTTCAGCAGTTTATAAATGTAATGACATAAGACAACCGTGTACGGTGTGGGTGTAAGACTAGTTAAAGGTTAAATAGGGTCATAATTTAGTGCAGGCCATTCTGCTTGCTTCACAGTATTTTAGCTATTGCCGCGAGGTTCTGTCGGCAAGCTAACTAATTAGCTAGTTACGGTAAACTAGCTTTATAAGCTAACTAGTTAGCTAGGTACGGTAAAGTAACCATACTATCGCAGTAATGTCAGGAACATTCCTGTCAGCTAAATCAGCAAACATATGCAGGAACCAGATTGGATTGCTGTTAGCCCTGACAAAAGAAGATTCTACACGGTAGCGGTTGAACCAACAAAGCAACGTTGAAAGTTACTCAGTAACGATGGATTATCGCTCTGGACGACGTTTCCTGACTTGACTACAACCCCGGATTCCTCTACTGAGATTCGTGAGTCACAGTACCGATAATACCGTTTGTTTCCATTTGAGTCAGACGTGTGTGAAATGTGCAGTGCTAAAACAGTTTAATTAACTAGGGGCCTTGCTATAAATTGAACAGTGACTATTCTGATGGTTGTGAATGTGCACCGTACTCATTAAAAACACAAAATGGTATCGCCCCCTTGCTTTAAATAATGATCACTAAGAGACATAAATGACAGTTTGGTTCAGCATCAAAACAGCACCGTGAAATGGCCCAGGCTAAAGTCCCGGAGTGTACGATAACTTCACACAGACAGGGAGGAGTTGTGTGTGTGCGCTGCAACACAGCGCTTCTAATGAGCCCGTAGTTGTCAGGTAAAAAACATTATTAACCGTGAGTTTTTTTGTGAAGACAACCAACGCGAAGAAAATGAAAGAGATCTGTCTTTGAGATTTAATGCAGTTTTCAAAGTAATGTGATCCAAAACACATTTAATGTTTTACGGATTTTCAGAAAGGCAATTTTCTGTCAAACTTCTTTTTAAATCTATGACATGATTAAGGTATTATCAGAATTTAGTTTTGTTACAAAGTACATTCAGTTACTGTCATATGTCACTGGACCTCAACGGCAAATTGCAAGATTGTCCTACTTCACACCTCATACCATTCACACCTCCTGCTCTCTGCCTCCCTTACTCTCTTTCTCTCCTATGGTCTTGTGCTAGTATGTGTATAGCCTGAAGTTACAACTGGCTTCACCACAGTTGCCCTCAGATCACACTAGTGGTCTGGCTCTCTCTCTCTGTTGCTCTCTCTCTCTTGCTCTCTCTCTCTCTGTTGCTCTCTCTTGCTCTCTCTCTCTCTCTCTGTTGCTCTCTCTCTTGCTCTCTCTCTCTCTCTGTTGCTCTCTCTTGCTCTCTCTCTCTCTGTTGCTCTCTCTTGCTCTCTCTCTCTGTTGCTCTCTCTTGCTCTTTCTCCGCCTCACTCTTGCTCGCTCTCTCTCCACCTCGCTCTTGCCCTCTCTCTCTCGCGCGCTCTCTCTCTCTTGCTCTCGCTCTCTTCCCTCTCTCTCATCTCCCTCTCTCTCCTCTCTTCTTCCTCTCTCGCTCTCCTCTCTATCTGGGATCATCAGTGAGGGTAATGAATCACCGTGTGTGTGTGTGTGTGTGGTTGTTGTTGCTGTTGGGGTGTGTTGTGTGTGTGAGCAGTAGGGCAAGGCCTGGCCCTGCGGTGTGCTGCTTCAGGCCATAGATAACCCAGCGAGGTAATGCAGGGGCAGAGTCACCTCATCACTCCAGCAGCTGAGGGTCTGGATGCATGTTATCAGCTCATTTCACGGTGGTTCCACCTTCATTCCATAACAATGTGCTGGGCGGACCTAGCTTCAGACTTGCTCAAATGAAGGTGTGTGTGTGTGCGTGTGTGTGTGCGCGCGCGCCTGCGTGTGTGTGTGCGCGTCTGCGTGTGTGTGCGTGTGCGTGCGCTTAGGTGTGCGTGTGTATATACTCGTGAACTCCTCAACACATTCCTCCAGCGTTTGTTGACTGAGGGAACACTGGGCCTCTGGTGCTCTGCGAGCAGTCCTCTACTTGAAAGTCAACTCCCTGCACACAGGCCTCAATCTGTCTGCAGGGTAATTGTTTGGCTTCCCTTGCTCCATCACAGTGGAGAGCTTGGGCTTGGGGCGAGGCGCACACGAAAATCTATTGGAAATGTCAACACAGTAGGGTGGTTGGCTCATGGCTCAGGGGTCCCGGACTAGCTTTCATTAGCTGGCCAGGGTGGAGGGAGACGGATACGGCTCGCAGTCCTCTTCCGTGAGCGCCAGGGAGCCTCTTTAACCTCCGTCGCTGCCGCTACGCCGGCGGCCCCAGGGCATGCTGGGTGTTCAGAGAAGAGGGGGGTGCTGGAGACGGCGGTCGGTGTGGCCTTGCGTGGCAGCGTGGCGGTGTTTAAGATGCAGTGAGGAGGAATGGAAGCTTCCAAGTGCGTAAGAAGCTTTTATTTGCCTTTTGACAAGGATGGGGTTCCTAGGATGCTGGTTATTATGTAGACTCCAGGCTGATGCTAGGAATTCTTAAAGGTCAGGCTTGTGTGACTTTGTGTCTGTGTACATGCACTTCTGTGTGTAACTGTGCTTTTTGGTGTTTGTGTGTGTGTGTGTGTGTGTGTGTACATGCACTTCTGTGTGTGTCTCTGTGTGTGTGTGTGTCTCTGTGTGTGTGTTCGGGGGGTAGTGGGGAGCCTTTTCTAACACGCGTGGTTTTCTGCCATTACTCATCTGAAAACGTGCTACACCATCAATAACAAGAACACAAACCCAATCTTTAGTTGTAGTGTTGCCTATCATAAGTGTTGAGCTCTTCCTATTGATTTCTGTCCGTCTCTTTTTTGCTCAATCTCCGTCTCTTTCTATCTCTCAATCTGTCTCTTTCTATCGCTCTTTCATCTCTCTCTCTTCCTGTCTTTCTCCGTGTCTTTAGTTTAAAGCTGGCAAGTATCCAACACTGGATTAACCACTATTTTAAAATTAGCATTTCCCATCTTTCTCAGCTTGGTAGAGTCAGGCGGTTAATTAGAGCTTTCTCCTTAGGGACAGGCAGAGAGACCAGATGGCACAGGCTAGTTTGGGCGAAATGAAAATGGTAATTTGACAAATATGGCTAAAGCAACCTGATTGGGAATCTCATTAGGAGAGTTTCTGATCAGGGCTTGAGAGGGTAGAGGTTCAGGCATGGGAACACAGGAACCATCCATTTCCTGTCTCCTGTCCCAGACTGGACTCACTGAGGTGAAGCCTTGCTCACCTCATTACCTCTACGTCTCTTCTGTTTCTCTCTTTTTCTCTGTCTTCCTCATTTTCACACACATACACACATTCGAATACATTTACCAAACTTCAGTTTAAAATGTATATGTTTGCTTCTTGTGAATGGAAAAACATTTTTTGTTTATCAAGAACTTGTACTGCCCCGTAGGTAGCTTTTGCCACTGCAACAAATACTAGAAGTAAAAGATTTAAACTAAAAGATTTGAAGTAATATCACAGTTGTATTTAAATGAGCAACTTTCAAGTGACAACAAAGAAAATATATTTCCACAAGGTTATTCATTACCGTGCAATGAACTTTAAAGATGTGTAAGACAAACAAAAGATTCATACTGCGTGCATCGTTCCGTTTCTTAACAATAGGGAAACTTGGGTGAGGAACAAATGCTCCAATGCCCATTTAAAGTGTGTCTTTGTGTTCAAGACTGGGAGCACCAGAGACAGACTGAGTCTTCACACGTAATTTCACGACATCGCAAAGGCAAACTTTTTATCCTGTCAACTGACACAGCATCCTTTTGTCACCTAGTAGCGTGTCATCTCCTTCTCACACAGCCCGTCGCTTACTATCAAAACATGTTCTGCTCCTCTATCAGTTGTCATGGAAGCCAAAGAGACTACTTCCACCAAAGCCAGAACTGCTTTTTCCTCATGTTTTTGTAGTTTTGTAAAGAAGGGGAAAAAGAACAGGAGGCAGACATGCGTGAGCCTCTCCTACCAGAATCTGTGGTTGGGTTTTTTTTCCCTTGCTGTAAATATGTCCCCTTTTCTTCCTCCAAGGTGCGTGTTTGCTGTGTAGATCATTTGTTAGCTGCTGACTTAAATTCCTCACAGCTGGCTTTGATCCTGCTGAAGGGCCTGATAAGTACAGTATGCTGCCACTGTCTGACATCGTCTATCTTGCTCTCTGTATTTTTCTCTCTCTCTCTTCTCTCTGTCTGACTCTCTCTCTCTCACTCTCTCTTCTCTCTTCTCTCTCCTCTCTGTCTGACTCTCTCCTCTCTCTGTCTGACTCTCTCTTCTCTCTCTCCTCTCCTCTCCTCTTTCTCTCTCTCTCTTTCTCTCTTTCTCTCTCTCCCACTCCTCTCTCACTCTCTCCTCTCCCCCTCTCTCCTCTCCTCTTTCTCTCTCCTCTCCTCTTTCTCTCTCCTCTCTCCCCCTCTCTCTCTCTTCTCTTGTTGAAGCAGAAACGCCCCACCAGGTGTACTTGAAAGAGAGAAAAGATAATTGACTGGTAGGAAGAAGTTGCCATCTAAGACTTTGTACTCCATGTGTCCTACTGTCAGGGTAGGAAATAGGCATATTTTGGTGCAATTTCTGACCCCACTGACTGAAATCCAGGGCACTTGAAAATGGCATTGAAATAGCATTTGACCTTTGCTTAAAATAAAAAGTAAACTTATTTAAGCTTACAGTACAGTATATGAGCAGTTGTCATCGGATGGCAGTAATAAGATTTAAGCAGTAGTTTACAGATTCAAAGTTTTTGATTATTTTAACAAAGAAAACATGATGTTATGCAACATCAGTCAAGTCAAATATCAAAATCCAAGTCTTTGAAAGCTGAACCAGGTCATACGGGATCTAATGTTTTACTAGTTAGACAACTTAATTCAATTATCAGTATCATAAGGGGAAATTATAAGGGCATTTTTTTGCACCTCTTCTAATGATATCAGAGGCAAAATTATATTTCATAGGGGTGGTATTGCCTGCTCCTCTCCTGGTGGCTCTCCCCACTGACTGCTCCTCTCCTGGTGGCTCTCCCCACTGACTGCTCCTCGTCCGGCCTGTGTCTCTTGAGCTCCGTCACACAGCTCGTCCGTTTCTCATCCCTTACCCCCCTCCTCCACACAGCGCTCCGCTGCCCTCTGAATCTGAGGAAACACGCCGTGAAATGACATGAGAGGGAGGGTTAGGGGTGGGCGATGAGGATGGGCAGGGATAAGGGGGGGATGTGGAGGGAGGGAGAGAGGGTAAAGGGTTGGGATGTGGGAACAGATAAGGACAGAGGCTTCCTGTGTTTGTCACCGTTGGTTCTTAGTGGCTCTCAGCATAGGTGTGTGTGTGTGTGTGACTAAACAGCTGAGACACCTTTTCGATAGCATCACAGGTTACTCAGCGAATGTAAAAAAAACATGAGATGGACAAGAGGGTCCCTTGATTCAGTACACAAGCATGAAATTGTTAAGATGAGTAGGGTTTCAAAGGCCTGGAACACTGTGTGTGTTTTCTGTAGTGTGTGTGTGTATTATGCGTGTGTGTGCATCAGCGTGTCCATTTTATGAGGAAGGACCTTGCGGATCAAGCAAAAGGACCACCGAGGGAGTTGTGCTGATATGAAAACACTGGACCAGCAGGGCTCCTGTCACGGAACAAACACCCTAACCCTGTCCTCACCCACAGGAAGGGTAAAACCTTTTTCTGGTGTCCATCTGTCAGTCTGTCTGGACAGTACGACCAGCTCGTCCTCAACACACTCCCAGACTGGTTTTTCACCTTCAGGTGTTTCTTTGCGTCTGGTGTCTTATAGCACAGTGTCAACTTTGCTGTGCAGTTTACCTTCTGTAACTTGGGGGCCGTATTTATCCTTAACGTGATGTGATGTGATTGATGTTGTCAGGAATGCGCAGCACGAAGTCGCAACAAAGAGGAATTGGTTCTCCACTGATCCATCATTCGTACAGTTTCAGGCGTCGTGTTTCCTGTGTTTTTGAGTGATGCGGTATCACTGCTGCCTCTCTGCTGCCTCACTGCTGCCTCTCAGCTGCCTCACTGCTGCCTCACCTCTGCCTCTCTGCTGCCTCACTGCTGCCTCACTGCTGCCTCTCTGCTGCCTCTCTGCTGCCTCTCTGCTGCCTCACTGCTGCCTCACTGCTCCCTCCCAGCTGCCTCCCAGCTGCCTCCCAGCTGCCTCACCTCTGCCTCACCTCTGCCTCCCTGCTCCCTCCCAGCTGCCTCCCAGCTGCCTCCCAGCTGCCTCCCAGCTGCCTCACCTCTGCCTCACCTCTGCCTCCCTGCTGCCTCCCAGCTGCCTCACCTCTGCCTCACCTCTGCCTCCCTGCTCCCTCCCAGCTGCCTCCCAGCTGCCTCACCTCTGCCTCACCTCTGCCTCACCTCTGCCTCCCAGCTGCCTCACCTCTGCCTCACCTCTGCCTCCCAGCTGCCTCCCTGCTGCCTCACTGCTCTGTACTGTAAAGCTCCACTTCCTAGATCCTTTGCAGAATGACACAGCAGCATTGTAGATACGCAAGAGCCAGCTTCTGAAAGTGAAAGTGCGTATGAGCCCTCTCTCAGTAACCATCGGCTGTATTAGAGGAGCAGTACTAATGGACAGGAGAAACATATCAAGGAGGTGTGTGTATGTAGCATAAAACTTGTACGCATGCATTTGATTGAATGACTTTATCTGACAGCTGTGCAGTGTGCAGTCTTCTAAAATCTCTCTGACTTCCCAGCCTCTGCAGTCCGGATAATCAGCCTCAGTAATGACTGGGTACAGGGGGAAGTGATTATTAACATGGTAGAGATGGGATTGAGCTTGACAGTCAGAGTAGCAGACATCTTTCAGACATGCCTCATGTCCAGGCAGGGAGGACAGTTTCATAGCAGCAACACATCTCGTCACTTGTGCTAATGGCCAAGCGTAGGAGGCGATCGCACATGCACCTCTCGCTTGTGGCTCTGGCTGTATTCTTGGAAACCTGTAATAACTGCTGCGTGTAGATGACACGTGGATCTAAATACACCACTGGAACTCCATACGGTGTGATTGATACAGTTTGTGGCAACTCAGTCCAGCTGCGTGTCTAAGTTCTCAGGAAAAACACAAGAGAGAAAAGTGGAAGAAAGCAAGAGATAATATGCTACAATGGGACACGCGCAACAGATGGTTTAACGATGATGTGGTATTGCACTCTTCTGATTAATATTTATCTGACAAATTAAAGACATGACGTGAGAAAGCCGCTATGCCGCTTGCTCATAATCAGTACCGCAAATAGATGTGTCCAATATCGACACGTTCCTCTCGAGTTGCCGAAGGCGAGAGAGAGAGAGAGAAAGTGATAGAGTAGGAATAGAAGTGAAGCGATAAGTTGAGTGATAATCAGCACGTTGTGTTTACACCTGATAACAATGGAGCAGACATCCAGGGAGTGGGAGGGAGGGCCCGAGGCAGGGCCTGGGAGAGGGAGGCAAGGTATGAGGGAGGCAGAGGGGTGGGAGAAGAAGGTGGGGCCTGGGAGGGGGAGGTGGGGCTTGGGAGAGGGAGGCGGGGCCTGGGAAAGGGGGGCAGGGGGCAGGCATTGGTGCCATCAGCGGCCTTCATCCACACATCTCCAAATGTAACCCATGTTCTGATCAGGTCTGTCTGAGGAGTGTCCTGGGAGGGCTGGATGAACTGGAGATGGCAGGACCTCCATGTCTGGTGTCACTGGTGAATCCTGTGTCTTAGCAGGCAAAGTACTACTTCACTATCGCTCTTAACACAGAGGCCTTCACAAACATTCATACAAGTGTAGGTCTTTAAGCAACTCAAACCCTCAATTAAAACAAGTCAGAAGGCCCACTAGAGGAAATTTCCCATTTTGGAAAATGTTGCATATTTGTTGTGGTGTTTTTTCTTTTCCTGTTTGACAGTTTCTGTCTTTTTCATGTATTTTTCTTCATTTTAAATCTCACATTTAATCTTTTAGTTTGCTTGAGATTTTATGAAGTGAACTAAAAGAAAGATTAAAAGTGAAATTAAATCTGTTGTCCTGTCTTGATGACTAATGCAGGCTCAATTACAGAAATCATCTACTTTTCAATCAGTGTAATACTTTCACTTGGTAATTATGTAACATTCACTACATCACATATACTTAATCACCGCTGCAATGACTGAAGAAGTGGGTTTCATGTCCTGATTTGCTCTTCTGTGAAAAAGAGAATCAGAGCTTTTATTTAATTGTTCATTTTTTACAGTGTATTTTACTACAGTTTTTTTTGTTTCAGCATTCATCATATTTACAATTGAGCTCAATGTTTAATTTGAATTTAGCTTAAATATTTCCAATGTTTGTGTTGTTGAGCTAGGAGCGTGAGTGTGTGCTATCAGAGGGGTCATATGTATTGAGAGGGATTCACATTGTGTCACTCCACACCCATCCTCTTAACCACAAGACAGCGCTCTGAGCTAACAGAACACCGCTCCATTAGACTGCTGGCGTACAGGATGTCAGGGTGAAGTTAGAGCACTTTGCAGAACTCACTAACACCCATCTACACTTATCAGCTGTGACATCTTGTACAGTAACAACCCCTCCCTGCATTCCCTGCCTGGATTTATTAGAACAGAACACGTCGAGTTGAAAACCTCCCATATCTCCCCCATGTGTTACCGCTGCTTCACACACACACACACACACACACACTCAAAGATGGTATCCGAGTTAACTTGTCTCAAAGCTGTTCCTCCCCCTGTGCTGACAGCGGGGGGTACAGGGTCTCCCCCTCTGTGGGTGACACTCCTGAGGGGTGTGTAAAACACCCTTCTCCAACCTGCGTGACATCATCCATCCTGGTCGTGGACGGCAGCCAGATGGAAGAAGCAGAGTGAGTTTGTGTCCCTGGTGTAGAGAGAGTCGCGTTAGCTCTACTCTATCACTTTAGCCAACATGTGGTCCAATTAGAAAAGCCATTAATTTTAATCCACCTCCAATCTTGCTCCAGATCTTGCTGTACTGTACGAGGAGTGACTGTTCATTTGGTGGTTGGCCGACCTTGAGGAACTGAGAACTGATTTAGGGTCTGGATTGTCCTGTTTTGGGCTGAGTGGGGGGAAAAAACTATGAGAACTGATTTCTTTACGATATCTGAAGATGAGATGTTGTCTTTTCATTTGATTACACTGCCCATTTCCTCTCTATTGTTGTTTTGTGAAAAGACAAACACATTAGTCCTGGCAGGCTTGCTGTGTCCGATAGAGACAGCTATCCTACTGCTCCAGTTGCATTAGCTTGGCAATCCTTCACCCATGCTGCAGGTGGGCTGTCTGGTCTCTGTGGACATTGTGTCCATTCAGAATGCATCCAGTGACCTTTCAAACTGTGCTGAACTGCACATGTGGGTGGACTTCATCTTTGTAATTTAATCTCGCAGCATTTAGATCATGCAAGGGTCAATGATTGTGCACAATGCTTCCTGGCCTGTCACTGTCCGTCCTTGATGTGATTCTTCCAGCCCATTGATTGAAAAGGAAACAATGCCTGTGGTAATTTACAAGACGGATTATACAAACCGTCCAATCACAGCCCGGCATTACAATACCTCGAGCTAGGCATCTGAGATGTGTTCTCTATGGCATAACCCATGTGTTGAGACATACATGGCGTTGATCATCCACAATCATGTTGATGTAGCAAAGTACTACGTAATGTTTAAGTGCATCTAGCCTACTCTAAGCTGCTACATACTGTTTGAGCAGTCTGTTGTCCATTTGAAATGGTTCATCTTGAGTGAAACGGTGGATTGCGGCGCTGGGGGAAAACCACAATGGAATAATCTTCCAGGAGTGTTATGACATCATAATCAAGGTCCTGGACAACCATTAGGCACAATCAGTTCCCCTTTGTCACCAGCGTTTTCTGCGTGTCTTTTCTCAAAGGATAGAAAGTGCTGGAAGGTCGATTGCATTTATTATGTTGTTCTTCAAAACATCTTCCAGTTTGTACAGCTAGAAGGTTGAAGGTCAGACACATCAGATTGTACCTTAATGTTTTTCCAGACACATCAGATTGTACCTT
Source organism: Plecoglossus altivelis (assembly GCA_036571765.1). NCBI lineage: Eukaryota > Metazoa > Chordata > Actinopteri > Osmeriformes > Plecoglossidae > Plecoglossus > Plecoglossus altivelis. Next base: position 862,582 of record BROE01000006.1, read on the forward strand.
TTTTATATTTTTCTTTTTTTAGTTTCTTTTAATCTTAGTGAGTGACTTCAAGCATGAACTTTTTCTGAAGGTTTGTCTTCCCAAGAGTCTAAGGGGCTTAAGGAACAGATAGTCAACTTTTTGTGTACCCTTCTCCAGCACAGGAGCCATTATTTCAGCTGGGCTGCGTTCCACACCATAACATCTTTTCTTTTAGTTCATTTAGTTTTTTTTTTTTCTTTTAATGAAAGTTGGCTTGCTTAGTTTCTTCATTGTGTCACCCTGAAGCTCTATCTGGCCCTAAACCTTATCTACAAGAGGCACATTTCCCCCAGAGAAATCTCCCCTCTGCCACCTTGGGCTCTATGCTGACATGAACAAGTGAAACATGGCTGCTCCCCTGCCTTCTCTAGCAGCTAATCACAGCTCAGAGCTGATCCGCTCCACCAATCAGAAACCCCTGCCATCTGGCCCCTCTCGACTTGTCACTGCCTCATAACCCAGCTCTACAGGTCACGGCGAGTCAAACTTGACACCGCACACAGTCAGTGTGTTTTGAGGAGGTGAGAGGTGGTTTTATCTGAAGGTACGTACCTTCTAGGGAGAGGGATTCAAACCTGAAATGTCTTGATCTGAAGTCAAATACTCATCAATCCAACATGTGGCTTGTGATCAGTTCCCAGTGGTTATTCTATCAGTTAGCCTCGGCCCCTCAGCGTGATCCTAATCACACTTCAATGCAAATCAGACAGCCATGTTTTCCTTTTTTCCAATTTATGGTTCAGTATGCTGAATATGTAAAACCCTATTGAAGTTTCGCATGAGCAATTTCTCTTAATTATTTGAATAATCAGATTGAAAGGGAGGCGAGGCTACAATTATTGAATTAGTGCTATACCTTCCTCTCTAGGATGCACTTGCTTTGTCTCTCTCTCTCTCTCTCTCTCTCTCTCTCTCTCATCCTCCCCCCTTCTCTCTCTCTCATCCTCCCCCCTTCTCTCTCTCATCCCCCCCCTCTCTCATCCCCTCTCTGGCTTATCCCCTCTCTCTCTCTTTCCCATCCCCTTTCTCTCTCTCATCCTCTTTTTCTCTCATCCCCCCTTTCATCCTCTCTCCCCCCCCTTCTCTCTCTCTTTGTCCCTCATCCTCTCTACATACACACACACACACACACACACACACACATATTATATGTATATGTCATTGGCCTGGGCTGAAAGATCCGGATGGGCAGCATGAGTGGTATTAAGACAGATCAATATCTGGCATCCAGAGAGTGCTGGCCATAAGCTCCAGCCCCCTTGTAGGAAAGTACATTACTGCCACTACAAAGCCTATTAACAAAACCACAGGTCATGCATTATTGAATGGATGTTGGTTTTATTAGGCCCATTCAAAGTAGGTGGAAAAAAAGACAAACATAAATTATGCAACCACTCCAGCAAGCTCCCGGCTCCCCTATGAAAATATTGCTTTGTTTTTTTTCCAAGTTTTAATTGGATTCATAGTTTTGAGAGCCAGTTTTCAGTAATTGTTTGAATGGTTTGTCCAGAGAGTTTGTTTTATTAATGGATTGTTGCCCAGTGGATTCCATAGGATTACTTGAATTACCACAACAAAGCATTGATGTCATATGTATATGACTCCTCTCATAGAACAGCTGCAGTATACAGCTCACATCACAATGTTGTGTTCAGAAAATCAGCATCTCCCATAAACTCAGTATAACATTTTAAGATGTAAAGTCTGTGTCAGCCTTTCAAGAACATCTCTATCAGCATTTAATCTCCACTTTATTTCATGGCACCATAAGATGAGAAGGTACCTGTGGGAAATGCTTTTAACACCTAAGAAAAAGCTGGGAGCTCACAGTCCACCATTAAGCATCCACCACCTAGTGTTCCTTCTGTCTTTCTACCAGGTCGCACAAATGCCACTTTACCATGGGTAAACAGCACTTGCGTCACAGCGTTGAGCCACTGAAGGATGTGTCTCTTGACCTTCTGCAGGCTGGCATGGCAGGCGTGCCTTATCTCATCCCCTCATGCATCATTAGTGAACGAGCCACTCTGACCCCCACACTGGTCTTCTGAGGAGGGTTCTCTCTGGAAGAGCAGGCTGTCCAGGAGTTTGGTCTAACCCACGCAAGGAGTACACAAGCACAAACGCTTCTTCCCCTTGCTAATGACTTTGCCAGTATAACAGGCTGGTCTCCACGACTCGCTCAGGTTTCAGATCCCTCGGTTTCTATACTCAATACAATGACACACTATTTCATGTTTGTGAAAGCCTAGCCTTATTTCAGATCTAGGCAAATCACAGTGCCTTAAATCTAAGGTCCCCTAGGTCTGCTTTCCATTATAACTTTTAAGCCTCCGCAGTTAAACTACTTTTGTTCTGACAAAACACTCCCAAAGTGAGCAGTCAAAGGTTACGTACTGTCTAGATATTTTTGGGGAAGGTGTACTTTGTTTTATAGAGCTACAACGCACCAGGTTGGCGGTGATGGACAGAACAATGGGAGTTATTGTTGGTAATGGTCAGACCTCTTAATTTCCCACTCGTCTGCCTTCATCAGAAATCCTCCTTTTGGTGACAATGGACACTTCAATTAGCTGTTAAACAACTCTCCAAATGGCTAATGTATCTCCGCTATTTGCTAATTGCTAAGCATCTTTTATTGCTAAATGCATAGCACCCCTGAAAGGTAGTCTGAGTGTTATGGAGACTTTTATGGGGCCATACTGCGGTCAATTAGAGCACAGATGTCTTTTTCTAAGTCAATACACAAGTGAGAAATGCATCTGTTTTACAACCTTGCACCTAGTGCTCTCAATCTCTGCTACCCCCAACAGCAAATCAAAAAGCAGCCAGTGCAATAACCTCAGCCACAGGAACAGGCCATATTGATAATACAAAAGGCCTCCCTCTATTTAACTATGAAAACACAAGGGTGTGTCACTGCATAGTCCAAGGTAAGGAGTGTAATCGACTGTGTTGGGAAACTGGACTACAGTCCACAAATATCTTCCCTCCTCCTGCGCTCCCCTTATAAGCCTCCCCATCAGTATCTGAAGTCACACTGTACATCAACATACAGGCACGCACACTCGCTCAATAACATAAATATTCATACATCTCAGGAATCAATAGGCCAAGACAAAGCTTTACCATCTAATCACATTTCGGTGTTGGTATGTAGGTGAGCACACTGTGGAGTCTGAGTGAAAATGTGGAGTCTGAACTCATTAGGCTGCTCTTCTAGCCTCAGAGCCCCTAGTCACAACCTCTGACCTGCTGAAGGAAACTTCTCTGAACTGGTGTGATCTGATGCGCTAGGATCATCCACAGCTGAATACACATCCTCATACAGGCTGGAGACAAAACCCTTCTCCTCTCGCTAATCTTTGCAATTCTTGGCGGCCGATAACATTTTAATGAGGAATCAACATAATGGGAACCTGGTTGAGATTATTGTAAACTGAGTGAGCCGTTCAGCTGTGGTCTTGCCGGGGTTCCAGACATCTCAGGAGATGTTTCGTAAACCGACATATGTCTGTTCTCGCCTCCTACTCTCTGAAAGGTGTGGCATAAAGTGCTGTGATGTACAGCAGGTGTAGCGCAATTTGACTGCAGATCACGCAAACTCAGGTAGAAATCCCTGCTAGCATGTGGCTTTAGGAAAACATATCTGCTAAATGGATTTATTATCACATTGCGTTGCCATTTCATGTGGAAAGTGGTGGTTGTAAATGCTTAGATGTCATGGAAACATTTTGGCTTGAGAAGAACTCCATCTTCTCTTTGTATTAGATGACAGAAAATGGCAGAGAGAGAGTTAAGTTAGAATTCGATAAATCTGCCCTTCTGTGAGTTGTGCGTCCCTTGGTTTGTCAGTTGAATGACAGCGCGTTTGAATTTCAGGCTAATCTGCTCTCTGGTTGAGTAAAGCTGATTGTGTATTGTACTTGTGATTATAATATAGGGTATCTCATAATTATGGTCGTACACGTATGGGAGTTTATGAACTGGTCTATCTCTAGCTCTGATGAGTCTGCCACCTCCATCAACCTTGTTAAAGACAGAACCTGTCATTTACCCAAACCTGTCACACGTGGTGAAGGTGTGGATGGTGCAGAGGGACTCAGCTATCGCATCCACGATGACGAGCGTGGCAGAAACCTTGGCTGAACCCCCGACTCGCAACCTGGGCCTCGGACGAGACGAGGCAGAGACGCTGGCTACACCCTTGTGACAGCTGGAGTTGATGGATGGTGCTCGTCCAACACATCAGCAGACAGAAAACATTAATCTCTCACACAACAATTACCAGTCCCAGTGTGCTTACTGTCTGTGCAGTTAATTCATCCTTCAGGATTTCACATGACGTCAAGCTTGCCAGCCCACAGCACCGGGGAAAGCATGGCAGATGGTAAACGTCACTATCAGTCACAGAACATTAAATTGTTATTCAGTTGTTTTTTATGATGTTTTTCTAGCCCTGAATACATAGATTTTCTTAAGGGCCTCATTGAGTGTAGGCTACCGTTTTCATTGAAGAGTGTTTTAAAGTGCACAGCAGAAGAACGATCTTATGCTGATGTTGGAAGGGTATTCCCTGGGAAAACACTCACCCGTGAGGTCCGAATCTTCTGTTCTCTTCTGGCTCATCTGCCCCTAGCTGGAGCAGCAGTCCCTGAGCTAATCATAACAGTGCTCACGAAAAGGAGATGGAACAGACAGGTCCATCAGAAGTAAAAATAGATAGAGCCTTTAGAAGGATGACATCAGAGTTAGATAAGAAGCCACTTTGCTTAATTTATTAACTCATTTTTAAAAGTGCTATTCCTAAGTGTGTAGAGCAAGTAAACTGATGTTGACATGTGAGAAAGGATGGAAGGGCCTTTAACTCCTATTGATGCAGAACAACCCCTTCAAGCAGATACTTCAGCAGAAAATGTGTCCTAACAGGGAATATCTTCACAGGCCTGGAAGGTCTAGGCCTGTCCAACTTGAACAGCATATTTAAACAGTCTTATATAGTTTTGTACAGTCCAATGGTGTATATGGTAGGGCAGAAGATGTTATCATTCCAGTCTCTTCAACGCGATAAAAAACGTATGACTTTGTCTCCTGGTACCAGATGGATTCATGTGCTGGCACCAGTATGACTGTAACAGATGGATTCATGTGCTGGCACCAGAATGACTGTACCAGATGGATTCATGTGCTGGCACCAGAATGACTGTACCAGATGAGTTCACGTGCTGGTCCTAGTATGGCTGTACCAGATGGGTTCATGTTCTGGTCCTAGTATGAATGTACCAGATGAGTTCACGTGCTTGTCCTAGTATGACTGTACCAGATGGGTCCATTTGCTTGTCCTAATATGACTGTACCAGATGGGTCCATGTGCTTGTCCTAGTATGACTGTACCAGATGGGACCATGTGCTTATCCTAGTATGACTGTACCAGATGGCTCTATGTGCTTGTCCTATTATGACTGTACCAGATGGGTCCATGTGCTTGTCCTAGCATGACTGTACCAGATGGGTCCATGTGCTTATCCTAGTATGACTGTACCAGATGGGACCATGTGCTTGTCCTAGCATAACTGCCCTCAGGGGGTGTTAATGGAGAATGAGGCCCCAAGATCAAGACAGAATCAGCAGCTTTTATTTATCGTTCAGAGTTTACTGTTAAGATAATGACTCTGATACAATTAGAAGGAATGATAGCTGTGGAACCCAAAGGGAGGGAAGGAGGGGCATCTCACTTTGATTTCTGTTAAACTGAGTGCTAATTAGATACAAAAGCTATACATCCAGGCTATCATCCACATCTGTCAATTTCTCCCTTTACTGTGCACTGCTTTTTCTGTTCGTCTTTTAAAATCTCATTAGGGATGAAGGCAGTTTCATCTATAAAGAGTTCTGCTATCCTTTGTCTGACAGAACTCAAAGCGTTTTCTATTTAAATGCTGGGGATGTTTAGGAGGGAGAAGGAACACGTTGATGGGAGAGTGTAGCTGTATCTCTCGTTTTACTGCTTTGGCAGGAACTCTCTTCTTCAGAACCGGGGAAAGGCGCTCAAATAGCTTTGCACCTGTAAGAAAAACATCCAGCTTATGTATTGAAAACCTCTATGATTAAATGAAAGGGTGACAGGCAGAAGGGGAACCGTGATGGTAGGCCAGTTTTCCCTTGACGCCAGATGTCTGTGAGTCATGGTGTTTGGGTGAAATAGCATCATTACTGGAGCTCACACTAGCTACACCCTGAAGCTCATCTCCTGGTTGACCTTGTTTGGTGTGGGTGTTGGGATAAGGTCGTGCATGTTACCACTCAGAAAAGGAGTGATGCGCTCATAATGTGAACAACATCATTCAGTTCCATACAGCTATTAGTTTGACGTCTCAGTCTGGTCATATGCTGTAGTCCAGAGGGAACTCAAATCAGTCCGTGGGTATAGAAGTCACGATTTAGTTATGCAGCTGCCTTCACCAACACTTTGACTTGGTAGGTTTCAGGATATGTTAGTGTGACTGAAGCAGGCTTTGGTCTTCAGTTTAGTACCAAGCAAGTAACCTTTCCCTCGTAGACTACGATGACAGTCACACTGAAGCAGGCTTTAGTACTGTGCTAGTAACCTTTCCCCCTCGTAGACTACGATGACAGTCACACTGAAGCAGACTTTAGTACCAGGCTGCTAACCTTTCCTCCTCGTAGACTACGATGACAGTCACACTGAAGCAGACTTTAGTCTTCACTTTAGTACCAAGCTAGTAACCTTTCCTCCTCGTAGACTACGATGACAGTCGCACTGAAGCAGGCTTTAGTCTTTACTTTAGTACCAGGCTGCTAACCTTTCCCTCTCGTAGACTACGATGACAGTCACACTGAAGCAGACTTTAGTACCAGGCTGCTAACCTTTCCCTCTCGTAGACTACGATGACAGTCACACTGAAGCAGACTTTAGTCTTCACTTTAGTACCAGGCTAGTAACCTTTCCCCCTCGTAGACTACGATGACAGTCACACTGAAGCAGGCGTGGCCAGTCTCAGACTTTATGGTCATGCTGAACAAGGGGTTAGGGTTGGTGTCTAAGATTATCACCTGTTCACTAAGTCAGTCTGTTGACGCGTGACAAGCAGTCTACGTCCGTGTTTGGCTTTACATCCTGACTGTAATGGTGAAAGTATTAACTTCATATCGTTAATTATCAGCCGTACTTGTAATTAGGCTGTATTTATTTGCACTCGGCTGTTAAGTATTCAGTATTATGACACGTTCCAAATTTGTAGTAATTACAGTTTCAAATGTAAGATGGAAAAGCCAAACTGGCTAGACATGGAGATTGTACTCGGCTCACTAATTGCCTGAAAGCCAACGGTGACTTTAATGGTGTCAATACCCCTGTCTATTCAGCAACCATCAAAATGAATTGTCATCTGTGTCCTCTGCCCCCCCCCCCCGAGGCTAGGAGACATGTGATTGGGCCCTGGTCCGACATGAACCCAGAGGCTAGGAGACAGAGCCATGTGATTGGAGGGCAGCTGGTGGTTGTGATGTGTGGAGGGTGAGGGCTTGTTAGTGCTTTAACAGTGAGCCATGATCTGGCACCAGCTATCACCCTGACAATGGACAGCCATAAGCTGTCTGTTTAATCCCCACTGTCACCTCTGGCCTATGGAGGTCCTCCCTCACCCTCCCTCTGTCCTCCTTGCTCTCCCTCTGTCTGTTTCTCTCTCTTTCTTCATCTCTCGCCTCTTCCTCCCCCCTCTCAGTGTGAGGGGAAGGTGTGTTCAACTACCTGGCCTACCAGCTTGACTGTAATGGCAACGTTGTCATGGCGGCTGGACAGGGTGAGCGTCGCGTTCAGACGGGAGTGTGCATGCTCCAGGGCGTGGCCTCTCCCCTAGCTGGATCACGAGTCAGACTGGACTAGCTGGTCGACAAACGATGAGCCAACCTGGAGAAACCATAATGATGGACCAGTGCTCTTTAAAGACTGCTGCGCCCCACTGGTTATTTAAACACCTATAAAACGGTAACTAACACTACAAGTACTGTGTGTATGTAATTGACAATAAAACCAATAACAGGGAGATATGGAGACTCCCATCCATAACCATAACCCACATCTAGAAAATAACTAAGTTAAGAAGCATTAGTTTAATGTGCCTCAGAAAGTAACTGCAGCTCTAATGAAATGCAATAACCGTCTGTAATCGACGTTGGTTTCACGCTGTGCAGCTGCGTTACTGCAAACAACTGCCTGCAAAACAACAAGTAATAGTGACCCAGAGCTCCACAGTGGAGCTATATTTCAATGTTTGTTCCAGACCTGAATCCTGGTCACACTTAGAGAATGTCTCCTCCCTCCCTGCCCACATGGTAGAACAAAGCATTAACCGTTTTATCTGTCTGTTTGAACATAGTTTGAAATGTGTACACAACCACAGCTAAATACAGAGGTGGCACTGAAGGTAGTTTTGCACATTATTTTAATATAGACTACGTGTGTCATAATAACATTTATAAATAGATGAAGCATATGATACTCTGTTAGGCCATCTGAAGGTGTTGCTGATGCTTGTGTGTGTTGTAGGAACTCATGTTGTGCGACTTGTTATGCAGAGAGAAGCTGAGCAGCAGGCTGAAGATACTGAAGGGACAATTTCACACACACACATCTCACACACACACACACACATCTCTCACACACACACACCACATACCAGCAAGTGACAGGAAAACATTAAAACTTTGGAGATTAGTACATGGCACTTATTCAGCTAATTAGCAAATGAGTGAGCTCCAGTATGGTTGGGTTGCCAGGTCTGAGACTCAGACTTGTTCTAGGCCACAGATGGAGCTGGACATTCTACGCTCCTCTTTTTGGTGACTTCTCACACATTCTGCTCTCTTTTTTCTCCCCCCCAACCCTCTTTTTTTCTCGCTTGACAATTGTGCACATGATGTAAATAAACAAAACTCTTAAACACACACTCATATATACACACATACACACATACACACAAACAAACTCAAGCATGGCCCATCTCTCATTTTCTGTCCTGCTAGTTAGTGGTGGCTGTTATCCAGTGTGCGTTGGTCCAAGTCAGGCCTGTGCTATCTCCATGCCAACCTAATGAAGGCTCAATGTTTGGGCCAATGCTGGGGCACGAGGACTCAAATGACCAATCAGCTAACCTGCATGGGTGTGCAGCCTGCTCACTTCTCTGAAATCCCGGCCTCTACGGTACGATCTAGTCACTGGAAGATCATGGGCGGTAGTAAAAGTTAACAACAACAGCAGCCGCTTCTAATCTCTGAATAGATGAGAGTTGCCTTTTTTCAGTTTGGTGTTTCTGTCGGTGATAGTGTACTGCATGATAGTGATAGTGTACTGCGTGATAGTGATAGTGTGCTGCGTGATAGTGATAGTGTACTGCATGATAGTGATAGTGTACTGCGTGATAGTGATAGTGTACTGCATGATAGTGATAGTGTGCTGCGTGATAGTGTGCTGCGTGATAGTGATAGTGTACTGCATGATAGTGCTAGTGATAGTGTGCTGCGTGATAGTGTGCTGCATGATAGTGATAGTGTGCTGCGTGATAGTGATAGTGTACTGCGTGATAGTGTGCTGCGTGATAGTGATAGTGTGCTGCGTGATAGTGATAGTGTGCTGCGTGATAGTGATAGTGTGCTGCGTGATAGTGNTTCTGCGATCTTAGTTGGCGCGAGCCCAAAGAACTTGAAGTAATAGGCTTCTGACTTTGGGTAGGTGTGAAGCATACACGTGTGCACATGTATGAATTGTGTAGGAGTTTGAGTTCGGTGTCATGGATGTGTTTGACAGACAATAGACAGGTGCGTTATGATGAACATACTTTTGTGGCGAGCAGGAGAACAGTGGTGGGATCTCGACCTCGTTCATCTACCGTGAGCAGCCAGCACTCTCTTCAGCGCTCTGTGCATGGAGGGAGGTGGAGTGACACCAAGTTACATCATGTGTTATTCAGAGAAACCAAGTCTCCTCCAAGTCATTGCTCCGGCGGAACTGCTCCTGTCTGCTCTCTGTCAAACAGCAACCAAGCAAAGGAGGATGAAGAACAACCACATAGTGTGCACAACTTCTCATGTGGATGAAACTCTTTCTATCACTGAGACTGGCGCGCCTTGCCTGGTCACAGGATCTGGCTCCAACGCCTCAGAGCAGCTGCTGCCGTGACAACCAGACATGTCGGAGGCTGGAGTCGGGAGGCTGGAGTCAGAAGCTTAGAGTCTGGAGGCTGGAGTCACTATGCTGGAGGCTGGAGTCACTATGCTGGAGGCTGGAGTCACTATGGCTGGAGTCGGTAGGCTGGAGGTCAGCAAGCTTAGAGTCTTGAGCTGGAGTCACTAGCTGGAGTCATCCTATGCTGGAGTCGGGACCTGGCTGAGTCTGGAGGCTGGAGTCAGGCGAGGCTGGAGGTCAGAGAGCTTAGAGCGCTCCTGGAGTCTCGCGAAAGCCTCATCCCCCCCTATGCTGGAGTCACTATGCTGGAGGCTGGAGTCACTATGCTGGAGGCTGGAGTCACTATGCTAGAGTCGGGAGGCTGGAGGCTGGAGTCACTATGCTAGAGTCGGGAGGCTGGAGGCTGGAGTCACTATGCTAGAGTCGGGAGGCTCGAGTCGGGAAGATTAATTCTGACGTGTGCCCCTCTCCCACCCATCGACAAACCAGAAAACACCACAACTCTTCCCAACCAAAAAAAAAAGAAATAAGGGAAGGGGCATACCCTGCTAGTGTCTCTTCCTCACAGAGCTGCTCCTCGCTGCTCTGCCGCCCACCCATTCCCTGCCCCACCTCCAGTCACCTAAACCCTAACCAACCGCCCCATCCCAGCCCTGCCACTCTGCCCGCTCCACCCCATCCCTGCCCCACCCTACCCTAACCAACCGCCCCATCCCAGCCCTGCCACTCTGCCCGCTCCACCCCATCCCTGCCCCACCCCACCCTAACCTAACCAACCGCCCCATCCCATCCCTGCCACTCTGCCCCACCCCACCCTAACCTAACCAACCCCCATCCCATCCCTGCCACTCTGCCCCACCCCACCCTAACCTAACCAACCGCCCCATCCCATCCCTGCCACTCTGCCCCACCCCACCCTAACCTAACCAACCCCCATCCCATCCCTGCCACTCTGCCCCCCCCACCTCACCCCCCTGTTGCTCCACCCCACCCTATGCCTGTTGCCCTGCTCCACCCTATGCCTGTTGCCCTGCTCCACCCCACCATAACCTAACCAACCCTTATCCCTTTCCTGTCACTCTGCCCCACCCCACCTCACCGCCTGTTGCTCCGCCCCATCCCACCCCACCCTAACCAACCCCCACTCTCTCTGCTATATGCCACCCCATACCTGTCTCTCTGCTATATGCCACCCCATCCATGTCGCTCCGCCCCACGCCACCTTGCCCCCTGTTGCTTTGCCCCATGCCACCCCATACCTGTCTCTCTGCTCCATGCCACCCCATACCTGTCTCTCTGCTCCATGCCACCCCATGCCTGTCTCTCTGCTTCATGCCACCCCATACCTGTCTCTCTCCCCCATGCCACCCCATACCTGTCTCTCTGCTCCATGCCACCCCATGCCCGTCGCCCTGTTTGAGAGGAGAGAGGTAACCATTTAAGATGGCCGCCCATAACTGTGATGGTGCTGGGAGAGAAGACTCTGACACTCTGGGGATCACAGCCTCCAGTATCTGAAAAAGACACTTAACAGGCCAGTCCGTCAGGGGGCTTTCAGGCTTGTCTTTTGTCCAAAGCACATATGAGGATGATTCATTCTTACCCTGGTGGTTTGGTGGCGGCTTTACCGGATCTGAAATCCTCCAGGACTTTGCATGGCATCCTTATAATGAGGCATGGTGGAGCACATGTCAGAACCACACCTCTGTACATAGATCCACAGCAGTCTGCCTGCCCTTCCAGCCCTCCCTCTGTCTATGATCTCATTAGAGGTGTCCTAGGGACACATGGCAAATATTTATCTGAATAAAATATCATTTGGTGGGCGTGCTTGTCCGTGTGTATGCTTGCATGTTGGTAGACATGCAGTTAGTGTGTATCTCCCCATGTGAACGTAACGCCAACTGTGCCTCAAGATCGACAGGATCTCCCACACATCGCAGACCAGGCACGTCTGGGACACGTCTGGGACACGTCTGGGACACAGACACGTCTGGGACACAGACACGTCTGGGACACGTCTGGGACACAGACGCGTCTGGGACACGTCTGGGACACAGACACGTCTGGGACACGTCTGGGACACAGACACATCTGGGACACTGACACGTCTGGGACACGTCTGGGACACACACGTCTGGGACACGTCTGGGACACTGACACGTCTGGGACACAGACACGTCTGGGACACAGACACGTCTGGGACACGTCTGGGACACAGACACGTCTGGGACACAGACACGCAAGGTCCTCACCACAGACAGTGGAAGAGGATCAGAAACGGCAGCGTTTTAGTGCTGCATGTTGAACCAGGGGGTTTGATCCCGCTCATGCGTTCTGTAATCTTGTGTGATACAGTGCCAGGGAGATGGAGAAAGACTGTGAGTCTGAGAGCGATTGAGGAGGGGGTCTTCATGCCCTGCATGTTTTATATGTTTCCCTCCCGACACCTGATTCGGATGAACGGCTCGTTATCAGGCTTCTGCAGAGCTAGATGATGACCTGTTCATGTGGATCAGGTGTGTTGGAGCAGGGAATCTTCCAGAACAGGGCGGGAGGCCTCCAGGACCAGGGGAGAGAGTGGCTGCCCTGGGTAGCACTCATGAAACGCTCTGCTGAATCATAGATCTGCAGAGCTATTATCTGGAGAGACAATATAACTGTCACCGCAGCGTGACAAACAGGGAGGCCCTTACTAACATTTCAGAGTGGTGTTCTTTAAACGGGGGGTGGGGGGTGAGGATAAGGGGGGCGGCTGAGGGTGAGGGGGGGTTGAGGGTGAGGGAGAGGGGAGACAAACAGAGGGAAAGCGGAAGAGGGGTTTGAAAATACATGAACATCGTCTCTAAACATCAGCAAACTCGCATCCCACAAGCGGTGTTCATGTAAAACCTCTTAATTCCTCCGTCACAACAAGCTGTTCATCTCTACAAGTACCCCTGGCTACTCATCTGCTCCGTGCGGATACATCACTGTAATTCCATGCTTTTGGCTCTTTGTTGATAATTTACACCAACAAAAGGATCTTTTTCCTCTTTGTTTGAGGACGATATGCATTCTGAAATGTTTTGGTTTAATATATTCTGTGCAACTTCAAGCCAACCCGAGGGAGGGAGGGAAAGTTAGATATGAACAAATGGCTATAAAAGGATAGGGGAGGAAAGCGTGACTGTTTTGGTATTCTATAAAATGGAACAAAGTTATCTATTCTTAATCTTTTGCTACTATACATATCTGTATCTGGTTCATGGCATGGCACATGGATTTACTTGAATGTTAAATGTTTGTTTTACATGGGAAACCATGTCTTTGGAACTTTCCTATAAGGAAACTGGTGATCTGGCTTTAGATTATCACAGTCCACTGGTGATCTGGCCTCAGATCATGACGGTCGACTGGTGATCTGGCCTTGGATTATCACAGTCCACTGGTGATCAGGCTTTAGATCATCACAATCCACTGGTGATCAGGCTTTAGATCATCACAATCCACTGGTGATCTGGCCTCAGATTATCACAATTCACTGGTGATCTGGCCTTAGATCATCACAATCCACTAGTGATCTGGTGATCTGGCTTTAGATCATCACAATCCTCTGGTGATCTGGCCTTAGATCATGAACATCATTATGAAAACAGACTCCAGTCTGCTCAGATGTAGTTTGTGCAAACAGAAGGTTTCCTTTAAACAAAGTCTAACCCTTTTTTCCACCCTCAGTCAGACTGATATCGCCTCTTCGTTACCTCATTGCTGACTGGGGGAGTGAATGTAGCGAGTCCTATTCTTAGCAAGGCGGAAGTTATGCTTAATAAACAGTAAAGATAAAATGTGGATCATAATTCAGTATGTGGTATAAGGGAGAGAACCTACATTTAGTCATCTGCAGGCTGGAATGTATATTTATCAGGATCCCCTCACAGTAGGTGTGGGTATTAGCAATTAAAATAACTGGGTCACTTGTCATTGAAACAGTGCTTAAGATGCAGCAGTTTCTCTCATCTCACAAGGAGAACATTGGAGTTTTCTGTCTGAATCTTTCTCATCCTGACCTAATCAGAAAAGCTCATCAGTCTGATTGGTGTGTGTGTGTGCGTGCGTGCGTGTGCGTGCGTGCGTGTGCGTGCGTGCGTGTGCGTGCGTGTGGGAGAGAGTGAGCGAGAGAGAAAGAAAGAGAGAGACGGAAAAAGAAAAATGGAACAACATTTATTTCCTTTGGGAGAAGATAGAAGATTGTGGACACACAATATAGAAGAAAAGCCTAGCAATATTGAGTCAGCACACAAACGTCCAGTGTTCTGTAGAGTGAAAGAGATGGATGTTAGGATCCAGAGTTGTGAGCAACATAACTTGGCCCAGACTGTGCTCATCTCAACATTTACATTTGCTTGTTTGAAAGACTGCCGTATTTCCACTCGTAACTTTAGGGTTTGAATTATCTCACTTAATAATCCATCTTTTTTTTCCCTCACACAATTTCTGCTGGCCTCCTACTTGTTTGTTTTGCGAATAATTACTGATATTAAATGCAGTGTATTCTTATTGTTCCTGAGTGGGTTTTTTCCCATCCTGCCCTCCAGAACCGCCCAATCAGGCAGAAACAGATGTCAGCCTCCTTCTGACTCCCACCACTAAGATACAGTAAACAAACCGACCTGACAACAAAAACTTCTCATTAAAAAACGACACCATTTTATCAGTCACCCACAGCTAATAAGAGAAGCTGATGTAGGCAGGGTGAGAGCAGGAGAGACCACATCCAGGTGGCTCAGAATGCTTCAGCGTAGCAGCTTAGTCTGGGAGAAGCGCTGGGTTTGAACCAAGGCAAACCTTAGTGCTCAACCGTAGTCAAGAAAAGCTGCATTAACAACCAAGTCCCATTTATTGGAGAGAACCAAATCAGAAAGTTGCAAAGCTCATGTTACCTCATGTCTGCTCTGAGCAACACAAACATACTAGCATGTCATTTGGAAGCAAACAGACATGAGGAGACAGTCTTCACTTTAGAGATGCTGAACGCAGCCACAATGTTTTCATGGGAGGGTTTGGAGCTCTGACTTAATCCTGCACTGCAGTCTGGAGAACAGAGATGCAATTCTTGCAGAGAATCCCTCCTCCCGCCCTCCTCCTCCACACACGCCCCAAATCCAATGATAATTACCTTTTTGGATGAGGCAAAAGCAGTTGAAATGACTAGGCAGCAGGGATCGAAAGGTTGAGTAAATTAAATCTATTGATCAGCATAACTGGTCTTCTCACAAGTCCCCCTCCTGGGAGGCAAGCGCTGATCCGGGATCAGATTGGAGCAGGCTTTCATCACACTGGAGAAACGTGAGCTTTTCTTACCCACTGCTCTTCCTCAGAAATAATAAACCGCAGAAACTAGTCCATTTTTTGGGGGGGTTGATCAATAAAGTTAATTATTAAGAGTCGTCTGTAGGCCCACTCTCCTGAATCTGTAAACACTCTTTGTAAAACTGAGAGCGCTTAAAAAAAAAAAAAGGGGGAATTCAGTTTCCTGGGAGTCCTAATTGGCTTCCCAGGATCCCAATGTTGGATGTGGAGTAAGTCCATTCATCTGTTACACCCCCCCCCCCCCTTTTCACAGACGGGGAGAGAGAAAGCTGTCTGTTACTCGTACCATCCAAAACAAACATCTGCAAGCCAAAGACTAAGATTGATCAGACCCACTTTTCACATTCACGGTTATTTAGCCATGAACAGTATGTCTCTTGAACACGTATTTTCCATGTTTGGATGTTTGGAACCAGAGAAGAAGGGGCGGATTAACGAGGGCAAATTATTGTTGGGCAGAAAATCGATTCCATACGGAGAGAAATTAATTAGGGAAACAAGATTAGAGGCCTTTGTACGAGTTTTCACGTTTAGGATGAAGGAAGATGGTAGACTCATCAGCCAGAAGAGGCATGTTTGGGTTGTGAGGAGAACCTTGTACTTGGCCTTAACTCTAAAACAGTCACACAAAACATCCGAAGCAGAAATTCACACGCTGATGTTTCCAAATGGTGTATATTCAGGGCACAAACAACACACTTTCAAAGTTCAGAACACTTCAGACACTTAAAGAAATGTTTTTGTGTCAAATAAGCAAGTAAACAAGTGACTATTTCCCTGAAAGTACTTGAGTCTATCATTTGGTTGCTACCAATGTAGTCTGCATATAAAGGTGAGTGCTGTGAGTCTCAAATATGCCATTCCTAAAGAGTCAATACAAAAGAGTTGATAAGAATGAAATCATTTAGCAGAAGCCACGCAACCGGTGAATTCTGGATCTGCAGTCAAGTGCTTTAACTAGTGTACTGTACTCTGTGCCTTACAATATGACTCATGTAATGATGATGTATATTAGTTTAAATCAGTGAAATGTTCTCCTAAGGTATATGTTCAGGCCCCTGTGTATATATACCCTCTATATATACCCTGTGTATACCTCTGTATATGTATAAGCCAGCAAATCTCTACATTTCGGCATAGTTGGTTATGATCGATCACTTCTGATTGTCACAGAAAACACCTGCAAACCACTGTCAGCTGCAGTCAATTCTGAATACAGTTCATGGAGTTCACTTGACTGCTGTGATCACCAAGTAAGGGTCTGGCTTTCTAAGATGGGTGACTATTCAGATAGAAACGTGAACTGTTCTCTGGTGTTGATGAAGGGGCAAAAGATGTGACTCATCTATTCCCAATTTAACCTTTCATGGTTATTAATAAGACCTCAGCCATGTGTCAGAGCTGGTCTGCACTCTTCTCACATCCCTTTCAAACACAAGGAACGGAGAACAAAAGAGACAGAGAGAAATTGTGGACAGAATGTTCCTTTCAAAGATGATTACTTATTTACAAATGGTGAGAATAAAACAATGCTAATCCACCTACAAGAAATGACCTACCTGTTACCTTCTCTCCCTTTCTCTTTCTCCCTTTCTCTTTCTCCCTTTCTCCCTCTCTTTCTTCCCTTCTTTCTCACTTTCTCTTTCTCCCTCTCTTTCTCCCTCTTTCTTCCCTTCTTTCTCCCTCTCCTGCTCTCCCCCTCTCTTTCTCCCTTTCGCTTTCTCGCTCTCCTGTTCTCCCCCTCTCCTGTTCTCCCACTCCCTTTCTCTTCCCCTCTCTTTCTCCCTCTCCTGTTCTCCCCTCTCTTTCTTCCTCTCCTGTTCTCCCCCTCTCTTTCTCCCTCTCCTGTTCTCCCCCTCTCTTTCTCCCTCTCCTGTTCTCCCCCTGTCTTCTCTCCTCTCCCTTTCTCCAAGTCTTTGATTGATTGAGTCTTGCGTGTTTGGGTGTGATTAGCCAGGTCTAATTAGGATCCATGCTTTGTTGTTACACAGAGGATTAGCCCAACATAAACACACCTATCAAACAATTAATAAACAAATCAGCTAATAAGCCCTGCTACCTTTCGCCAGCTTAATGAGGCAACTGTTTCATTTCACCAAACAAGGCTAGATGCGTTTCTATCCATTTCCTCTGTTCTGAAGTTGAAAGGCGAAATTATTATTTTTTTGGTCAGCTAATCGTCCCCTCCTGCCCTCTCAGGTTTGGTGATGTGCTCGGTCTCTGAGGAGAGGGCACCAGGGAAGGGTAGGTTGCTGTCTGTAACAATACTTTATATATTTTACTGCATTAATATCGGATAGTGTATTTAAAAATTCAAGAGGAAGAGATCAGACGAAAACAGACCAAAGATAACCCTTTTCTTTTCAGCAGGGTATTTGAGGTCCAAATGATTGACAGGTGACTTGACCAATGTGAGAGCCCCTTGGCTCCCATTGCCATCCTCCTATCCACAGTGATTGGCTTGTCCACGTTTCTGCTCAGCGTGTGTGAGAGATGATCCATCCATCTAGCCACAGATGGATGGATCACCCGTCAGGTTCCTGTCAACCAGCACTTCTCATTCCAACTCTGTAAATGTTTGTCCTGCAAGTCTGGGCCTCCCTGCAATAACACGCATCGCATGAATATGGAAATGCCTTGTTAGCCAGCACATTACTCACTTCCTACACACACACACACACACACACACACACACACACACACAGTCACCAACACACTTGTACACACACACAGCACAGGCACCGACACACTTGTGTACACACACACACACACACACACACACACAGCACAGTCGCAGACACACTTGTATATACACACACACACACACAGCACACTTGTACACACACACACACAGACACACACAGCACAGTCGCAGACACACTTTTACACACACACACACACACACAGCACAGTCGCCGACACACTTGTGCACACACAGACACACACACATTAGAATGTGTGATGTTATGTAAAGACAGTTGTGGCTTGGCAGGAAGAGGCAAACATGTCTTTTCCTCCCGACACTCTTCAACAGTCCTACTGAGACCTGACATTGTGTACATAGAGCTTCCTAGTACCTGTTCATACAGGAGTTAAACACTGTCCAGGTAGCTTTGTTCTTCATGGAGGAGTATTACGAGTTTCCCAAGTATAGGATGAATAACTGTCACGCAGCATGCTCCTGTGATGAGCAGCAGGTGTGTGTGTGTTTGATCGGTGTGTGTGTGTGTGTTTGGTCGGTGTGTGTATGTGTTTGGTGTGGTCGGTGTGTGTTTGGACGTTCTGACTCAACAAACGCGGACCCACCTTTTCTCAAGCTCCAGATCCGTCTCTGGGGCTCGTTGCCACGGCAACTATCCTTGTCTCTCCTGGCCTGGGGGGGGAGGGGGAGGGGCTGAGGAACGGGGAATGTGTCACGTTTGGGAGGAGAAGAAGAAGAGCCAGAACTGGGCATGGCTTTGAAACCTCCTCACTACAGAACACCAGCTCCAAAGTTTGCCTTACCTTTTAAATGTCTCGCTGCAGACCGACCAGTTCCCATGACAACCACATCCCTCAGCCAGCCAGATTCTGGTTCTGCGCGTTTGGGGAACGTACCGCTCTGTGACGTTCTCCTTAACTCAGGGAACCTGCTAGAGTCAACATGAAGCGGTCCAACCACACACAGGGTAGATTAAATGCTACTATCCTGTTTGACTTGTTCTGTGTGCATAGGTGGATGTACTTGCGCCTGTGTGTGGCTGTGTATACTTTCCTATGTGTGGATGTGCATAGATGCATGTGAATGTGTGTGCCTTCTTCAGCAACAAAGAACATGAAAGTGGAAATACAGTCCTGATGGTCAAGCATTGTGTTGTGTCTCTTCCTGGTGTAACTATATTCTGCACTCTGGGCCCCAGGCCTAGCCCTGGGCCTCTCTCTCTGTCTCTTTCTCTCTCTCTCTCTGTCTCTGTCTTTCTCTATCTCTCTCTGTCTCTCTCCTCACCTCATCCTCATTCTCTCTCTCTCCCTTCCTCTCTCTCCCTTCCTCTCTCTCTCTTTCGCTGTCTCTCCCTCTCTCTGTCTCTCTTTGTCTCTCTCTCTCTGTTTCTCTTTGTCTCTCTCTGTCTCTCTTTGTCTCTCTCTCTCTCTCTCTCTCTCTCCTTGCCTCATCCTCATTCTCTCTGCTTGTCTCTCCACTGTCTCTTGCTTTCTCTCTCCTCTGTTCTCTCTAGTCAGTAGCTCATACTAATATACATTCCTCCCTTCAATTAATATTGCTTTCCTGGCAGGATTCTTTGCCTAAAAAAATGCATTAAAAACCCAGTCTTCAACTATCCTCCATGATCTCTACAATCTAGTGAATATGTCTGAATAAATTATAAAGTGGGCCTGCTCTTGCAAAATGTAGATTCTATTAAACATTCCACACACACGTCTAATCATAGTTTTCAGTTATTTCATTGTGATACAATGACACTTTGAACCAAACAAGTTGAGGCTTTTTTATTAGTGGGGATAAAGTCTGTCATTTAGAACGTGATCTTTTATGTCAAGTGCTCACCGAGGTGAGACTGCCCTCTGTTGGGCTTGTGGAGAACTGCAGGCTGGAGGTGCTTAGACGCAGAATGCTCCCTTCTGAAACAGGAGGAACTGTGGGTGTGGCTTGGCTGCAGGAATACTTCTGTCAAACCAAGTCTCAATGCAGCTGAAGTGAAAGAAGAGAGAACACAAGGGTTATATTTTGTAAGGTTTGTGGTTAAAAAGTGATCTGTTTTGGTCTACTCAGCATGATGCTGCTCAATAGGTTCTTATCGTTTGGCGAGTACACATGTTGGGGAAGGGAGTGTCTGTGTGTGTGGGTGTGTGTGCCTCCACCCTCTCGTGTGTGTGTATGTTGTCGTGTGGATGTGGTGTTGTTGTGTTGTTGTTGTGTAGATGAGGAAGCATAGAGTAGGGTGAGTGTTGTCTGGTCCAACTTACGGTTAACGCTTCAAAGTTATCTCTCTTTTTGTGTGAGTTACACATGCTGAGAAATGAGCAGCTGTATTCCCAGGTTGATGTTGTTCAGTGAAGAGGAACAGCATAAAGAGGGGAGTTGTGAGAGGGAAGAGAGAGAGAGAAGAGAGATCAGGAGAAGGGGTTATAAGTAGCGCATTATATCGCGTCTTATATCGTTCTCTACCTCTTTCTTGTCTCCTGGTTACCGATGAGAATGACGCTGCCACACGCGTACTGGGAGACGCTCTCTAGGATAACATACTACCGTACCGAAGTCTTGGTGCAGGCAGGTCATGCGGATATCTTGATTAATGCTACTCTAGTTAGCGATGAGTTCAGAGGTGTGTGAGATTACCGGAGTTATCTAGGACAGCGTCAGTACGAGAGGTGGAGTGTTTGATCGCTTGAGAAGTACGAGCAGGTGAGCTCACGATATAAGCATTGCTTGGCATGTGGAGTAAAGGGACAGATAGAGAGTCTGGAGTCTGTGTGAGAGGAGAGAGATGGAAGCGAGAGAGGGGGTTTGGGTGAGAGAGAGAGGGAGAGGGAAGTCTAGAAGGCGTCGTGTTGTTTCTGAGAGAGAGGAGAGACGTAGAGGAGAGGAGAGGACCAGCATTCAGAGAGGGGACGCCTGCGTGTTGGAGAAGGAGGAGGAGTGGGAGAGAGGAAGCGTAGTCCAGAAGGGGTGTCGCCTGCGTTCTTGCCTGCTGTGTGTCGTTGAGAGACGGAGAGGAGTCAGGAGCAGGGAGACTTAGAGAGGGGAGTTGTGTGTGTGTGTGAGAGAGAGAGAGAGGAGAGCAGAGGAGATGAGAAGTGTGGGATCCTCTTTGGTGAGGTCTATATGCTGTTTTTCTTGTATTGAGAGGAAGTGAGAGGAGGGAGAGCGTTAGTGTGCAGGCGATAGAGATTGGGGAGGTGTGTGGGGAGGACTCCTTGAGGGAGATAGAGAAGGTAAGATAGGAGAGGGGAGTGTGTGAGAGAGAGAGAGGGAGAGAGGAAGCATAGAGAGGGGAGTGTGTGTGAGAGAGAGAGGGAGAGAGGAAGCATAGAGAGGGGAGTGTGTGAGAGAGAGAGGGAGAGAGGAAGCATAGAGAGGGGAGTGTGTGTGAGAGAGAGAGGGAGAGAGGAAGCGTAGATAGGGGAGTGTGTGTGAGAGAGAGAGGAGGAACAAGAGGGATTGAAGATGAGAGAGCTGTATTACATGATCTGCATAGTCATGATGCATGTTGACATGTGTCCCTGGATACCATTCTACCTGTTCATGTTAATCCGTCTCTTCCAGATCTGTAGAACAGCATGCATCATAGTCTCCAATACTCCCCCTCACTTACAGCTGGGAAATAAACACTTTCTGCAGCCCAACAATCGTATGCATCCCCTACACTTGAGAATCACATCAGCTTTTAGGACTTGTTCAGCCCTGCAGTGTTGACACACAGAGCAAGATCGTACACACAGAATCAGGTGCATTACGATGATGTATTTTTGTCGTTCGGTCTGCTTCCTCTTTGATGCAGTGTACAGTGTATGCTAATGCATCTACTGTTGTATGCACTGAGAGCTGTGATGTTGCTCTGGGTCCTGAGGGAGATGATCTGAGCTTCTGCTACCTTCCTCCTCTTCTTCTCCGTCCAACACCCAAAACAAACCGACTGACTGCCTCATTTGCTTCTGCTCCTCTTGTTCAGCGTCTATGAGATTTTCAAAAGAACGACTGATGTACCTCCAGAGCTGTTCTGTGTTCTGAGGGTGGTAGTCTTCACCCTGTACGTATCACGCCAGCGAACGAGTGCAAAGAAGGTTTACATTTTTAATGCGTAGAGCGGAGGCGACCGTCAGTGATTGAGAGCGAGGGAGGAGGAGAGATATGGGATAATCTTAGCGATGGTGAACTTGTCCTTCTTAGCATGCATCTCCTAACTGGAACTACTGCTCAGAAAGCCACCACATCTACTGGCTTTATGGCACAGAAGAAATGACTTGTACAGATAGAGAAGAGTTGAATGTTTTGAAGTTTGAGCTTAGAGCAAAACAATGGAGTCTTAACTTGGTCCAAGTTCAAGTTTTGTTTTGACTTTTCATCGTGGCAGCGGGGGAGTTAACAGGTATGCATGACTCAGCACAGACTTGAAAAAGAAAAGAAATCCTTTCACACCCCTGAACCACTAGCATCTGTCCCTCAGGACTGCATATTCCTGAGCACTGCTCACCCTGTCTGTTGAGGAGAGCGAGGCTTGGTGGTTGTGCTTGAGTGTGATGAACTGGTGAAGATATGTGAGAGCAGACTCTTAACAGCCAGCAGCAACGCAGCAGTCCAGACCCAAGCTCTCACCAGTGTCTGTACAACACACACCATCCTACACCTTCTCTCCTTTTCTCTCTTTATTTTCCTCTTTGCTCACTCATTTGTCTCCTCTTTCTCTCTCCCTTTCTCTTTTTACCTTCACTCTCACTTCACTCTGTGTCTCTGTCTCTTGCTCTTGCCTTCACACAAACAAACCACACATGATTTTCCCTTTGGTCTGATGGGCTCAGTGTGACTTTGTCATCCTGTTTGGAAGGTAGTACGCATCTCTCGTCACCCTTTGTCAGAGGACAAGCCACTCTGTATCTGTCCCCCTGTTACAGAGGACAAAGGAGGCATGGCAGGCCAGACACGGCTGATAACTCCTGTCTTATTTCACCGTGCCGAATCCTATCCCATCTGACACTGTTTGACAAGGGAGAATAAAGAAAGCTGTTTGTTGTGTCTTCAGACGTGGTGTTTCCTCAGCCCTGGAGGCAGACTGCAGACGCTGGAGGGAGGAAAGAACCTGCGCTGCACATGGTGTGTGTTTAGGAAAACATTGTCCCCTCGTGTTAACCACAATGTGTTACAGGGAAGTAGCTTCACCCTCGGCTGACTACAATTACGCAGCAAAGCTGGGGGAAGCAGGGGCTCAGACAGAGGTTGTGTCCGGAGACGGCAGGCTGGATGGGATGTGGGATAGGAGCTACGCTTCACAGGTCCTTTCTCTGACACATTTTTGTGTGAAGCTTTTTTTTATTTATTGGGGTTTCCTTTGAAGACTGCAGTTCACAAGTTTGGAGACAATTTGAATACCCCACCCCTACCCCCTTCGGTTACAAAGAGACAACCAGCCCAGGGTGCGATGTCCGAAGAGACCACTTGCACCATCCTGGACGGAAGGACAGAAGAAGTAGACTGAGAGGTGAGATGGAGACACAAGTGTGCTGATTTAGAAAGAGCTTCGTTAAGAGAAGGTGAATGGGGTGGAAGAGGAGGTGAAGAAAGAAAATCTCTTTTTCCCTTCTGTCTCTAAGGAGAGTCTGATTGACACCTCTGATAGGTTGGTGGTGATGTTGCTGTATAGAGGGGAGACAGACACAGACGACCATGACTGACCGGTACATTGAAGTGGAAGGGCAACATGTCAGCACTATGTTTCAGAGCAACAAATGAGACTGAGAGTTGAGTCTTTCTGAAAAGAGACCCAGCCATAATCACGGCAGAATTCAAGTCAACGCAAGAGAACCAGAGAGACCAAGGTTGAACACACAGTTCCCATAGTGCAATTACTTACTGAATGTTTTTTTCTGTCGCAGTAATTGATTCCAGCATGCCATTTGTTAGTGTTTTTGTGTTAATTGTGTAACTGAATAGTTGGAATCTTTCGAACATTTTTCTGAGAAAATCCAGACTGTGAAGATATTTCAAGGCAATCGGATGAATCGGGACACATCTTCAGAGATGACATGGCACATGAATGCTGATGTTATGTACCATTATTATGGCTAAGCAAGGTACCATGACTGAGGACCTGCATGTTTCCGAGGCTAAATGAAACAAAAAAGATATATATAAATATCTATATTGTTATACATATTTCCTTATATTTAATATAAAATGGAACAAAATAATATTTGGAATACCTGGCTTAAAATGTCTGTGGAAGCTGGTCTTTTCTGTTTACCTAGGCTGGCAAGATACTTGAAAATGTAAATGTATTCAAACTAGACCTATGCTGGGTCACAGGGGCAATAAAGGAGCTAGCTAAATCTCAAATTGATTAGGCTGTAGGTAGTGCCCATAAATCCCGTCTTATATTAAAGAACAATTTTGTTTCCATTGTCACAGCGATAAAACACCTTAACATCCCTTCCCACCCAAGCACACATAAGTTATATATAGGTGCTTCCACCTGACATGTTTATGCATATTCTCATATCTCCCAGGGTTTGGGGAGTCAATTAGTCGGAGTCTAGCTTCACACCCCATAAAGCTAAAAGAGCAGCAGACAGTAAGACAGGGACACTTACTAACTTCTACACAGATAGAAGCTCTCCGCTGTCAATACCTGTTCTCAGCCATGATTGATATGTTGCTTTCTCTCATCTGCCATCATCTCAGGATCCAGACGAGTCTGACAGTGTCGCCTGGGGCTTTTAGCCTAGACGCCAGGTCAAACCTCAGCGATCGTCTCGTAAACGTCTCACGTAAATCTCCTGTCCAGCTCCCTTCTCCTCTGGTGATCAATACCAGATGTTAAAGTGATGAATGACTACTCAATACACTCCATTGCTGCTTAGGTTATTTATTTCTTTTTTTGGTATCACATCTTATCTACAAAGAGGAAGTCAAGTTTCCCTTCTGGAAGGGGGATTCTGAGGTCATGGAGATAAACAGTGCAGCTTAAAGACGTCATGGACTCGAATCCTAATGGTGCGTTTATGCTCCGTAATTTATGACTTGGTTAGCGATACAGTTCCCAAACCTATACGACCACTGGGCTTTGGTGTTCACGCTGCATTGTGGAGATGAGGTCAGGAGATCAGACATGCAGCTTAGATGAATAGCTGTTTCAGTGTTTCAAGAGATGTGGCTCCGAGGGTGAATTGGTTTGGCCAGTTGTCACTTCAGATGTTTGTGGCCAGACTAGATATCCCTGACAATGGTTGTTTATCATTCCAAATTGTCCCATTGCCGCTCACAAAATATAAAATATACTCCCCTGAAAGACATCCTGCCAACAATGATTCTTTTAGCCGGCATTTATCAAACACAGAAATTACATCTCAAATGTTTTCCACTGTATCTGAAAATTAATCATGTCGCGAATGAACCTGGCTCTATTCATGACCCAATGATTTACATAGTTTCTAAACAAACTCTATTTACTAGATGTGTCACACAGTTAATCAAAAAGTGATTCCCTTGTGGTAAACAGACAAAGAGAAACCATACATCTGCTAAGCTCCCAGGTCTACCTGTGAGAGGATGTATTATGGACGTGTTTCGTTGATGACGACGCTCTGTTTTTTTCAGACACAATAATGGCTATTCGGCCTCTGACGTACACCATAAATCAAACAGACTGGCGATTTGTTTACCCCGCGGGTTGGTTCGAGGCCTGAAACGGCAGTATCTACGCCAGCCAGCTGTTCCTCATTCTCTCTCTTTCTGTCTCTCTCTCCCTCACCCCCTTGTGTCTTTCTTTCCGCTTCCCCCTCCCTCTCTCACTCCCTCTGGTGTGCAAGCTAATCTAAGCTTTCCAACATCCTTAATTCTACTCATTCATTGTCCTCATCAAGAGTTTGGGCAAACTTTACCACAGCGATTCGTTCCTGGTTCAGAGCTGATAGAAAACCCTTTCTCCTCCTCAAACAAGGATTCAACTGTCTGTTCCCTCATTACTGGAGTCTCTTTGAACTCATGAAACAGTTCATAGGAAACTGTGGACTTAACAAACCCAGCTTTTGGGTAAATAAGTAGTTCCCCAACTGCTCCTGTGTAGACGGACAGTGTCAACAACCATGTTGACAGGAGTAGCACCTCTTCCAGACAGGCCCCAAGCTGCTTGTCAAGTCGCTGTGTCGCCCCTGGCAGGACCCACGCTGCAGCCAAACACTCTCATTTACAGAGACAAACACGTCTGACACCATTTGTCCACATCAACCATTTCCTGCTCCACTTCCCTCCTTTAACACCCGGCCTCTGGGCCAGCGTGGGATAATTGGAGACAAGCCAGTCCTGGACGATTCACACCAAACGATCGGAGGTCCTTTGTGACAAACACACAGCCGATCATCTCTTGCCCCCCCTCTCTCCATCCTGCCAGTTCCCCCTCTCTTCTCCTACATCCTCACCCGGTCCCCTCTCTAAAGGAACTCTAGGGACGCGGGGGAGCTCTTCGGCTCGGCAGGCTGGTGCACTCTCCGTTGCTCCGAGTCCAGGGGCCGAGGCTAATTGGCAGATCCACTGGGAGCCCTCCTCTGAGCGCGCCCAGCCAGGGGCCCATTTGCAAGCATGTGATCTCCTCTGCAGGCCTCACGTCCACAGGGGCAGTGAGGGGGCTGGGAGAGGAGACGAGAGGGGGAGGAAGAGAAGGGAGGGATGGGTACCTGGGAGGTGGAAAGGGAGGAGGCAGGGCATAGATAGAAAGGAGCCGTGTAGAATACAATGGTCTTTGGACTGTGAAAAAGCTTGGTTTTCACTTCAGGAGTTTTTTAAATTGCGTATGAATATTGGAGTCATTGAATTATTGTGTAGAAATGAACTGTCCTGTCATCCCTCCCAACTAAGATGATCAAAGGCAACCATGCTGATATTAAAGTAAAATTACCAGTGTTGCAATAGAAGGAGACTAAGATGGGAGAAAGGGAGAGATACAGAATGAGAGAGAGAAGGGAAAGTGAGGATGGAGAGAAAGAGGGAGAGACATAGGAGAGAAATTCAGGGAGAGAGGAATGAAAGAGACATGAAGAGAGAACGGAGAGGTGGAAAATAGATGAAGAAGGCAGAGGGAGAGAGGCAGAGGGAGAGAGGCAGAGGGAGAGAGGCAGAGGGAGAGAGAGGCAGAGGGAGAGAGAGGCAGAGGGAGAGAGAGGCAGAGGGAGAGAGAGGCAGAGGAAGAGAGAGGCAGAGGGAGCGCGTGGTAGAGAGACATAAACAGAAAGGTTGATAGAAGGAGGGATCTATAGCCAGTGTGAGTAATTGATAGACTGAGGGTCAGCACACAGCAGAGACGCTTCTCAGGGTTTTTCATGATGATGTGGCCGATCGATGACCAAGCCCACCTCTCAGGAGATAGAGGAAGGAAAAATGAAAAGCAAAAAGGCTTCTTTTGTTGTGCGTAGTCCATCTGATGCCACGAGCCACAGTCCCAGAGGCCTGCAGGAACGAGCCATGGCAAAAGATTCAAAGAAACTTCTGTTTTGCCCTTATCCCCTATTTCAAGACTATCTGGAAAATATCTCTCAAATATTTTGCTTGGGTTCCGTCCTTATTTTTCAGTCGGCCCTTTTGGATTCGTGACAGGATTCTTGCAGGTTCTTCCATATGCAGACAATGTTGTTCCGAGGATATTCATGACCTTCTGTGGTTGTTTGAACAGGACTGTAATTCAGCTGTAGATAACATGGTCTTTTGCATTACTACCAACACTGTGTCATCACTCACTACAGCGTTTTGAAGGGGTGTTTACAATTAAGTGGTGTTACGTCATTGGATGAAAAATAATCCGTACTCTTTCCTATTGAAGCCAGTTTAAAGATGGAATATTTAGAGTCACAAGGGGTTCAACAGAGCATGTATGTGTTGTTCATAGTGAGAGTGGTGTCTTCTCCCTAATGAATCTCACTGGGAAATACTCAAGCAGGCGTGTGCATGGTCTTGATTGATATTCAACAATAAAACAAAGTACTTGCACTCTCTGGATTGGTTGTAAAACATTGCACAAGTCTGTCCAGAGGGACTGGGGACAGCAATAAAGAGTTAATCTGCTTTGATAAAGTTGTGTCAATTGTTTGTTTTTTTTACCATGCTGTTTGACCTCTGTTTTGTACATCAGAATGTTGTCATAATTTATTCTTGGTATCTGTCTCTTTGTCCTAAAGTGCTACTGTGAGAGGATTAGACAAAAGAAAGGGGAGCTAGCGTGGAATACGTTCTCCTTCGTTAACATCGAAGCACTTGCTCGTCAGTGACTTCACATAACCAGCTTTGTCTGTTGTCCAGAACGCTCCGAAGCCCCCCTCCCGATGTTCTGTCTCGCGAGCCAGCGGGGAACAACCAGTCACAAAGAAGCCATTACCGTGACGACAAAACATTCTGAGGGGAGACTGCTCCCCCTGGCTCCACCAACCATGCCTTTTTTCCCCCTCTTCTAAACGGGTAAGATAATGATGAGCTTTTTCCCTGCGGCACATTAAAAACAGGCTGTAGTGCCAGGCCACAGATGGCAAGTTGACGGGCTCTGAACTAGCGACTTGTCACACGCACTTGGGTGGAAGCAATAATGAGTAATGATTACAGCGACCCTGGAAATGTGGGCATGAGGGGGCCTTGGAGGGACCCCCCTGTGAGGTGGACGAGGAAGAAAGAATTTTGTAATTACGCCCTGGTTTCTGCCATTATCTGAAGTGGGCCATTAGCAGGGTGAGGAAAACAAAACATAGAGGGAAAAAAGCAGTCTTGGCAGGTAGAGAAGTCAGTCCTTTGGTGTGCTTCAAACAATCCTCCCAGGAATCTCTGGCAAGACACTCCTGAAGCCTCAGTTCATTCAAACCAGAGCTGCCAGAATCCTGATGAGAGTGCGAAAAGCATCGTTGCGTCACCCCAGCCTCATCCTGGCATCTCTGCATAGAAGTCTCCCTCAGGGTAGACTGGCATCTCTGCATAGCAGTCTCCCTCAGGGTAGACTGGCATCTCTGCATAGCAGTCTCCCTCAGTGTAGACTGGCATCTCTGCATAGCAGTCTCCCTCAGTGTAGACTGGCATCTCTGTATAGCAGTCTCCCTCAGTGTAGACTGGCATCTCTGCATAGAAGTTTCCCTCAGGGTGGAACGCCAGAGGGCCTTCATCCATTAGACCCCCAGAGACCACGTTCCACCTCAGTAGGGCCCAGTTCAGTTCCACCTCAGTAGGGCCCAGTTCAGTTCCACCTCAGTAGGGCCCAGTCCAGTTCCACCTCAGTGGGGCCCAGTTCAGTTCCACCTCAGTAGGGTCCAGTCCAGTTCCACCTCAGTATGGCCCAGTTCAGTTCCACCTCAGTAGGGTCCAGTCCAGTTCCACCTCAGCAAGGCCCAGTTGGTGAAGTCAACATGCATTATTATACAATAGCAGTAGAAGGCGTACGACTATATAGCTGATGTATACCTACATTAATATTGGAAATGTTCTTCATAATGACATTAAGGAAGCACACAATGTTTTACAAAACAGTGTTAATAGCACATCCATTTAGAATTAAACAGCAGTGATTTCCCCCTCCTACTACAACTCTAAAACATTATGCTCATAATGGCAAAACATAATAGATATGAAAAGGCACCTGGGTTCCTATTTCTAGGCTGCTTCTTTTCTGGGTTTCTGTTAAGATATTCTCTAAAGCAACAGACAACCAGTGGCACAGCTGGAGCCTAAGGCATCACATGAGAAGAAAGCAGGATACATGGGTACCCAAATCTCTTGACCTCAGGGCTACACAAAGCAGGATGCTGGCAGATAAGCCCTGAAGCAGCAGAAGAAGAGGAGGCTTTCTCCCCGAGGCTTCAGAGGTCTCCCAGAGGAGGTCTCTCTCTTTGAGGAGAAGGTCTCTCTGAGGCATCAGAGGAGGTCTCTCTCTTTGAGAAGGAGGTCTCTCTCTGAGGCATCAGAGGAGGTCTCTCTCTCTGAGGAGGAGGAGGTCTCTCTCTCTCTGAGGAGGTCTCTCTCTGAGGAGAAGGTCTCTCTCTTTGAGGAGAAGGTCTCTTTCTTTGATGCGTCAGAGGAGGTCTCTCTGAGTAGGAGGTCTCTCTCTGAGCAGGTCTCCCTCAGGCATCAGAGCAGGTCTCTCTCTTTGAGGAGGAGGTCTCTCTCTGAGGCATCAGAGGAGGTCTCCCTGAGGAGGTCTCCCTGAGGAGGTCTCTGACCAGGTCTCTCTCTGAGCAGGTCTCTCTCTGAGGCATCAGAGGAGGTCTCCCTGAGCAGGTCTCTCTCCCTGAGGCGTCAGAGGAGGTCTCCCTGAGGAAGTCTCTCTCTGAGCAGGTCCCTCTCCCTAAGGCATCAGAGGTCTCCCTGAGGAGGTCTCTCTCTGAGCAGGTCTCTCCCTGAGGCATCAGTGCAGGTCTCTCAGGAGCACCGCATACGCTTCTTGTAACTATAAAAACAGAACACAAGACTGTCGATGAATCCCAAACATAGGACAAACAAAACATCAAAACAATAGACTGAATTACTTTACGTTTCTATCACCTCAGAAGGGTTGTATGTACACATACTCGCGATGTATGATAAAACGAGGACAAGTTGAAAATAATTGAAAACTCAAAGCTTTTCAGCGGTGCTGCCTGGAGCAGTGGAGACAGACAGGGAAGAGGACTCTCCTTACACAGGAGAGAATCACAGAGAGAACCAGGGGGAGCGAAGCTCCATTGAAACACAAGGAAACGAAGAGAAATAACAGCAAGAGATGTAAAATGACACCTGCAGCCCGACACCTGTCACAGGCATTTAAATAATTTACCGAACGTTATCAGGACGGCTTTGAAAGAGCAGGGGATCCTGTGATAGTGTCTCCCTCTCTCTCTCTTTCTGACTGGTGCCTGGGCGAACAAGACGTTTGCACCTCACGCCGTCAACCTGTACCAGCATCCTGGATGAATAATACATGCGTGCCTCAGAGAGTCAGTACTGGATGAGAGGAGGGATTAGCCATGAGAGAATGATGTCATGGATGACGGAGGGATGGAGAAATCATGGAAGGACGGAAGGAGATGCAGTCTCTACTACACGGGTCTCAAACCTTGTTCCCGTAGAGCAAACTGTAGGTTTTCACTTCGCTGACTGATGTGTTGAATCAGTTTAATTACAACTTTGGGTTGGAGTACAGGAAGGTATCGGGATCAGGGTTGGAGTCTCCTGCTGTGATAGGAGGAGGTGGAGGAAGGGGTGTAGTGTGATTCACAGATGCTGGGGCTTTGACAGAGGCAGTTAGAAACAGGTGTGAATCAAGCCTCTGACACATATTTCCGTCAAATCGCTGCCTACTTTTCCACAGCGTGGAAGTTTATCCTTTCCCCAGAGCGAGAGTGGAACTGACAGAACGCAAGAGCGGGAAGGAGGTGAGGACAGAACATGGGTCTGCCAAGCCGTGAACTCTCCCAGCTTAGCGTCAGGACCATCACTTAGCTCATTTGTAAACACCCTTTTTATAATAGCATTAATTAGGCAAGCTGGTCAACGGGCGGCGTCATAGAAACGCCATTAAAACAAACAGAATTAGCGGCCCGTGAAGCTGGCGCGGGGGCTCGTTAGATTAACGGGAAGGAGCTGAGCTCCCCTAACGCGCGTGTAGCTGATTAACTCTGGGGAGAGAGAGGGCTCCGCTCACCAGGCCCAGACAATCAGCCACGTCTGTTTGCCAAGGCAGCGACGCGGCACACCGCTAATGCCCCGATCACTAGCCGAGCATGTGCACAGCTCTCTCTGCACGGGCATGGATCCCACCCTGCACCGCGTCTGGCTGAGCAGGCTGACTGAAGGGAGCTGAGGATTGAGAACTGCAGGGCGAGCGTGTTGACAGTGTGATGTTTTGCGTCAGGTGTATTTCTGAGTGGAACGAACACCTCTCTAGATGTACTGTAGGTGCTCTATCACTCTACCCCAACTGCTTTTCTTCATCCTCTCTGTCTCTCTCTCTCTCTCTGTCTCTCTCTCTGTCTTTCTGTCTCTCTCTCTGTCTCTCTCTCTCTCTGTCTTTCTGTCTCTCTCTCTCTCTTTCTGTCTCTCTGTCTCTCTCTCTCTCTCTGTCTTTCTGTCTTTCTGTCTCTCTGTCTCTCTCTCTCTCTGTCTCTCTCTGTCTCTCTCTCTCTCTGTCTCTCTCTCTGTCTTTCTGTCTCTGTCTCTGTCTCTGTCTCTGTCTCTGTCTCTCTCTCTCTCTCTCTCTCTCTCTCTCTCTCTCTCTCCTATACTACCGCGTAGCTTCTACCAATGCTTTTCTTCATCCTCGTCTTGTCCTTCTCTCTTCTGTCTCTCTGTCTCTCTCTTCTGTCTCTTCTCTCTGTCCCTTCTCTCTCATCTCTGTCCTCCTCTCTTCTCTGTGCTCTCTGTCTCCTCTCTCTCTGTGCTCTCCTCTGTCCCTCTGTCTCTTGTCTCTGTCTGCTCTGTCTCTCTCTCTCTTCTCTCTCTCTGTCTCTCTATCTTTGTTTCTCTGTCTCTTTTTTCTCTCTCTGTATCTCTGTCTTCTGTTCCTCTGTCTCTCTCTCTCTGTCTCTCTGTCTCTCTCTGTCTCTCTCTTTCTCTGTCTCTCTTTGTCTCACAGACACACACAAACTTCTGCAGAGATGTTTAGTGTTACGAGTGAAACATACAAATAATAAGAGCTTCATACCTATGTATATGTGATGGATTAATACTGCAACACCAAACCACAGGCGTTCTGACTGACAGAAAGACTAGGTTGACTCCAAGTGCACAGACTACAAAGGACAGCTAAACACACAGTCACCCGCATGATACCATCACACAGTCTGTCACATCAACCAGGGGGGAATACTTTTGACAAATCTCACATAATTATCCACCATGGCTTGGATATTGCTGATGCAATACCTCGAAAGAGGCTTCCAAAAGGTATTGGTAGCTGTCAGTTGGAGTAAAGCACATACAGAATTCCACCATAAGGGTCTTTTCCCTCTTTCATGATGTCGTGAGGCTGTGTGTGTGCGTGCGTGCGTGCGTGCGTGCGTGCGTGTGTGTCTGCCCTGTGTGTGTGTATGTGTGTGTCTGCCCTGTGTGTGCGTGGGTGTGTCAGATGGCCTCTCTAGGTGTCCTAGTGGGATTGGAGTGGGTGTTTGAAAGTGTGGTAATTAAAAGGTTTCTGTATTCCAGATTGATGACAGGTTGTATTAGTAGCAGATTTTGTGATACCATCACTGGAGCTGCAGAAGTGTAGCTCTGTAAAAAAAAAAATAAAAAAAAACATAACATCAAAGGTAAAATGTAGTGTCACTCAAATGGAAAGCTCTGTATTGATTCTGTATTCCCTGCTAATTTGAAATATTTGGTGCACGTAGAGATTAACCAGACGTTTGAGGGAGAATTATGTTTCTTCTCTCACTAGCACTGCTTACCTTACCTTACCTGCTGACCTCAACTGCACCTTACCTCAACTGCACCTTACCTCACCTGCTGCTTACCTCACCTGCTGCTTCACTCACTTACTATACTCCTTCCCTCACCTGCACCGTACCTCACCTGCACCGTACCTCACCTGCACCTTACCTCACCTGCTGCTTACCTCACCTGCTGCCGATCTCACCTGCACATTAGCTCACCTGCACCTTACCTCACCTGCTGCCGATCTCACCTGCACATTAGCTCACCTGCACCTTACCTCACCTGCTGCTTACCTCACCTGCTGCCGATCTCACCTGCACCTTAACTCACCTACATTACTCCTTACCTCACCTGCACCTTAACTCACCTACATTACTCCTTACCTCACCTGCACCTTAACTCACCTACATTACTCCTTACCTCACCTGCTGCTTAACTCACCTGCTATACTCCTTACCTCACCTGCTGCTTAACTCACCTGCTATACTCCTTACCTCACCTGCTGCTTAACTCACCTGCTTCTGCAAAAACTACACAGAAGGAAAACATTTTACAGACAAAAAGAATTATGGAAAAATAAGGTTTTCGATCGTGTTTTACAACGATCCTCTGACTTAGCCTTTTTGATGTAAACATCAACATGCCCTGACAAGGGAGCCATGTGGATGTGCAGGAGATGTGTGGAGAATGAGCACACCTAAAACACTCCCACACACATTATTACCTTGGCACATGTTGAGGCACACACACACACACACACACGTACACACCTGAGACAACAACTTTATCTGAATGTTTGCGCTATCTAGAATTGGCTGTGTTATCAGCACAGAAGCGCAATCTTTAACCGTCTGGTGTTATTATGAGATGCGTCTCCATGACAACCTCAACGCACATAAACGGTAGAACAATGCTGCTGAATGCCAATAAGGGACGAGATGGAAAAGAACAAAATCAAGAAATAAATAAATCCCATGGCTTGTTCACCACATGCCAACAGACATCACAGACTTTACCATTCCTTCGTCAGGGTCTCAGGTTTTCAGTCAAACAAACAGAAAACCACTTTGATTTCTGTTCGAAAAGAACCAAGAGCCTTCATCCATGCATGGTTTTGATTCACACTTTCAATTATCGAAATCTAATAGCTGCTAAGATCATTTAAAAGAACTGCATGCTCTCAGCTATGCCACTAAAAGGATCCTCAGATCTTTTAACATTTATGCAAAGCACAAAGGAAAGTGCCATTAGAGATTTGGCTATAATATGGTAATCGATGCAAATATGACAACCGCTTGAGGAATTCAAGGAAGAAATAAAGATTAAAGTCGTGAAGACCAAAGTGTAGCTTAACGAAAAGGCTGTGAACCTGTCAATCAGCCCAACATGCTCATCTTGCACCTATCCATTACCAGGAAGAAAGATCTCCGTCTTGCTTTCTACCGTTTTTGAAAAGTGAAACATCTAAACTAAAAACAAAAACTATCCTAATAAAAAAATAAAAAGTTGTGGTGTTTTGACACAGCGGTAAGGTTTTATGTCTGGTACATGTCCACTTCACTCTGAAACTAGGACTGGTTGCGTCTGCTGAACTGTCATCAAACCACACATAAATCGATGGCTATGCATATGGTGATCCTGAAAGGCAAGAAACTGTACAGTATATTTCTATGTTTGGCAGAGGAGACCAGGAAAGGTCCCTGATGTCAGAATGCATCATCTCCTTAATGCTGCCTTGTCTTCTGTTTAGACTCTAATCATTTTTGGCAAAGCTGACAACACATACTGGAGTAGGCTTCTTGGCTCCCGCGTCTTGGATGCGGAAAACGAGAGAGAAAAAAGGGTCTGATTAAATTCGCTGGCAGTATGAGCAACATAGAAGACTCGCCTGTATTAATATTGTTGGTTTCTAATCCTGTTAATGAAAAATGTTCTTTTTCACAGCCCATGGCATCAGAAGTGTGAACCTCATGGGTGGGGTGACTGCTGGGAACAGATTTGGAGACGTTCGCTTAAAAACAAAGAATGTTGCAATCAATTGGAAATGTGATTTTCTGCAGGCACAGGCAATGTATGCAAATACATTTACAAACTCAAGTTTAACCAGATGGTTTTCGAGTTGACATAAATATCGTGCCTTCTTTAAAAAATGTAAATTGTAAGATGTCTCTAAGCGGTTTATATTCTCATATAAACTGAAAACTGCATCAACTCGTCTCAGATCTGATTCGAGAGTGTCATAATGTATTTATTCACAAATGCAATCGCATGACTTGAAGATGATGGGTATGACTAGATCTGGATCTGGGAATATGACATTATGATTTATTGTCAGTTGTTTGCATTGGAGTATTTTGCCTACGTGTAACCAACATGTAGACTGCACTATGAAAAAGCTACAGCAATAGATGATAAAATAAAGAAATGCACAGAAGTACGAAGGACATGAAAACAAATTAATTCACACACAAGACGGGAAGCAAGACCCTGATGGTTGCAGACTAATTATTTTGAGAAACATGTTGAATCTTGTTTTCTCTCTCTCCATTGGTGTGTTAGATTGAATCTAGTGTTCTGATGTTAGCCCACCAAACCTTCAGACTCAAACATTCCATCCATTAGCAGGTTATGGCTTCTCTTTCATTCACTTCAATAAAAGGGACCTTTTGATAAAAAAACATAAAAGGGGGAAGGGAAAGAGAAGAGTGATAGGGGAATATTGCTCTTTTCCTCGGCATGTGATATGATCAGAGTTGAAGCTGAATGTGGTTATTGCTTTGTGGAATATTACTGGAGCGCTGAATTGGATTGGGTCAAACCTTGGCTACCATAGACAGAGGAGATAAGAGCTTGAGGAGAAAAGCTTTGGATCGATCTCCCCTGACAAAAGAGGACAACATAAATATAAACAGATTATGACTCAGGGAAACAGCTTCATCTCCTATCAAAGGCCCCTATCAGGTCGCCATGGAGAAGCAAGACAGTGTCATGTCACCGCACCGGACAAACAATACCTTTCACAGTCGATAGTGTCTACAATGGGCCAAATCAGGACTGGGAGGGAAATCTAAACCTCCTGGCACAACATGAGAGAAGGCTGGCTTTCTTAAAGGAAGAGTCGTTATCTGGCTGTCTGAACGGGGTTTAGTACTCTGCTACAGCAGCCTGGGAAATAGCTTCACCTTGAGTCCTCTGCAACGGAGGACAGTGAAGTTCTGGCTGACAAACGGGATCCAGTACAGCAGTGTACGCTCTGTAATCTTATGAGTGGTTAGGGAGGAAAGTGATATGGTAGATAAAAATAATCTGCTTGGCAGGAGAAAGACGGCTGGTCTTTGCCCGAGAGGTGAAACAGCCTTTGTGTGAATTGAAACAGCTTCTCATTCCTGATACAGATACTACATTGCGACTGAACTGTTGTTTCCGGTGAACCCTTTAGTGAGAACAGATTCCCGCTCATAATGCAGATTGTGACACACTGATGGTAAATGAGTGAAGTTATTCTTGAGGGCTATGAGAATGAAGGATCCTACGTCACGTATGTAGGAAATTAAATAATGCGAAAGATTTCCAGGGCAAGGTTGTCAGGTTTTGTCTTTGTAAGCATCTTTCTTTGATTAGCAATCAAGACTCTTACAATAGCTTTCTCAGCACTATAGACTGCGCACAGATGAAACCTTGGGTGGAACTGAACACACTGCACAAACACACAAGGCCAACATACCACCATGTGACTCCAATACACTTTGCACGCATAGTTTCAACTCATTCCCACATGAACAACACATGTCAATTCAGTGAATTTAAATTCAGCGTGGCTGAAAGTACGTGCATGGTTCATTCTGTTCTGCATTGTATCTATCTGACTGTACTGCAGTGAATTAGCCTGGAGTTAGTGGAGCATGCTGTCTCTACCCAACATAAAACACTAATTCTTATCAGGCAGGGGAACTAAACAACCTTGTGATGTCTACAGGAAGCGCTCATCACTCTGCCGGCAGTTGACGTATATCAGGTTTGTGATCGTTACAAAACTTGAGAGTCGAAAATAAAAAGCACAATACATGAATTACTTATGGTGAACGATACTTGCTATATTCTCATGTCTGGCATGAAAGCGCTGTTGCTGTTCTTCCCGACAAGAATTCTCCTTCCTCTTCTCTTCTAAACTGCCTTTCTCCACAAACCTTCAACCAGACAGTAGAATCCTAGGTAGCTGGTTGATAGAAGCTTTGGATGAATGAGAATCCTGGAGCTTCTGAGAGAATGTGTGAAAGAACGCTCAGGACACTACATGCTTAGAGGTTGCCGTGGAGATCAGATCCTGGCTAGTCTAGGATGTTATTCTCTTGTTAGCTGGAATGTCTTGCGGAGGAATTGGCGTCAGCTCTGCAGAGTGTATTGAGTGATTTTCTGCTTAGACAAAGCCCAGGCTGAGGTGGTGAGGGTCTCTGTGAGACCTGCTGTTGCCTACAGAAGACCAATTACTCAGAGTCATGCTGAGGTGAAGATTAACTTTTCGATTTATCAGACTTATACCTGTTACGATGCCCGATCCAAAATTGACTGCTTGAGGTTACTATTGGCGAAAAAAAACGAACATGCTGTATTTATGATAAGGATGGGATACAATCAAATGAATGTCTTCTCTGTTGCTTCTGTTTAGGTAGGAGGAAACACAAAGTAAAAACGTGAGACATTTCCCGTCACATGCATGGTGACAACCCTCCCACCTCTTCTCTCACCAAGCAGCACCACAACGCTTCCAGAAAACAGACTGGTCCCACCTCGACGCCTCCTTCAGTTTACATAACAAATGTTTTCAGGAGGGGGCAAAAAGTAAGGTTTCAGCCACAACTTAGCAAAACATGGAGAACTATTTCAAATACTACAGCCAATGTACAGCACATGCAGCTTTGTGTTTCTACTGTAGAGGAGGCTGCATTGTTACACACACACACAAAGAGAAAGGCTGGTGTGACAGGAGCAGTACTGTAAAACTCAGCCAATCCTACAGTTTAAACATCCCACATGGTGCAGAGAGACCGAGAGAACACGCGTCGAGCTTTGGGTTTTCCCTTTACGACGGGTCCGTATTCTAATCATGGATTTGACTTATTGTTTTATTTTGTTTGTTTATCTAGTCACAGGGATGCACAGAATGAGCAATTATGAATAATCACTGGGTTCAGTTATGGTCACACCCCAAACTATGACCGTATCATGTTACTATGGTAATACCCCATTACTGGAAATTAGAAGGCGTGGACTATAAAGCGATTATGTCTCTCTCTTTGTTTGCTCTGCGTGTGTTTTGTCTTCCTGGACTGTGTGCCTACAGTGGTGTTTCATCGCTAGATACGGTCACCTGGGTGCTCCCTCTGATCGTCACCTCCTGAGACTCGCTCCCTGAAAGCCTTCACAGACCGTTGGACCTTATGAATGGTTGTTGTCAACAGTTTTTAGACAGAGAGAGGGACAAACGATATGTACTGTTAAATCACCTGGAAAAAAATCTGAAGACAGCGACGTCCAGCGCACCCAGACCCTTTTGGCTTTTTCCAACCGACAAAAACATCCACTTTACTAGACCAGTGTTTGTGTGCACACAATTAGTGGTTAACAGCGTGAATATGTCACATTAGTAGGTGACAACAAGCTGCAAATAAAAGAGAATTCGATTGGCGCTCTCTCCACCTCAGTTAGCAGCCTCTGGCCTGAAGACTTGTTGTTTGAGAGCCAGTTTTTCACCCTCCTTGGATGACAGACCTGCCATGCTGACATTTAACACCAGAGATATTGATTCTCATCATTTAACACCAGAGATATTGATCCACATCAGCGCTGCAAAGCAGAGTTTTGGTCCTTGGGGAAAGTTTCCAGAAGAAGTGCTACGTTACGGAACTACACAGCAGCTTTAAAATGCTCATGTTTGTGTTTTGCCAGCTGGTCGTGCGTACCGAATCAACTCTGTATCCGCTGCTAATTGCTAGCGAACCATTTCACTCAGGAAGGAGGAACCTGAAACGGGCCTGGCCAGGATCTGGACACGGTGTCACTTCTGAAGGAAAGAGCACAGAGACAAATTTGATGACTCCAACTCTAATCCGTGGTGATGTACTAGACAAAGTGCTATTCGGACAGTAAAATGTGCTTACGAAGCTCCTCTGTTCAGCGCAACTGAAAATGCCACCAAAGCAGCGAAGCTCGACTTTCACATTATATGTCAGACTGGTTATTGCTTTTGTACACAAATGTAACCTGGTTTCAACCCTCTGATTAATGAGCTCTGCTTTTTTCTCCTGCATGGGATTTTCTTGTATCCCAGCAGGAGTTTCACACCAGCCAACGACAAACAGCACGGTGAGAGAGATCTGGCCTGGTTTTTGTCTTTTCCTTAAAGTGCTTTATGTAGCCAACAAACCCACTTAAAAGGCAGCTCGAGTAGGTGGTTCTCCAGAGGTCG
The DNA here is from genome assembly GCA_036571765.1 of Plecoglossus altivelis. Taxonomy (NCBI): domain Eukaryota; kingdom Metazoa; phylum Chordata; class Actinopteri; order Osmeriformes; family Plecoglossidae; genus Plecoglossus; species Plecoglossus altivelis. Next base: position 902,704 of record BROE01000006.1, read on the forward strand.
TGCAGGGTGACGGGGGTGCGGGTGAGAAATGGCCTCTCGTCCTGAAAGAACGGGAAAATGTGAACAGAAAACTAAGAGCGCACGCAGGGATATGAAATATGATCAGTTCTGTTGATTGCGCTTATTTGGGTCTCCGAGCCTTTCAGCAACGTCAGCTGTTCCTTCTTCAGGGGGGATTTGATGACTGGGAATAAAGTCCACCTGCTAAATAAAGCAACTCCCTCCGCAACCCCATCACTCCTCCCTCCCCCCTTCCTTGGCAGCACCTCGTCTACAGCTAGAGCTCACACCCTGCTTACCTCATGGCTCTGTGACCTCCACTGCTTTGCTAATTTAGCATACTTTAAAGGTTATGAGCTCATTTCAGAAGTGAGGGAAAGACGAAAAAAAAAAAAAACCTTCCTTTCGCAAATAGGCATGAAGTCTGACCTCAATAACATGACGTAGTTACTGCAGAAACCAGCTAGCACAGAACTGTCTATTGTACTCATTATTAGATTGTCCATGTCTGCTCTTCATTCTTAAGGTAATCGACCAAAAAAACAGTTTCCTATTATCGTAGGAACCCTAATGTGTCTCTTTAATAAACATACCAATCGCATTTTTAACAGATTATCAATAAGCATGATGGTAATTACATCTGACATGGAATATAAGTGTGTTTCTCATTATCGCAAAATTAATTCACACCAATCACAAATGTAAAGTGGGGAAAAAAAACTTTCTACAAAAGTAGCCTTTTGAAATGAGCCCAGATAGATACGGAAGCTTACTAACCCTGCCAGATAGATTCTCTTTCTACTGTATCTGCACAGGTCAATTCTCTATATCTTGGTTTGGTAAAAGTTGATATTAAATTTATTCTACAGTATATTTTTTTGTTGGGTTGTCGACCTTTGGTTATTGTGAAATCAAACCATGTTAAGTGCAATTAATTGTATAAGGTAAACTGGAGCCACATCCCTTAAATATATCCCATACTTGTGCCTCCTTGTATTCATAATCTGTATATCACTCTGAACTCCTTATCTGTTATCTATTCATGGCTTTGTAAATACGTTCTTTCGCTCTATTCTCTACACAAGACCTTGCACACATTATGGTGACGCGTTAACTACATTGAAAGCTGCGTAATGTGTGAAATCGTAGGTCAGCCAGATTTTTTTACTTTTATGAAGCAATGAATAATGCAGTGTAACATAACATTGTCACAATATTGCATTCTTCACTGTTGAAGTGCTGAAGGCAACTGAGGTGAAAGCCTAAGTTGAAGTGCTCTAGATGTGTGCTGTGAGTTGCTTTCCACTAAATTTGCAGTTTCACATGAAAGTACAAAATTGCGTATGGGTGGGATGTGTCGGCCATTCAGCGGAGAGGAGGGAGAGAGGGATAGAGAGAGAGAGAGAGAGAGGGAGAGAGGGATAGAGAGAGAGAGGGAGAGAGGGTTTTTAAGATGGGAGAGAGGGAGGGCAGCTGTCAGCAGAGGTGTAGTGAGTAGCCGGAGTACAATTTAATGATTAGCCCGTTGATTCGGTGTAAGCAGAAAGAAAGGTTGCTGATCCTAACTTCTACGCGGGGCTGCTTGACATGTATTTATGCTCCCCTCCAGTCCTCAGGGAAGGTTGGCAGCCACATGTGGCACGCAGTCAGTAAGGTAACAAACAGATGAATGCAGAAATACGGCTCCACCACCACATTCAATGCGCAACGCTCCCTTATTGGCTGTTCTCCTACGGGACAGACTAGCAAAGCGACTCATAGGGTAAGGCCTGTCGGCTGTCCAGAATAACAACTGCGGCTGCTTACTGTCCTTGATCAGACTGAAACCTTGAAGAAAGTTTGTGAACAGTGAGCTGCTTTCAGAGTCTGACTACATACTGTGTCTTACTGGTGGGAGCAAAACTGTCATGTTGCACTAAAATCTCATAGAGACAGTTTGGTTTTTAAACTTGTGTCTGATATTGATAGGAGATGATGTGAGGTATTGGAAAGATTGGTGGGTGATTTAGTAGGATTTGCTGTTGAAGTCTGGTTTTTGTAAGGGTTAGAAATGTTACTTTTCTGTAGTAGATCTTGAACTTGTGTAGTACAGGTCATGGTTTGCCTGAACTCTAACATAGTGTTATCTCAACAGAAAGGTTAGCGTTCCAGGGATCAAGTTTAAGACCATTTAGTTCGAAGTACATTCTTATGCCACCCACCTCTACCCCCAGATTGGATTCAGCCAGCGAGTGTTTACCATTAGCAATGCATCTGTTCCACCATGAAATAGTGCAGACTCCATCGACTCTGGAACAATAATGTTTGTACATTCGAACAACAGTAAATGATGTTTGTACATTCAGACTACAGTCAATGAAAGTTAAAAGAGAGAAGTGTTTACAAATTAAATGAATCTTGTTCATATTTCCCCCCTTGCTTTTACCGTTCTAATGCCTGTGGCTTCATGGTGGTAAGAGGATCCTCAGAGGTTTGTTTCTAACTCGAGAAACAAAGACATCAAACTCAACTGTCAGACACCAAACAACTAAGATGTTTCTGAAACGTCCTCATTTTATCCTGCCTGGTTTCGCTTATCCCTCCAAAACCACCAATGACCCATTAAAAGTTGCAACCACACAGCTCACTTTTTATGGATGTCCCTATGCTGCACAGTTCCATCTTTTATGCCATTCTTCCTAGCTGTCCTCAGAGGAATTCAACATATTTATCTTCCTGTAAACGAAACTCATCCTCCGTGGCAACCATCTCCAAAACAAGCTTAATAATGCAAGATGGATTTCCTGAGCAAGAACACCATAGGTTATTAGTGTTTACTAAAAAGAAAATTCAAATTCTTAATGGGTTGATCATTTTGTTTTGTCGTAATGTTCTTCACTTAATTGTATTGTTCATTAAAACTTATGGGATTACCAAGGTACCAGAGACACATTTTTCAGGCAAAAAACGACTCTAACGGCTGTTGTTGGTTGTCTAATGGGAAAGCTAACATCAAGCAGACAAAGCTTCCTTTTATCCAGGGTATATTCTACGCCGTCGGGATCAGTTGCAGTTTGGAAGCTTCTGGAAAAGGCATATTTTTCTCCGTGCCAGGAGGGCCTGGCTTTCATCTTTTCCCCGTGAACTTATTGAAGGGCCCACTGTTGTGGAGAGCACCATGGAATCAAAGCTAATAACACAGGCACGTTCGAAGAGGTAGAGGCAAAGAAATGGAAAAGTTAGTCTTGCTTTCTCTAAAAGTTGGTAGATACGATGTATTCTATAAAGCCCACTTCCTGTTTTGTGCCATGTGCACGTCAGTGAATAGAACCAGTGGGAATTTCCCCTCCCCTATTTTCTTCATCCATACGAAAAAAGATTAAGAATCTTGTTAAACTGTTTTATTTCAGATCTGTCCTTTATCCGTGAGCACAGAATAACATGTTAATTCACATATGCGTTGGTTTTCTTGAACGAATAGACAGATACACCAAGGTTGTTAAGTACGATGAAGACTTATTCTATCACATCAGTCCTGTTATTAGCAAACTCTAACAATTGCCTGAAAAATGAAACATCTTTAATGGATGGCTACAACCAGGTGTCTCATTAATCTTGTATGTGAGGGCCTGTCATCCAGCCCCAAGCCAGGATGTGAGGGCCGGTCTTCCAGCCCCAAGCCAGGATGTGAGGGTTTGTCCTCCAGGATGTGAGGGCCTGTCCTCCAGGATGTGAGGGCGTCTCTTCCAGGATGTGAGGGCCTGTCCTCCAGGATGTGAGGGCGTCTCTTCCATGATGTGAGGGCCTGTCTTCCAGGATGTGAGTGCCTCTCTTCCAGGATGTGAGGGCCTGTCTTCCAGGATGTGAGGGCGTCTCTTCCAGGATGTGAGGGCCTCTCTGCCCCAAGCCGGTAGTTCTCATTTGGGGGTCTACAGCAACTTAATCATGTCTGCTGGGGAGCTACTGAGGGTGAACAATTGAGGTCAAAGACTTTTCCAACACGCACGGTGGCGTGGGTAAAGCTGTGTGGTTAACTTACGTTTGGAAACACTTGAGAGTCACATGGTGATACACGGACGGTTGAGGAAACACTCCCCTACTGACAGACTAGTCGTTCCCTGCTTGATGTTAATCCCCTGAAAGCTGTTTTCTACAGAGGATTAACGCCAGTGAGAAGAAGGCTTACTGAACTCTGCTAAGTGAAGATGAGAAATCTAACACAGGTGTGTGTCAGGACGAAAGCCAATGGCATTTCTTTCATCACATGCAGTGTTGTATCTCATATTGCCCAACGGTGCATCTCAAGGTTACAGAAAGCCAATCCAGGTCACTGCTGACATAAACAGTTCTTGCAAAAAGCCATGAAACCACGCTGCATGCTCCAGAAACCCTGCCTCATATTGTTCAAGCCGCTACACGACAGCTTCCATCGACTTACGCATTCACGTGCAACAACGAACGACTCCCTGCAACTCTTAATGTCGTTCCCGTCGTCCTTTCTGATGACGTTTCACTCTTGAAACCCAAACAACTAATGCAGCACATAACAGAAATAACCCTCCTTTATGTTGTCCTTGTTCCAGTGCTTCATGGCGCTTCTCTGTTGTGCTGAGTTTATTTTTCGCCTCGCAGCTGGTGTTGGGGAGCTTGTTGCGTGTCTCGTGGGAGATGAACAGAGCGTGCTGTTGTAATGCATGGCTGTGCTCACCTGTTAGACATTGGAGATGCATGGCCCCCATCGCTAGGGCTTCAAGACGAATGAGGGGCGCGAATAAGCCTCATCGGCTGTACTAAAGGTGACCCAGCTATGCTCTGCCTTCAGGCGTTCTGCTAACTAGGAATAACCAGGGAGTCACTGGTCAGATTTTCAGGTCACGCCTACGATTGGTGCCCATGTGTGGGCTGCCGGCATTTCATTTTGAATGACTGTCTGACAGCTTCATATCCTGACAGCAGTCCCTTTCAGATTGTCATGGAAGCAGTAAAGAAAACGAAGGGTTATGTGAATCAGGGGGAAAGAGCACTGCCTGCCATGGTATACCTGCATTCCACAGTGCGATTATTGTATTATTATTCCAATAACTCGTCAATTGTTAACTACCTTTCATCTGCCAATGCAGCTGCTGAGTCATCCATCAATAGCACCACTGATATTGACAAGCCAGGCCCTTGATGGACCAATACCACAGCAGTTGACTAATCCACACTTCCTCACTTGATACCTCAGGATGCCTAGGTAAGAGGTGAGCGAAGAGAGAGTGAATGTGTGAGAGGGATAGAGAGAGATGGGAGATTAGGGAGGCAGGCAAGGAAGGGATGAGGGACCAGGGAGGGATGGGGGACCAGGGAGGGAGGGGCAGGGAAGGATGGGGGACTAGGGAGGGAGGGGGACCAGGGAGGGATGAGGGACCAGGGAGGGAGGGATGGGGGACTAGTGAAGGATGGGGGACTAGGGAAGGATGGGGGACTAGGGAAGGATGGGGGACCAGAGAGGGTGGGATGGAGGACCAGACTCCTTGCTCAGGTGCTGCCCCAGGGAGACTTGAGGGAGGGCTCTTACTAGCTACTGAGCTGTTTAATTAGGAGTCGTGCTGCTTGTTAATGAGGATGCTAACGAGGACAGACCCAGACAGCAGACCCCGGAACACTCAGCCTGCTGCTCACTAATGGTGGAAGAGCCTGTCACCAGCGAGGGCTGCGTCCGGACACGACCCCCTCTGCGCTCCCTCTGTGGGGGGGCAAGCCAGGGACACCACAGGGGGTCGCTGGGTTTGGGAAGCTCCCGCGGGTAGATTCACCACCGTGCCTGCACTAATTGCAAAGTTAAGAAATGGCAGTGATCTATAATTCTCAGCACTTTTACTTTTATTGATGGTGGTGGTATCGATCAAATGTGTTGTTTATTTGCTTGCATTGGCTAACGCCTAACTGTAAGAGTCCCTAATGGTGAGGTTTTCATGGAGAGGGTAGTCAATATTGTAAAGACTGCAAGGGTTGTGGCCTTTGGCTGGTCTGCATATTCTGCAACCAAGGGATCTATAGAACAGAATGTTTTCAGCGAACAGTAAAAGGCCAGCACAATACACCACCTCCAAGCAGTGATTCGTCTGTTACAAGAATTTGTTTATTTCGGCGCGTAGGTTTACTCCGATGAAACCCAGCAGCACAACAAGAAGGATTCAGCCTTGCTCAGACTAATCCTCTCACAAAACACCAGATGACTTCATTTTCTCTGCCACCCTCAAACGCTTTTCCTTTCGTTCTTCCTTCCTACAGCATCACTTGTTCTTAACCGACCGCTTAGCAAGGCATCGCATTACACATCCCCCACAAAGAAGCGCTCAATCAATTCATAACTACCTTGATGTAGTATTAGCAGTTGCCAAAGCACATGGAGAACAGGTAAATTTGTCATATTTAACATATTTGTTTTATCATACATACATAAAATCAAAAATCGATTTGTTTCATAAATTGTGAAACGAGTGAAAATTAGGTGCCATTGGTCCTTGACAAGTTCTTACGCAGTAACCGTTTGTAACGAATGACAATTTATAATGTGACGTGTTTTTCTTCATCTGAGGTGTTCTGGGAATGACCTCACTGTTTTCACAGCAGAATAAAATAGGGACGCACAGGAACGTTCTGTCCTCTTGCAGCGACCAAAACTGAAACGTGAGAAAAGAGACAGATGTTGTGTGTGAGTGTGGTTTTCCATGTTTGTGTGTCACACCGTAGCCATGCTCTGCCACGGTTCACCAGTCGTACCACCCCAATGTGGAGACCTCTTATATCTGACACAGGTCATCATTTCCTTTCCCTCACACCTGCGGAGGCACAGCAGGGGGTTGTTGATATTCTGGCCTTTCTCTTGCCTGCATACCGGAGTCATCCACTCTGTCTTTCACAGTGTGTCCTAGAGACTTGAAGAATACCAATGGTGGACCAGAGTGTTCCTCATGCGTCACAGGTAGAGAGAAACATTTACCTCATGTGACCTAAAGCCAAGCATCCCACAATTCAGATGGATTCCCAAATGTAAACATATTGATCAAACGTGTAAACCACGGATCAATAGTCTGGCTTGACTGCTGACTGGTGTGTCCAGTACGTCCACATGGGTCAAAGATGCACAAGTGCAGAATTCGACGGATTAATTTTCAGACTTTCCCAGCGTGTGTAGTTGAAACAGAAAAGGATGAAGGACAAAAAAAAAAAAAACGCTGCCAGTTTGCTCTCACTGTACAACACAAATAATCTCCAAGTATCACTACCGCTGTCTCTGTTAGCTGGAAAGAAGAGTGATAATTGCAATAGCGGTGACAGCTCCCGCAGACAGCTCCACCTAGCCATTAAACCTGATGGACTGGGATCTCATTTACCTCACACACACAAGAGGCATGCTGGGAGTTGGAGTATCTCACGTGGGCAGGAGCCACAGGCGGCGGGCACAGTGATGGCACAATGTGAGCCGTTAGACGAGAATGGTGGATGAGAGGAGGAAAACAGGTGGGTGTAGTCCTGGTGGGAAGCTGAGATGCCAGTGGTCCAAGACTCTTTTGAAGAGTCTCCATCAGGAGGTTTTTCGGAACGTGGGTGTTGAAGAGCGACTACTGCAACACCGCAGGGGGCATCCAAACCTACCTTCTCTTTCTGTGTCTTTTCATTTATTTTCTTCAGTAACTTTCTCTCTGCTCTATATCCTCCCCATCCCCCCACCATTTTATCCTTCTTTCTCTCTGTTCACCTCCTACCTCTCCCTCCATCACTCCCCCTATCTTTAGCGAGAAGGGCTGATTACCTCCCCATGTGGGTGAAGTCTTGAAGACCACTAAGCACCCCCAAATTAAACGCCCTCATCCTCTTCCTGTGCAATCAGTGGCCGCTTCCCTCCTCTCAGATTGATAGGCACCATCCTTGCTGAGGCTGCTGTTTCTGTTCCCCCGACTCTCCGTCTGCTCCGAGTCGCCTGAAAAATAAGCAGCATTTTCCCTCTCAGGGAAGAGTGAGTACAGGGGCAAGCCTGCTTAAAGAGGGCAACCTTCTGGGGAGAGAGACCTGGACTCTGGCACAGCACAGCCTCCTGGGTAAGTACAGGATGTTTGGAGACACAAGGGCCAGTGTAGTTCTGAGCTAGGTGCTTAGTCTTTTTAACTGTCCTTCTGTGTTGGGTAAGGTCTTACAACTGGACAGAACTAACTGGTTGCTCAGAAGTGGCAAGTTCCTCAGATCAAGAAGGGTGAGTGAGAAGTGAAATGGTTTTGGTCCAGTAAATAAAAGCACTGTTCCTAGATGGATCATTGTGGAGCCGCGATGGTGTCTGACTAAAGAGCTTTCATAACAGAGGCATCATTCCCACAAACTGAGAACTGAGAATAAAATATTAAACTTCTTGGGGGGGGAAAGAATCACATGAATACTAAGGATGAAACTGGTTTTATAGTGAGGTTATTAATTGGTTTTGAGAAAATGTCAAATGTCTCATGTTGCAAGGAAAAAGATATTCCACAAACAAAACATGTCAACCTTTCTAAGGCTAAAAGCTTGTTAGTTGTTTGAAGGGGCAAACCTATCAACATACCATAATGGTCATTTTAACTGACAAATTATGACATTTGTTTAGATTTGTTGGACTATGTGAATGTCACAAATATTCCTGCACCCTATTTCTCATTTTAAATTCTGCCTATGTTTACTGAATGTGAAATTACATATTTTTGTATCTGAATTCCCATCTGACTTTGACCCTGGGTCATTTCATTCTAGCTAGGAAATCAAGTAAAAATGGGTTCTGAAATGGCAGATTACTTCAAAAGGACTCTGTATAGGAAAAAATAGGCACTGAAAGCAAATTGCCACTTTCTGCACTCAAACAAAGCCTGGTAGGTCACTGAGGCCGCAAATGATGTTGCTGCTGCTCTCAATCAAGGGTTTTTAAAACTGTAAATGGGGCCCTACCACTCTGAAACTCACACATTCCCTGAAATGCCACACAAACCACAATATCACGCACACACACTCACATATATATCTTATGACCTCTCAATGACTCCACCTCCAACTCTCTTTTACTCTCCTACTTTCTATCTCCCTCTCTCTATCACAAACTCTCTCACTCTCCCCTCTCTCTGTCTCTCACTCGTCACTGATGAGTAGCATTGAAAGCAGCTCATGCTAACAATAACTTACACCCACTCAGTACAAGCCCCATCTACCCTTCTGTCTGGATCCCCCACACATACACACCTACGCTTCCACCCCCTCCCCCATCCGGCCCTCCTACCTATGCTTTTACAACTCCACCTACCATTCTGCATCCTAGCTCCCCTCCCTCCTCCCCTCACAGCTTGCTCCCCATCCCCCCTCCTCCCTGGTTGGCTCCTCTGTCAGTCTGGATTGGCACTTATGAAGTCAGGCTTGCTAAGTCTGACATCTATTAAAGTTAAGGATCGCTCTGTCATACAGTCATTCTCCCCTCCTCCATCCCCACCCCTCCTCTCACTCCTTCACTCTTTTCTCTCTGCTTCTCCTCTTGCCAGCCCCTCTCTCCCCTCTCTAGCGAAGCCGGAACTGCTAATAATTTCGACGGCATGCATTTTGAAAAAAGGTGACAGGAGACAATTCTTCCACCTCTCTCCTCATCCAGATGACAGATGGGCAATTCATAATTTAACACAGCTCTTTGAGTGCTTAAAATCATTCCCATCCATTTCTTATTTTAATTCCTCACTGTATGTGACGTGTGTGAGGAGATGGGAGCCAATTATCTAAAGTGTCTTTGCTCACCCTTTCTATCTGTAGACGAAGAGTCAAGGCTTCTGCTTGAAATGTGATCTAAAGTCTTTTCCCAGAACTGAGCAGGTGAGAGTTTCCTCAGCTGTCGTCATACTGAGCTAGGCAGGGGCCTGTATTGTTGTGGGAAAACTCTCCATCCATCCTCTGTGTGAATGTGAATCTTTTTATGGATTATTTGATGTACTGTACAGTATATCATTAAAAATAATGTCTGAACATTAGAACTGCAAATAGACTGTTTGGAAACATTTTAGTAATCTGTGTATGATTTAAAATTCAATAAAAATCTAATGAATATACTGCGACATGTTAGCCATAATTCAGCTTCCATCTTCACTACGTCCTCTCTGCCTGATGCAGCAGGACAACTCGTGTCTCAGACAGGCAAGCCTGCCTTACAGGCCCCTCTTCCAATATAACCCAATCAGTTTAGCCGCCGATGCAATTCAATTTGACAATAAGACAAACCGGCTTTTCCAATTTTAAATGATTGAAACGGACGTGATCATCCAGTGGAAGGTTGAAGAGGGTTGTGTTTCAGATCAAGCATTGAAGCACCATCGCCTTGTCAGAGATAGATTGAGGTGTCAATATTATGGATATGTTCCTGTTTCGGGAGCACCGCTGAGAGGAATAAACACTTTAAGTAATATTACAGACCGCTTTTTTTTCATGGCATCGTAGCATCGGACACAGGAGAGGAAAATGTGATCTTTGTTTTCCGACAACAGAGTTGTAATTGCTATTTGCCGTCAGGGAAACGTAATAAGAATACTGAAGGGAATACCAAATAATTTGTGTCCCTGTTGCAAACAAAGAAGATTCTTCGTGCTTAGTGGAAAGCAGACACCCAGTGAAAAAGCAACAACAACATGTTCTACATTCTGAATTTCACAATGGGTGTTTGGGGAGTACGGATTAAAAAAAGATTCAAGCACACGTCTACGGTTATATGAATGCTGTCGATGTCTGAAGAGGTAGTCCTTGAAAGAGGTTTAAGAGAAAGAAGGTGATTTTATATTGATGTGATTCACGCTCTCTTTTAGCCTGGAGGCTGCCCAATCAGAATAAAACACCTACCTGTGTAAGGGGAGACGGAAGCACGCTGCTCACGCCCACACAGCGCCCACTTCCTGCCTCCAGGCGTGTACCAATAAGAACCACCGGGAGGATTACGGTACATCATCCAATCAAAGCCTGCCACCTTCATACTGACACAACCTGAGGTGTTGTCCCCCTCCCTCGCTGTGACCGAGCGTTTTGAGAAGCTTGTGTTGGAAGGCATGCAACGTGTTTTCAGACCCAGCAGTGAAAGGGAACAGTTCATCAGTAAACCCACTTGGCTCAGAGAGTGCCTTAGAGGGTAAAGGTCAGGTGAAGCCGTAGCATCCTCGCGCTGATGGTAATCCAGCTAAGGATGCCTGGATGTTGCTGGAGGAGCGGTGCCCACGTGGTGCCTGATGCCTGGGATGAGGAGCGTTCTGGTGGGCGAGGAAACGCAGGCGAGCAGGGTTCAGGCCTGCGCTCCACTCAGGGTGGATTCAGTAGCTCTGCTCAACGTGACGAGAATTCAAATGAAGTCTGGACGCCGGAGCGATTATGACTTAAGAAATGTTTTCCGTTGTGAGCATTAATGGAGAGGTTTGTCAGGCAAGCCGATGCTACTCCCCAGCTGTTCTTAAACAGTAGAAAACACCAATTAAATTGAAGAAATATCGCCTGATTTAACAAATTGTACCATAATCATGATTCGTAATGCATATCTGTCTACTGCGAGGAGGATGTTATATCTGCCGTTCCTTGCCTTTAACCCTTCAGCCTCACGAAAAGAAATCCTTCCAGACAAAGCTCAAACAGTGGTGTGGTATTACCTGGTGTTAGCTTGTGAACTTCTGGAAGGAGCAGGAGTCACAAAGCACCTTGCTATACCATACCTCCACGGTCCACTTTGATTTCCCTCAGCCCCCAGCACAGCCTACTCTATGTCACAGGTCCAGACTTTGGCCTTTCCATGTTCAGCCCTCTGTGGGGGAGAAGCTGGCGTCTATGACCGCCTGTCAGTGGTCCTTCCATGGCCCCTAGTGACTACAGAGCAGGCCAGTAGTCTCTAATGAGGTCCCTGGACGTGGCTGTGGTCACACTGAAGACTACCCCGTGACAACAGAGGACGGAACGACCCAGTCCCCCGCCACCCCTTCCCTTACTTAAGGAGATAGAGATGGTCTTACTGTAGTGTAGTGTAGTGATGGTCTTACTGTAGTGTAGTGTAGAGATGGTCTTAGTGTACTGTACTGTAGTGTAGTGTAGAGATGGTCTTAGTGTACTGTACTGTAGTGTAGTGATTGTCTTACTGTACTGTACTGTAGTGTAGTGATGGTCTTACTGTAGTGTAGTGTAGTGTAGTGATGGTCTTACTGTAGTGTAGTGTAGTGTAGTGATGGTCTTACTGTAGTGTAGTGTAGTGATGGTCGTAGTGTACTGTAGAGATGGTCTTAGTGTACTGTAGTGTAGTGATGGTCTTACTGTAGTGTAGTGTAGAGATGGTTTTAGTGTAGTGTAGTGTAGTGTAGTGATGGTCTTACTGTAGTGTACTGTAGTGTAGTGATGGTCTCACTGTACTGTAGTGTAGTGATGGTCTTACTGTAGTGTAGTGTAGTGTAGTGATGGTCTTACTGTAGTGTAGTGTAGTGTAGTAATGGTCTTACTGTACTGTAGTGTAGTGATGGTCTTACTGTACTGTAGTGTAGTGTAGTGATGGTCTTACTGTAATGTAGTGTAGTGATGGTCTTACTGTAATGTAGTGTGGTGATGGTATTACTGTACTGTAGTCATGGTATTACTGTAGTGTAGTGAAGTGTAGTGATGGTATTACTGTAGTGTAGTGTAGTGATGGTATTACTGTACTGTAGTCATGGTCTTACTGTAGTGTAGTGTAGTGATGGTCTTACTGTAGTGTAGTGTAGTGTAGTGATGGTCTTACTGTAGTGTAGTATAGTGATGGTATTACTGTAGTGTAGTGTAGTGATGGTATTACTGTACTGTAGTCATGGTATTACTGTAGTGTTGTCATGGTCTTACTGTATGGACTGTAATATTGTGTGCTGAGTCTTGTTTTTAATGTACTGTAACCCTCGAGAAATCCTGCTCCTAGATTATAAACTACAAATAGTTCAGCTGTCCTGGACTACGAAAGAAAGAAATTAGTCCTATTTTTTCAGAACAGGTGTTTTAGAGTATCAAGCATTTTGTCTTTGGGATTTGCAAGATATGCAATATTGTATGGCAATATTTCGGAATATGAGAATAACTCTAATGTCAGGATAACCTGATTCAGGATTATTTGATGTTTAATGTATTACGTTTACTCAAACCAGCTTGTCTTCTGGAGTCCTATAGCTTCCTTTCCAGGCGACCAGCTGGATAGCTGACGCCCACAGCTCTGGCTGTCACCTTAGCCGTGCTCCTGTCGACTCGTCCGTAAAACAATGACGCCACCCCCATGTCATTAATTCCTGTGAAAATCAGCGGTTGGCAACACAGAGGGTGCCCCCATGAGGAATTATAGGCCACGCAGGCTGGCCGCCATGCTGCTAATGTCTGGGAAAATTGCTGGCCAGTGCTAACTCACCCAGGAGAGTGGCTTTAATTAAGGCCTGAGGTGACCGCTCCTGGCAATCAGCACAGCCTGTTCAGCCAGCCTCTCTAGGTCTCTCTCCGCCTCTCCATCCTCATGGGTTAGCCCACTGGCTTTCTTTCTCTCATTTTTTTCTGTCTTTTGTTCTTTCTTTCTAATTGTTTGCCTGCCTGCCTTCCTGCCTGCCTACCTGTCTGCCTGCCTGCCAGTCATTCTCTGTCTGTCTGTCTGTCTTTATATATATGCGTCCCTCCTTCTCCACTTCCTCCCTCCACCTCCCACCCTTCCTGCATCTCTCAGGGAGCGTGTCTGTCGTGCTGGATTGATCTCTTTTTCGGTTACATATTCTGTCCACATCTCTGCTCTCCTGCCTCTCTTCCATTCGTCTCTCTGGCACAGGCAGGGCCACCGTGGGCTATTACTGGCTCATTAAAATAGGAGCAGGGAGAGAAGAGGCTGATAAATCAATCACACCTCCCTCCATGCCAGGAGGAGATGGATCGACACGAATCCTGTCCCAGGGTGAGAAGCTTACCCATCATGCACCGCTTCAGCATAGTAGCACAGGAAGTGAACTTGGGGACAGGGTGGGCATCAGTTATGCATGGAGCTCTGAAAAGAAATGCTATTGTTGGATGAATGAAAGTATGTTGAAGTAAGCATAAATAATGTAAAATATGTAATGAAACATGCATAAATGATTACGTAACTGTATAATGATACAATATATACAGTGTGGAGTGTATAAAAGAAATGGATGAATAATGTTTTAGAATAAGTGCTCTGTTGAGGTGAGGCTTTCATTCAGAGTTTTTGGGGTTAAGGTTGAGTTTAAACATTAAACTTGTGAGAACTCAATTTTAATTTTTAAGGACTTCTTAAGACAGGTGGGTTAATACCTGCACCTTCCATCTTGTGTAACATTTAACACTTCTTACAAGTTTCAGAAAAGCACATGAATTTTGCTCGTTTTCTGCCTGACTGGTCATCCTTAACTAGCTTGTGTCTGGGTGGAACTTTCAACACTAACATGGCCCCAGCTCACTACTATCTCTTCATTACAGTGTGACTGCTTCAGTTAGACACTAACTGTGACTGACTTCTGCTAGCTCCTCCATCCATCTCAAGCCAATCAGTTTGCTAATAGCAGAGCCTGTGACATAAAACACACCCCTCACAGCAAGGTGACAAGCAGGCCTGTCAACCTGCAAATTAGAAAAATAAATAGGTGAAATATGATAACAACTCGTGACAGAGCAGAGAGGTACAAGCTGCCTGACTGCTTCGGCTGAGGAGACGCAGCATCTTAACTCAGGGAGGTTTCATTTTGTGACTGTCAAACTAAATCAAAATATCCTAAAATATGTTCAAATGTTAAATGACTAAGAGTTGGGGAATGACGCCACCTCACCCCTGCTCACCTCAGAACAGGTACATCCCCCTGCTCACCTGGTCAGAACAGGTACATCCCCCTGCTCACCTGGTCAGAACAGGAACATCCCCCTGCTCACCTGGTCAGAACAGGTACATCCCCCTGCTCACCTGGTCAGAACAGGTACATCCCCCTGCTCACCTGGTCAGAACAGGTACATCCCCCTGCTCACCTCAGAACAGGTACATCCCCCTGCTCACCTGGTCAGAACAGGTACATCCCCCTGCTCACCTGGTCAGAACAGGTACATCCCCCTGCCCACCTGGTCAGAACAGGTACATCCCCCTGCCCACCTGGTCAGAACAGGTACATCCCCCTGCCCACCTGGTCAGAACAGGTACATCCCCCTGCCCACCTGGTCAGAACAGGTACATCCCCCTGCCCACCTGGTCAGAACAGGTACATCCCCCTGCCCACCTGGTCAGAACAGGTACATCCCCCTGCTCTACCTGGTCAGAACAGGTACATCCCCCTGCTCACCTGGTCAGAACAGGTACATCCCCCTGCTCACCTGGTCAGAACAGGTACATCCCCCTGCTCACCTGGTCAGAACAGGTACATCCCCCTGCTCACCTCAGAACAGGTACATCCCCCTGCTCACCTCAGAACAGGTACATCCCCCTGCTCACCTCAGAACAGGTACATCCCCCTGCTCACCTGGTCAGAACAGGTACATCCCCCTGCTCACCTGGTCAGAACAGGTACATCCCCCTGCTCACCTGGTCAGAACAGGTACATCCCCCTGCCCACCTGGTCAGAACAGGTACATCCCCCTGCCCACCTGGTCAGAACAGGTACATCCCCCTGCTCTACCTGGTCAGAACAGGTACATCCCCCTGCTCACCTGGTCAGAACAGGTACATCCCCCTGCTCACCTGGTCAGAACAGGTACATCCCCCTGCTCACCTGGTCAGAACAGGAACATTCTGGCCCCCTGCGCTGACCTCAGTAGTAATAGAAAAGACCCTGGTACAAGGTGAGTCTACTGTTTGTTGGTGTGTGTACTAGCAGGCTGTATCTGCCACGTGGAAGGCCATGTGGGTGTGTATGCTTGGGATTGATTTGGATATGTGTTGTTGCTCTGCGCTTTGCGACTAGACATATCTCTGGCCCCTCGCGCGAGCCTCTTCAGAAATTACCCCAGAGTTACAGCACGACGGCGAGTGTCATCGGCCCACTCCAGGTGAGACCACTTGGGAAGTACCAAGCTCCACTGTGAATGTCTCTCTGATGTGGCAAACTGTGATATGTTTACTGGCATATTTCTGGTGCTGTATTTCGATATACTCTGCGATACCTTTTCATAATGGATCAGATAGTGAGTGAATGTGTAAGTTTCGCTCACTTCTACTTGTCTCTAGTGAGTCTGATAAGCAAGTTAGGCAAGCTGTCTTCGTATGATGCCGCCAAGAGTAGAGGTTGACCTAGGGGATATGTAAACATGTTTGGCGAATGGGGTTTACTTTTTTTGAGAGTTTCTTAGTTCAATGTCGGGGGCGTTTGTTTTGTTGTGCGTGCTCAGTGGGTAACAGTCTGTGCACGGATCGGTGAGTGTGTGTCAGTCCTTTAACCCTTAGACCACATCTCAGTAGTTGGTGGTGCTACGAATTTTACTGACGGGGGTGTGTGTGTGATCGTGAGATGGTGTTATGTCGTTGTCGGGTGTGTTGTGTGTGTGATGTGTGGCAACACCACCGTTTTGTAACATGATTCAGTCACTAAATCACCACCCTCTAGCATGAGTGTCAGATCACTAAA
>BROE01000006.1:919546-967507 GCA_036571765.1 Plecoglossus altivelis
CACCTCACGTCCTACTAAGATAGAAATGAGATCAGCACTCCACCTGAACTACCATCCCCTCTACAGTGATTTCAGAAATCCCTAAAAACCAACCTCGTAAAAACATATGACAATAATCACGGAAACACGACCCTCTACATGGTAAAACAGGTCCACTAAACACACACTCTACATGAAGCGATCACAAACAACCACAAACGTCTGTCACCATGAAGGCAGGATTACTAAACAAAACCACCCTCTACATGATTCAGAAGAAACAGAAAGTGCTAACTGTTCATCAGTAACATGTTATTCACTGTATCCCTTTCCATTTACTGTTGTTCATCCTTCATAGCTTTTTCAAATCCCCTGTTGAGTGTCATTTTCTACATATAGATTTTAAGTGAATAAGACCTCTCAGCTATTGTTAGGTGTGGATATTTAATCTAACTCTATTCTACCATTTCATATGGTACAGACACAAGGTATCTATATTGTCAGTGACAGAATGACAGAGGAGCTAGTGAAGCATCTATTTGCGGTTGTAATACGCTTTTATTATCGGAAATCTTGTAAGGAAATTCAAGTTGCTGCCTTTCCTTATTACTAACAGCAACTTACAGGTGCTACAGGTACAGTTGGATGTGTTATTTTCGAGGGCTGCCTGATGTCAGAGGAGGTGAGGTGTCTGGAGGCCCTGTGTGAACACTGAGCTCCGGGACTGATAGGTGGAGCCTATCTAAGGAAGACTTGGTTAGACAGCAATGCTGCCTCAATCACACATCTGAAAACCAAATGTCAGATCGATCAGCACATTTCCACAATGCCTTGTAACCCTGAGCACTTTTGATGGGTGGTGTTGACAATACACAGTGAGTGGCATTTTTGATGATGAAATGTTGTTGATCAAAATGAGAGAAAAAAAGAATTTCTGGGGAAAATATGTTGGGAGTGCAATTGTACAAAACACAAGTGAGATTGAGGTATGCTTATGGTCTTGAATTGTCTCGTTCCTTAAACCCCAATTTGTCTTCTTTTTCTTCCTCTGGTATGTTTGTAAAAAATATGCTGATGAAAAAATCACCAAGTGTTCACAGATTTTTTTCATACCCAAAGGAAATAACTTGTTATCCCCTTGTTGTTCACCTGACTTGACATTTCTGCTGGATCAAACGTCTTGTTCTGCAACGCAACCTAAAAGTAAAAGAGCTTACCCATCACTACATGCTGTAAAGACCAAACCAAGCACTTCTTTTTATTATTAATTGTGTAGAATCAAGCATTACCTACTTCTGACCAATTTGGGTTTAAAAACAGCCTTTATTTTTCTATCTGCCACACCAGAAGATGGTTATCGACATACAGCACTGAAACAGCAAGCCCAGGAGTTTGTGCATCGTCTTAGGACCAGTGTTTCACTTCCTACTTTCTTGTATTTTGTAGCTGAAAAACAAGATGTGTCCCACAGCGATTTATAAGAAATAATTTTTTGATGGGGTTTATTTTCATTGCTCTCTAGAATGCAGTCGTATATCAATTATTGATCATATTTGTATCACACTTCATTTTTTGCTCTTTTACCAGGATGTGATAAGCTGGTAGTCTGATTCTCACAAACCTCATCTTTATTGAGTTCAAAAGAAGACCACAGATCCATACCGAAGTACTGTGACACGTCAAGGCAGCCTGGACACCTTTACAGACGTTATTCCAGGAAAAGAATCTCACCCAGAGCCAAGACAAATCCCCCTGCAGAAAGGAAGAGACCAGCATGAGCAACATGCAGACACTCATCATGACTGCAATTCTCTCTGCATGTTGGGGGTAGTGCCGAGGATAAAGGACTGGAGCCTATTCTGTGCAGTGACACACAAAGCACAGCAGATTGTGTCCTTGTCCTGTGGTCCTTATTATTTCTTGAGAAAAAGAGTGGACCAGAGGAGGAGGAGAGCAGACACACAACCACTTTTACCACTCGCTTGTTACAGCCAGAGTTCCTTCTAATGGTCTTGCCAAAAAACTTTCGTTGTAATTGGCAGGTAGCCCGGCGAGATTGACAAATGAGTGTCAGCCATCAGCGATTCCCAGAGCTATGGGTGCCAGAGATGGAGAGAGGGAATCAAAATAATTAAAATAAATAAGGTGCTGAGCAGAGTGGTGACCATGCTCTCTCAGGAGCGGCTCAGGAGACAAGCCTGCAAAGAGAGCAGGGCAGCGGGGAGACAGAGAGGGAGAGAGAGACATGGAGATAAACAGATGGGGGGAGAGAGAGACAGGGAGAAAGGGAGAGAGATGGAGGAAGAGACAGGGAGAGAAGGAGATGGAGGGAGGGAGAAAGGGAGAGAGATAGAGGAAAACAGACAGGAAGAGAAAGAGATGGAGGAAGAGAAAGACAGACAGACAGAGAGAGAGAGAGACGAAGAGGACAAGAAGAGAAAACAGAGATGGTTAGGGTGTCAGTCTTCACCTCCTCCAGGACCTGTTAGTAGACAGCAATTATTTGTGATAAAATAACTGTCACTTGGTTCTCTCCTTGAGAGTTAGTCTTACCAGCAACAATCATGTCATCTTTCAATTGTTTGCACATTATGGCATTTTCATCTGTATATGTGAAAGGAAAATAGCAGTTTGACACCAAGTCAACAACCCATGAATCTCGATATCCTGCTTGTATGATTGGGCTAGTGTGTGTCTGTCTGCACTGTAACATACGGCTAGCTCTGTCTGCAGTATAACAGGCAGATAGCTCTGTCCGCATTGTAACATGAAGCAAGCTCTGTCTGCACTGTAGCATACAGCTAGCATCCAGGTCTGTCCGCACTAACATGCAGCTAGCATCCATGTGCTAATTGTAGCTAGCTCTCTGTCCGCACTAGAATACGCAGCTAGCTCTGTTCACACTGTAAGATTCAGCTAGCTCTGTCTGCACTGTAGCATACAGCTAGCTCTGTCCGCACTGTAGCATACAGCTAGCTCTGTCCGCACTGTAGCATACAGCTAGCTCTGTCCGCACTGTAGCATACAGCTAGCTCTGTCTGCACTGTAGCATACAGCTAGCATCCATGTCTTCTAATTGCAGCTTGGTCTGTTTGAGTCATCATTACTCACACCATAACAGTTCTGAGTTTGTAAAACATGTTTGTGTTGGCGTATGTCTGTGTGTGTACATATACATGTGTTAAATGTTGCACATGAGACCAGGGTAATGAAGAATAAGAGTGAGTTTTACAAGAGGTGGAAGGTGCAGGTGAAAGAAGGCCTATCTGTCATGTGCTGATCATAGACACATCTTTTTCCAGCGACAGAAACACAAACCTTCAGGGTTGCTTCCAGAGGATTGTTTGACACCTGACAGAGCTACTGCTGCTGCTGCTCTGTCCTGCTGTCTAATTCCATCCCTGTTGGCCTCCTGGTTTAACACCTCAGTTTCTCCTTTTCAGTCGGAGGAGAGGAGTGAAACTGGGCCGGGTAGTTTCACAACACAATCTAGAGTTGTGGTCGATCTCATTGACAGACATATCGATGAATGGAAAAGAATGTTCCACGGTGCTTCAGGTTGTATTTGAGGCAAGAAAGTGGGCAGGAATTTTATAAATGATATTTTTCTTTCGTCCATCCCTCCTTTCTTTCTAGCTCATTCCTTTTTTTTTGTATCTCTTCCCATCACTCTATTTTAATCACAAGCTTCAGCAGCGAATTGACTCATACCTTCACTGTCATCTCGACCACAGTGCTGCAGCCCATTGTGGTTCTTTCAACTACATCCCAGTCTAATCTGGATGTAATTCCTATTAATATTCAAAGGAGACTCTGAGCCTTGTCAAGGGCCCCAGCCAGCAGTTTGTCCCCCAAGACAATTTCTGTTTCTTCTCCCGTGTCCCGGTAATTAAGTCGCAGATTGTTTCAGACCAGGGCTCAGTTCTTAGTGAAGGCTAAGAACGTGTGTGGGTTTTATCATGGCTGACGGCCGAGCACAGCTTCCTGGCGTCGCCTGGGATTCAGTTATATCAAAGTAACAGACACACGATGAAATATTGACTGTTATCACATATATAATTTTTTATTTTTGGGGGGTTGGGTCCAGGTGGGAGGAAGTGGATTTAGAAAAGGTTAAATGTAGAAAATCTGTAAAAAGTTTACCTCGAAATACGCTTAAATTGCCTTCGATTCATGGTTGTGGGGTTTGCTGTCCCTGCTGTGTTGTCTGTCAGAAAATGCCAGGTTTTATATATTGCACAGACAGATGGATGTTTTTATGGAACCTAATAAAATTGAGAAGGTTTTTCCATCCGATTGTGGCTTTTGTGAGGGCAGCTACGTGGAGGAGATGATAAGGTCAGTCAATGAGGAGTTCCCCTAAAGTTGAAGCTCACAGGATAGAACCAGGGCTGCTGCTTCTGAAGAGGGATGAAGAAACCGAAGGAAGATGGGAAATGTCGCGTGTTATTTGAAGAGGGAAGGCTGACGTAGCTAAGGGCCACACTGTATCCATTGACATTTATTTGCGTTTCTATAGAAATGGATTGCCCTGTTCTTTATTCCATACTTTCTTTAAGGAAATACAAAGAAACTTTACTTTCAGGTCCTGGTCTTTGTCAAGGTTGGTCTGACACTTGGTTAGTCATCTGTTTGGGGCAGGATTATTTTTGCATGTGCTTCTCACACTGACACCATTATGCACAACAGCACCTTCGGTCTAAAATTGATGTATAACATACTTAAGGCAGAGTGTGTATTACTGAAAATCTCCCTCGCCACACACCCACTCACCAGCACACAGTATTTGTCCTTACCCTAGGACACGCCCGCTTCCTGGCTCACGTCACGTTTGTGACACGGGCAAATTCATCATGCCTTAATAAGCTCATGTCACCCTACCTTCCCCTCCACAGAACCACCCGGCCAATCATCCAGGACCGTCAATACCTTGTAGCTGAGAATAGCCTGTCTAACACCGAGCTCTGCCTCCAACACCAGTCTCTGCCTCCAACACCAGACTGCCTCCAACACCAGACTGCCTCCAACACCAGACTGCCTCCAACACCAGTCTCTGCCTCCAACACCAGACTGCCTCCAACACCAGTCTCTCCAGGTATTTTCCAGCCAATTACCACCATGTACCAGATTAGTATGGAACTAACTAACCCAACCACCAATCCCTATTATTTTACCATACTCGCCTTTTGAAATGTTTGTCTTTCTACTGCGAATGAAAATGTTGAGGAAGAGCTTTTAAGATCATGAAAAGAGAAGGTGTGGGAAGAAGAAAACCTAATTGCTACATTCCTAAATCCCGTTAAGGCCCCAATCCTCTTTTGAGGATTGTCTTGCTTTCATTTTTTTCTTTCGTCTTCTTCTTTCTTTTTGTAACATTTTCACCAATGAAAAGAAAATATGGTTGGAGTTGTAAACACGCTCTTCTTTGTAATTAATAGCATCCCCAGCCACTTTTTGGATGATACAAAGCCAATCTCATCTCATGCTTCCTTCCCTCTCCCCTGTGAGGTGGGGTTGTCGGAGTAGAACAGTAGCTTAAGAGATTAGGACAAACAGCAAGAAGAAACAAAACACCATTTCATCTGTCTGTTTATCCCTTCACTGAGTTGGAGGTCTTTGACAAGCCCAGTGTTCAATCTTCAGTACACACACACACACCCACACACACTTGTACAGTACACACACACATTTGTACAGTACACACACACACACTTGTACAGTACAAACACGCGCACACACTTGTACAGTACACATACAGACATACACAAACATTTTTTGTATACACACACACATGCACCAGTTACACAGATCAAACCATGAACAGTTGTTTTCATTCTCTTGCCCTGAGAGAAGCACCCTTAGAGAGTTAGATATTAATCCATACTCTGTGATGCAGAGCCACAGTGAACATGTCCTTGGCAGATTGGATTAGAGACGCCCTGAACCTCTGGTTGCATCGATGAGGGAGTATCTTTTTATCTTCATGGGATTACAGGATGACAGCCAGAGTTTCCTGAAAGATAATCCAGATTTATGTATGTTCAAATCTTGAAAATATAGATTTTTCATGACCGTTCAATAGTTTTACTTGTCTAAACTTGTGGTTGAAACTTATTCAAAACAATATTTTATTTGAGAGACCAGGCTGTTGGAATATTTTCATCAGAAACAGGATCGCCACTTTGATCGTGGCGTTTGATCTTTCTAGGTATTGAGGAGAAGCAACTTGATACAGCATATTCAGTTAAAAAGAAAGTCCAAATCACAAAGGTTCAGATAAGGTCTTTAAACTCAGTACTCAGTATGAGTACTCTGTATGTGACTGAGCAGTTTGGCTCTGATGATGTTAATGCACAGGCACATCTACACGCTCGCAACGTGGCAATCTTCACAGACTTTTCTGCAGTTATCAACCGACTGAACTATTGAACTATATCGATACTAACTCCAGTCAATTCATTTACAACCACAGATTGCCAAGGCAGAACTCAAATGGTTCAACATGGATCAAATGAAGTGTTCGATCGTTACCATAATGACATCCAGCACAGATGTGAAGCAACAAATTAGTATTTTGTCTGGTATCTTTACTTGACTATTTATTTTTCTGACAACTTTTAACCTTCACTCTGTACTTTCAACGTCTTATATTTTCAAGCCAGACTTGTTACTTTAGTTTGTGTCAATCAAAAGAGTGCAGTAGCCATTTTCTGTGGATATTTTCAATCAAATCTGAAAAAGCAATTTTTTGTGTCACTTAGTTTAATAGGTAACAGTTTTCGGGAAATAAAACTTTAGAAAGGTTTAAAAAAAAGAAATAAGAAAAAAAGTTTGTAGGATTTTGTCTTTTAAGCTTAACAAAATATTGACTTTCTTGTTAAAAAATATTTTCTCAAACTTTTTTTTGTTGAAAATATTTTGTAAACCTTAAAATGAAGGAATTCATGTTGAAGTCATTTCTCTTTAGGGTTAAAAAGTGTTTTAAACAAAATAAGTTTGTAAAGACGTCTACAAAGCTATAACAGAAGAAGGGAACATGAACGATATTCTGGACAAAATGATGTTATATACGATGTTAGGAAATACACTTTTATGGGAGTTAATGATGTCATGCCAGAGGATTGAGATGTTCCTGGAGAATGTATTGTCTTTAATCTTGTATTATGTGACATCCGGCTACCAGAAAGACACTAAAACAGGTCATGGCTACTTTATACTATTTATGTCAGAGTACCCACATTTCTTTACTTTGACTTGAGGGAAAGAATTGCAGTCAGTACTTCAATTTAAACCGCTGTTTAAAAAAAAAAAAAAACAGTATCTGTACTTCTACTTGAGCGAAGGATAGACTTTTGCCATCTCTGCTATCCAGATTATGAAGGATGGCACCTCTCACCAGAAACTGTAAAGAGCGACTGACATGAATTTACAATGAGGAAACTGCAAAGTTTACAGAGGTCTTGCTGTCTGTCTGACTGACTGTGTCTTTGATGATCCATTCTGTCAGCGCTTCAACTCTCACAGCTACTGAGAAGTGTCTTAGACTATATAGCTGGCCTGTCCCTGAAAGCAGCATCAAATCAAAGTCAAATGATTATCTTTGTATGCACTTAAGGGCTAATAATTCAATGAATTGCGGCTGTATTCAGTGCGTAGATTTATTGTTAAAAAAAAAAATTTAAACTCAGACTTTTTGAGAGTATCTGTCATTTTGGTTATTTCTTTAGAGTTACTTTTTTTCATCGTTTTTCTTTCAAACGAAGCACAATCTTATTTCTCTAACATGACGTTGGCGGCATGTGCTCTGCCATCACCTGGGAGACCAATCACAGTTCGCCTCAGACGGTCTCGGGAACAATGAGGAAGAGGAAAGCTCAGATGCTCCCCGCTCTCTCACAAGGGCTTTTCTCAACCCCCCTTCAGAAATGACACAAGCATTGTTCCTACATTTTTATCTTTTCTCTCCTCCTGGGGACATGTTGGCGGGTCTTAACCTTGGAGAGCAGGCAGACAAGTCACACGCAGATAAAATAAAAAAAACCCAGAACTGAACGTTGGTTGAGAAGCAGAGCGTCTGGTACAGCGAAGTTGCTCAGTGTGACAGGAGAAGCTCATCCCGTCTGGGTATAAAAGCTATCTGCTCGCACCAGGTTCAAATGGTCACATAGTCTTCTGTTTTGTCGGTTTTTTCTGAATCATGTCCTTTCACTCTTTATTTCCTTTTTTTATAGCCTGCCCTTTGGGAGGGGAACAGTGAGCGCTGAGCTGCTGTTATCCAGCTGCCACACCTAAGATCTAACCATACCCAATCCATGCTTTTGACGTTTGACTTATCCAGTGTTCAGAAGGTTTTGTCTTGCTGTGTCACATCTGTAGTTTCTGGAGGGGAGGGAGAACATGTAGGGGGAGGGAGGGGAGGGAGAAAGGGAGAGGTGAGAGGGAGGAGGGAGGAGACAGAGAAACACAGATGGGCAAAGGCCATAACTGGAAAGATCAGAATCAGTGTTCTCCTCTATTTCTGCAGTCCTCATCCCCTGGCTCTTATTTGGAGGGATGCAGATGTTTTCATCTAATGAGGATGTTTCTCTGGGTGATGCTGTTTCTAATTAGCTGACTGCGACAACAACCTTCGCATCCCTCAAACCTGACAAGTCAATAAAACCAAGAGTGGGGTTTCTGTGATTCAGAGAAGAAGTTTCAACTTCTTGCTGTATTTTNAACGCAGTAAATACTTGGGCGATGAGGTACACACACACACACACACACACATACACACACACGCACACACACGCACACACACGCACACACACACGCACGCACGCACGCACACACACACACACACACTTACAGCCACCGTGGGGAGTGAATGGTCTATGGTTGTCATAGAAACAGTCGAGTCCCACAACATCCGTTCCAGACCTTTCAGAGAAAGAGGCGTTTGTCTCCTTTTTCAATATCCGTGTGTGTGTGTGTGTGCTTGAGTGTGTGTGTGTGTGTGTGTGTTTGTGTCTCACCAGACTCAAACACGGATACAGAAAAGAGATTGCATGTACTGAAAGGTACACACACATATATTCCCACATCACAGACTTGGAACACGCACACACACACACACACATGCATACAAACCCACACACCGCCATACACACACACACACACACACACTACTGATAAGTGACCATAGCCCAAAGCTGAAGGCTTAGTTATGCTAAAACACGCTCTTCTGATTTCAAGTCATGTAATGAACATGGGGATGAAAGAAACATGATGTCTGTTCATTCATGTCGTGATTCGCAGGATCTTGTCTGAAGACACAGAAGTCATCTCTGAGCGTGTCAGGGTGTGTGTGTGTGTGTGTGTGTTGATGCTACTGGTGGCTATCTCTCTGGATGTGGACGCAGGTGAGACGTATAACCCATGATGTTTCACAGTATGTGCACTCTCATCTGAAGATAACTATTGCTGTGGTCAGAGACGGAAGCTTCCGGAAGCTTCTTAACCTTGTCTGTCATGTTTGAGCGGTTCAGTGTTAACGTCCTGCCTGTTCGCTAACTTCTGTTAAAGGTCTTCATTAACCGCAGCTCTGACACCTTTTAAAGACGTTGCAGCATTTATGAATGTGTCTGGCAACGTGGATGTGAGTGAAAATGGATGGATGCCAGACGTGTGTGTGTGTGTGTGTGAGAGAGTGTGTGTATGAGTGGTAGTGTGTGTGTGAGTGAAGATGGGTGAATGGATTCCAGGAGTGTGTTGTGCGTG
This sequence comes from Plecoglossus altivelis, assembly GCA_036571765.1. Classification (NCBI taxonomy): domain Eukaryota; kingdom Metazoa; phylum Chordata; class Actinopteri; order Osmeriformes; family Plecoglossidae; genus Plecoglossus; species Plecoglossus altivelis. The sequence goes on from BROE01000006.1 coordinate 929,285, forward strand.
GTTGTGAGGGTCTACCTTCCTGTTCTGTTGGCAAGAATCCGGAATAATTTGGACACTTGGCGTGAAGACAAGTAGCCTGGGAAAGATCGGGCTCAGAATTCTGATTAAGTCTCATTCTTCTCTATCTTTCTTTTTTCTGTCCCTCACCCTCCCTCTCTCTTTCCCTCTCTCTTTCCCTCCCTCTCTCTCTCTATCTCTCCCCCTCTCCCTTTCTCTCTTATCTCTATCTCTCCCCCCTCTCTCTCTCTCTGTCTCTTTCTCTCTCTCTCTCTGTAGATATATATATACATCTCTCCCTCCCCTCTCCTTCTCTCTCTCTTGAGTGGGTGTTTGTGAGTGCAAGTGTGTGTGCTTGGGCGTGGTAAGGTGGTTCTCGAGGAGCTTTGGTGTTTGTGGGTGGGTTGTTGAGGGTCTAGCCTTCCTGTTCTGGTTGGCAAGAATCCGGGAATAATTGTGTGGACGCTTGGCGTGATAGTAGTCAGTAGGTAGGCCTGCGGTAAAAAGTGTCCGGGTGTGTGGTTGTCTCTCTAGAATGTCCTGGGATCTAGTCTCATTGCTTTCGCTAATTCTTGATCTCTTTTTCTCTGGTACCTCACCTCCGCTCTTTATCTCTCTCTCGATTTCCCTCCCTCGCTCTCTCTCTATATATCTCGCTGCCTGCTCCGACCTTGTTCTCGTGCTTATCTCTATCTCGTCCTCCCTTCTCTCTATCTGGTCTCTTTCTCATCGGTACGTCTAACTCTCTGGGATATTGTGTATATATGCTCATCTCGTCTTTCAGTCTTCTCCTGTCTCTCTCTCTATATATGTATAGAGATATACTGCTCCCCTTCTCGGCCTCATCTGTGCATCAGCTGCGCCTGTGGTTGGAGGGTGTGCCCCTCTCTTGCTCCACTCTCCCGCCCCTCTCACTCTCTCTCTGCTCTACCTTCTCTCTCTCTCACTCTCTCTCTACTCTACCTTCTCTCACTCTCTCTCTGCTCTACCTTCTCTCTCTCGTCAACATTCTCGCTTGCTCTACTGCTATCCGTATCTCAGTTCTCTTTGTGCTGTGAGTGCCTGCTTCTCTCATTCTCTCTCTCTGGCTCTACCCTTATCTCACTTGTCCTCGATTGTAAGTTTGAGTCTGAAATGTTATCCAGAAAAGGTGTCATCTCGGTGGTTTCAGCTAGCAGGTCATAGTTCCTATCCTCCCTCTTTACCGTCTGTCAAAAGTGAGACTCGGAAAATTACTGCTGCAGGCTGGTCTTTTCTCCAAGGTTTTTGTTTCTGTGCGATTGCGAGAGGACAAACTCTTTCAGAGGTGGTCCTCGTGCCAGGTTAGTATGTAAGTGGGCAATCTGGTAGGAGCGTCGAATTGTGAGAGTCAGGATGTGTCAAGGGGCTAAAGACAGAGAGTGCTCTTTTAGGCACAATACTTCCGCTAGGTCTCGGCATTGCCTCTATTGAGTGTGTCGCAGGGCCCTGAACACAACCTTACGTCCGTTAATCATCACTTTGCCAGAAAGTCTTGTTTTGCCATTTCACTGAAGCAGAGAATATTGTGTCCACAGGGATCCCCAAAAGCCTCTCCTCATTGTAATTAAATGTTAGCTTGTTAAAGTCTTCCAAAACTGGTAATGGAGGCTTTGATTGCATCCCCGTTGTTATGGTTACTTATTTCAGACACTTAGTACAGGCTCATTTAGCCTGTGCAATAAGTTAGTACAGTGAACATACAGTTTTGCTGGAACTACTTACAAGGTGCCCATTACCATCTGATAATTCCATTATCACCTGATACACCTCTGCAGCCAATCGGAGTGGATCATTCACCCAGCACTATGGCATCAAGTCATGGATTTATATATAATACATAAATTCGATATACCACTTTTGAAAAAAGAACTCAGAGATGCTTTAGAATAACACAAAGGGACATAAGTGACACCCAAATAACAGGAGAAAATAATATAAGCATGTTGAAGCACATTTAACCTTCTGTTTGAAAACTTGCTGAAAAGCAACTTCAATAGAGAGGTTTTCATCCCAGTCCACAGTGTCATCACATCCTATCTTTATTCCTCAAGGCTGAAAAGTACTTGATTTTTGTATCACTTTTGATAATCCCACTCTGGCAGCTGGTAGTGAATCTTCCATTGCTAACAGTGGAGCTGTTGGTGCTGTCCATGGTGCTGAGCCACTTCCTGACTCAGTTTGTTCTCATTTCCTGTGACAGGTTCTAGACCTGGGCTATGGGAAGCCTGAACACAAACAGATCTGTCCTCTTGAACCCTGTTCCTCCAGCCAGGCAGGTGGTCCAGCAGCAGGAATCACTGTGTTTGGAGAGAGCCCGCTGGGTCTATAACCAGCATCCACATCTTCCTCAGTGGAGCGTCTGACACACAACAGAGATACACGGTCACGTGACAGGAAATGACATCGTGCTGCCCTCACGTGGCTGAGATGATCTTACGACGCGCAGGAAGGTCCTTAATTGCGTTTTGAAAGACTTCCAGTAACATTGTTGTTAATGAGTGGAAGGACACTATGCATCAGGGACAGTCTTTCACTAAGGTAACCAGCTAGGCCTTTGATGGATGAGCAAGCTTCATATGGCAGCACACTGTATACCATGACTGGAGAAAACTCCGAACATGAGCTGCATTTTAATGGAGTTCACAACAGTAAGTGTTGTACTGTAAAGCCAGCAGATTCGCGAGGCTGGTCGTCAAGACAACCGTTGGGATGTTGAGTTTCAACTGCAGTGTTTCAAACGACTGTCTGTTTGTGGTTCGTTTAATTCCACGAATCCCCAATCTTGTTTTCAAATGGCTGATTATTGTAGCAGATGAGATGCACACAGCTCAGTCATAACAGGTTTGAGTCTCATCAAGTTGGTGACGTTTCTAAAAAAGAGAGCAGTTAAGCAGATCATGAGTGGTTCAGTAATCTGACAGGGATTTGACTGGTTAAATGTGATGACTGGTAGATTACTGGGTAAATCAGGAGGTTTTTAGATTTAAAGTCCGTATGCAGGAGGATGCACAATAAGACCCTTCAATATATGCACTGACCAGAATGACCAGTTTGATCATTGGCTGATAAAATTATGTGTACTACAGTACAGTACAGTGTAGTACAGTACAGTGTAGTGCAGTACAGAACGGTGTACTACAGTACAGTACAGTGTAGTACAGTACAGTGTAGTACAGTACAGAACAGTGTAGTACAGTACAGTGTAATAGAGTACGGTGCAGTGTAGTACAGTACAGTGTAGTACAGTACAGTGTAGTACAGTACAGTGTAGTACAGAACAGTGTAGTACAGTACAGTGTAGTATAGAACAGTGTAGTGCAGTACAGAACAGTGTAGTACAGTACAGTGTAGGACAGTACAGAACAGTGTAGTACAGAACAGTGTAGTACAGTACAGTGTAGTACAGTACAGTGTAATAGAGTATGGAACAGTGTAGTACAGTGCAGTGTAGTACAGAACAGTGTAGTACAGAACAGTGTAGTACAGTGTAGTACAGTACAGTGTAGTACAGTACAGTGTAATAGAGTATGGACCAGTGTAGTACAGTGCAGTGTAGTACAGAACAGTGTAGTACAGTACAGTGTAGTACAGTACAGTGTAATAGAGTACAGTACAGTGTAGTACAGTGCATTGTAGTACAGTACAGAACAGTGTAGTACAGTACAGTACAGTGTAGTACAGTACAGAACAGTGTAGTACAGTACAGTGTAGTACAGTACAGTGTAATAGAGTACGGAACAGTGTAGTACAGTGCATTGTAGTACAGTACAGAACAGTGTAGTACAGTACAGTGTAGTACAGTACAGTGTAGTACAGTACAGAACAGTGTAGTACAGTACAGTACCGCTGCAGGCCAGCAGGCTGCTCTGGCAGTACTAAGTGAGCATAGATGGATAGTGATTGCTGTGCCCTGATCCAGAACATCCCCCAGGGCAGCCTGACCTGCCAGGCAGAAATTAAATAACCTCAGTGGGTGATGGATGAGGAGCAAGCTCTGACCCACCAGAACTCTATAGTACACCACCCTCCTTTCTCTGGTCCTTCTCTGTCTGGCCCTCCTCTCTCTGGCCCTCCTCTCTCTGGCCCTTCTCTCTCCGGCCCTCCTCTCTCTGGCCCTCCTCTCTCTCTGGCCCTCCTCTCTCTGGCCCTTCACTCTCTCTGGCCCTTCACTCTCTCTGGCCCTCCTCTCTCTGGCCCTCCTCTCTCAGGGCCTCCTCTCTCTGTCCCACCTCTCTCTGTCCCACCTCTCTCTGTCCCTGTCTCTCTGTCCCACCTCTCTCTGTCCCTGTCTCTCTGTCCCACCTCTCTCTGTCCCACCTCTCTCTGTCCCTGTCTTTCTGTCCCACCTCTCTCTGTCCCTGTCTCTTTGTCCCACCTCTCTCTGTCCCTGTCTCTCTGTCCCACCTCTCTCTGTCCCACCTCTCTCTGTCCCTGTCTCTCTGTCCCACCTCTCTCACGCTCTCAGTACCTCCACCATCACCCCTCTCTGTCCCTCCTCTCTCTCTGACGCTTTCTCTCTCACACTCTTTCTTTCTCTCTCACTCTCTCTCATTCTCTCTATACCTCCTCCCAACTCACTGTCTCATGACATCCACACCCCCTCTCTCTTGCTCCTTGTATAACTTCCTTTACCTACCTGCCCCTCCCTTCTCTCTGTCTCTATACCTCCATTATCTCCCTCTCTCTTACTCCCTCTTTTCATCCCTCTCTCACATCTCTCCCTCTCTTCCTCTCTATCTGTCCTTATCTACGCGGCCCTCTCTTTGCTCAGCGTAAAAGACAGCATGGACCGATTGTCAACCCAGGATCAGCGGATGAGCCGGGAGTGCGTCACGGCGTAGAGTGGATGTGTTTGGTTAGCTTCAGTGCACCGCTGAGCTCTTTCTGCAAAAACAAACAGGTCACCGTCTTTTACCAGCTTTGATGCTTGTCTACTTAATAATACGTCTGTGGTTCAGTCAATCTCACTGGATGTTTGGTCCATTGAATCTTTCTGACTGGACGGCTCAGGGAGATCAATCCTGTTCCATCTGTCTCGAGCCATTAATTAGCTAATCAACTGGAACAGAGGCTTTGGCAAGACATCTGATTGGTGGACTTAGGTTTGAGTCATGGTTCTAGACAGCTCACTTCCTGTTTGCTCCCCATCCCTTCGTTAGTGTGTTTGGTATTGATCAGCATGGTGAGAGGGAGAGAGCCCCTACTGCTGAGCTGTGTCTGCCTCACTGACCAGCTTCCAACTGGTGAATAGACTTCCTGTTTGTTCAGCCCTGTAAACACTGTTCTTACAAAGTCCATTATTACACTCAAACCTTTTCGCCCAATTGTGCGGGAAGCACAGAGTGGCTGGCCAGTGTCACAGAAAAGGTTGACACCACGACGTTCATCTCAACTGAAGTCTCCACATCGACAATGTTGCAAACGAGATGATCACTATCATTATAGCACATTATCAACATCTGTGCTAAAGCATTGTTCAGTGTGCACCGTAAACAACTGTTTAAAACATGGCTTCGCAATCAGTTAATTGCCTCGATTCCGCAATGAAACTCATGGCCTCCATCTCCCGATGTGCCCAGACTAGAGTCAGATAATGCAGTGCTCTGTGTTTTATATCTGCTTCGGTTTCACCTGTCTTGTGAAGTCTTTTGTTGTGTCTGTCTGGTGTGTGTCTGGTCTCTTCCTACGGCAGGCTGTGTTGTGTCTGTCTGGTGTGTGTCTGGTCTCTTCCTACGGCAGGCTGGACTCGGTTGTGTCGCTCACGGACGGATCTCATGTGGAGAAACAAACTTCTTCTGCCTGTCTGGTCTGCTACTCTGTCACAGAGACATGACCTGGGACATGATCTCTCCAGCACCAATGTTTGACTCCATCCCAAGTGAAGTGACTGGTTTTATGGAAGCCAGAATCGTCACCTTTACCCTCAAAATAATAACACCGACCATTTGCATGCAAGGCTGCCCCCCTTCAACATCTTTGACAAGACAAAAATGGACTTTTATCCTCTGGATTCCCGAAACAAACCGCAACCTTCATCTTTGATTTAATGTCCTTGAACATGTTGGAAGGATATCAAGAGATTCAAGGCACTCTTACAGTTTGCTGCCCATTTCCTTCTATGCACCTATAGAGACCAGCCTTGAGTTCATGTGGCATGCAGACATACTTTCTCTGTTCTGTAGTATCAGACTGAAGTTAAACCTCACCCTCCTGATCAGGCAGTGAACTGTAGATCAGTCTGCTCTGAATAACGTCTGTTCATCCATTATCTCAAGATAAGGCCCTTGTGATAATGGTGTTTTCAGCAGATGCTTTTAAGCACAGAGACACACGGCAGAGTTTTACCCACAACCTCTTGATCTGCTGTCGAAAGCTCTACAGCTGGGATACGCAAAAACTGATAACCAGTCATAATACCTAAATACAAACAGTCCAAAGTACGAGTGTTAAGGTTTTTTTTAAAGGTTTATTACGCATTTAAAATCTTCCTTTGGAATTTGTCTTTCTGCCACCAGGTAGTTAGGGAGGTACTTTATCCCTGTGGGAGATTGCAACATTACAGTAGACAAGGTCCTAATCAAAACGTTTTAATATACTGGGCTGTACTCCAGATAATACACAGGCAATACACTTCATGTGGTTTATTGGGCAATTTACCCGTAGTGTTTACAGCAGTCTAAGTGTTGTTGAAAATCAGAAATGCCAAAGACACTTCATCTGATAGAAGTCAAGTTTGAAAAGACAAGTAAAAACACACAGTCACTTTTCTTCTCAAGTTGACAAGCAGCAATTTCACCCTAAACAACTAGGTAAACATCTTCAGTGTCAAATAGCTGAACCTGCATGAAGTCCAGAATATTGAAACTCCCTGAGTGAGTCCTGAGCAGACGAGGCACCAAACCTGGACTGGACCGTGTTGCTGGATGATAATGAGATGCGAGTCAAGAAGACAGAAGAAGAGAGTTTTAACAGCACTGCCACATGAGAAGGCTTTCTAAGTGGCCCGTGGAGAACACACATGAGCAGAGATGCACGTGTGTCAACACCACAGGGAGGCCTGCTCTTATATGGAGCCTTTCATCAATTCATAAACAGAAGCCCTTTAATGAAGACGTACTAATATGATTCGACCACACAACGGCTTTGACACGTGTGCTTCAGATGTGTGTTTGTACACACAAGTACAGCGTCTGCTTGCATCTGTTCATGTGTGTGTTGAGGGCATGTCAGTGTGTGTGTGTGAGAGAGAAGGGGTGAGAGGCTGAAAAAACTGGATACAAGAGAAAGCAGGGAGTGGTCCCTCCACCTCGCCATGCCCTCCCCTACCCTCCCCCCCTCTGTCCTGCCCTGCCTCACTCTGTCCTGCCCTGCCCTGTCCTGCCCTGCCCCACTCAGCCCTGCCGGGCCATGCCCATCCCCCTACCCTCTCCCCACTCTGTCCTGCCTCACTCTGTCCTGCCCTGTCCTGCCCTGCCCCACTCTGTCCTGCCCCACTCTGCCCTGCCCCACTCTGTCCTTCCCTCCCCCACTCAGCCCTGCCCCGCCTTGGCCCAACTACCCCAACCCTTTCCCACCCTGCCCTGCCCCACCTTGCCCCAACTACCCCAACCCTTCCCCACCCTAACCTCCATGTCCCAGCCTTCTCCAGGCCTGCCTAGCCTGGTGTGTGCAGGGTCCTGACTGCCTAGCCTGGTGTGTGCAGGGTCCTGACTGCCTAGCCTGGTGTGTGCAGGGTGCTGACTGCCTCCCTGGAAGCAGCTTTCAGAGCGCCCCCTGCAGGCCCCTGAGGAGCACAAACTATGGCAGCCAGCCTTCCATCATCAAGACCTTTCAAACAGCATCCACTCTCCCCGTCTCTCTCTTTCTCCCCCAGCTACGCCCAGCCGCATGACTGCTCTACACCTGCTGCTCTCCGGCTGCAAGCCCATTTATAAAAAACACTTCACTGTGGTTGTAGTCTTGCCCTGTCCTGCCCTGCCCTCCCCCACTCAGCCCTGCCCCGCCATGCCCTCCCCTACCCCCCCACTCTGTCCTGCCTACCACGTCATGATCCTTTGCCCTGTGCGTGCGCGCTCCATCCTTCGGTGTCACTGCCTCCCTCACTCTTCCCTGCCCCGACTCTGTCTCTTCGCCTCCCAGCCACTCAGCCCTGCCCTCGCCTTGGACTTTTACCCACCCTCCCTGCCCCTACCTTGCCCCCAACTATCCCCAAACCCTGCCTTCCCTAACCTCCATGTCCAGCTCCCAGGGCCTGCCTAGCCTGGTGTGTGCAGGGTCCTGACTGCCTAGCCTGGTGTGTGCAGGGTCCTGACTGCCTAGCCTGGTGTGTGCAGGGTGCTGACTGCCTCCCTGGAAGCAGCTTTCAGAGCGCCCCCTGCAGGCCCCTGAGGAGCACAAACTATGGCAGCCAGCCTTCCATCATCAAGACCTTTCAAACAGCATCCACTCTCCCCGTCTCTCTCTTTCTCCCCCAGCTACGCCCAGCCGCATGACTGCTCTACACCTGCTGCTCTCCGGCTGCAAGCCCATTTATAAAAAACACTTCACTGTGGTTGTAGTGGTCGATGAACTCCGGTTAGCGGGTTTGTCCATGGGGATCCAGGACTAGACCATCAATCTGTCTCTCTCCTGATGTTTCTCCTTGGCAAGACCTCGACGATCCAGTCAAATGTGATTGATTGAGTACGTCTTGTATTAAAGAAACGTTTCGAGGTGTGATCGATTGTGAGGAACCTCTCAATGATAAGGTATCAGGAGGGCCATCGTCTAAAGAGTCATGACACATCGTGGCTTGCGTTCCTTGTACCTTTAAGTATGACAGCTTCCTCCTCTCTTAATCCCCCCCATCCCCTACCCCCGTCTCACCTGAGGGGAGACGGTGTTTTAACCTGCCTGTCAGCCAGCCCACATGCATGCCTCGAGCCGCTTGTGTTGAACTCTCTGTGCCTGTACTTATTGAATGTGATGTGCTGGAACAATGTGATGATTACCGGGGAGATAGGATGAGGAGAAGTGAGGATGGTATGGCTGCTTCACTCTCCCCAGGTCAATATCGGCACGGTCGATAATGAAAACAAGCACTGAAAGGACCTGCTGTTCTCGACATGCCTGCTAGGCCTTGCAAGCCCATTGTGTTATTGTGTGTGTCTGACTGTGTGTGTCGGAGAGAGAGACAGGGGTTGTGTGTGTGTGTGTGTCAGAGAGAGAGAGACAGGAGTTGTGTGTGTGTGTGTGTCACAGAGACAGAGATTGTGTGTGTGTGTCACAGAGAGAAACGGATTGTGTGTGTGTGTGTGTCATGGAGAGAAACACATTGTGTGTGTGTGTGTGTGTCATGGAGAGAAACACATTGTGTGTGTGTGTGTATGTGTGTGTGTGTATTGTCTCACAGAAACAGACAGAGGTAGAAAGAGAATAGAGCTTATGCGAATCACACCTCAGAAATGTCTCGCATTTTAATTGAACTTACGCTTCGTACGAACGCTCAGGACACACACGTCTTCCTCCGCTGCTTTTCCTCTCTAACGTGCCGCTGGCTTCCTCTCTCCAGGCTCCACCCAGCCTCGTTGGACGCAGTACAGCTCTCGCGTCGTCTGATAGTTGTTTATGGCTGTGATTAGAGTCAGTGACTGGGAGAAGGAGAAATTGGCCTTACCCCCGCTCAGAGAGAAGGGGGAAAGGGAAAGAGAGAAATAGAAAAGAAAGAAAGGGGTCGAGACACAGAGCATGAGAAGAAAAAGGAGAGGGAGAGAGGGATCAAAACAGAGGGAGAGAGATGTGTATAAATAAAGAGGAATACATAGAGGAAAACAGAGAAAGCATGAGAGATATAAAGGGAGAGGTGGTGGGCGAAAGGCCCTCTGGGTCAGGAAAGGAGAAATATAAAAGAAGCAGGGATGCGCTTCATTAAGAGGTTAGAGAAAGAGGGATGAACATGAAAAGATGGAAAGCAGAGTAGCAGGGATGAGTCTCTGTGTCGTGACACGACAAGACAGGGGCAAGGAGAGAGATGGAGAGAAGGAGAGAGAGACTAGGGGCAAGGAGAGAGATGGAGAGAGAGACAGGGGCAAGGAGAGAGATGGAGAGAGAGACAGGGGCAAGGAGAGAGATGGAGAGAGAGACTAGGGGGAGAAGAGAGAGGGAGAGAGAGACTAGGGGGAGAAGAGAGGGAGAAAAAGAGAGACTAGGGGAAGAAGAGAGAGAGACTAAGGGAAAAAGAGAGAGAGACTAGGGGTAGAAGAGAGAGAGACTAGGGGGAGAAGAGAGAGGGAGAGGGAGAAGAGGGAGAAAGACTAGGGGGGAGAGAGAGGGAGAGGGATAAGGGGTAGAAGAGAGAGAGACTAGGGGGAGGAGAGAGAGGGAGAGAGAGAGACTAAGGGAAGAAGAGAGAGAGGGAGAGAGAGACAAAGGGAAGAATAAAGATTCTCAGAGGCTGCCTGTAGACATTGCCACCATAACATCCCTATTGTAAATGAAAGGCAGCACCAAGAGACTGTTGTGCCTTCACATTGTTTAAGGCGCCAATTAGCTAGTAAAGCTTTTCTTCTAATTAGCTCCACTGAGTGGGTGTAAGGGCTGCACACAATTGGGGAAGCTGATTTGGGTAGTGTGCTAAACTGTCTGTTCTTGATGTCTGCTTAAAGAAATGGGTCAATTCCTTGGTGTGGTTATGGGGTTTTGTGTCCTTCCCGGCTGGGTTTTGACCCGCCAGTTAACTTCAGTTAAGACACGAGGAATGCAAGGATGTTAGCGGCGAGCATGTTAGCGGCAAGCATGTTAGCGGCCAGCATGTTAGCGGCGAGCATGTAAGCGGGGATGATGTTAGCGGTGATGCTGTTAGCAGTGAGGAAGTTAGCGGTGATGATGTTACCCATGAGGATGTTAGCAGTGATGATGTTAGCAGTGACGAAGTCAGCGGGGATGATGTTAGCTGTGAGGATGTTAGCGGTGAGGAGGTTGGCGGTGAGGGTGTTAGCAGGGATGATGTTAGCGGTGAGGAAATTAGCGATGATGATATCACCCGTGAGGATCTTAGTGGCGAGGATGTTAGCCTGTATGATGTTAGCAGTGAAGAAGTTAGCAGTGCGGAAGTCAGCGGTGGTGATATTACCTATGAGTATGTTAGCCAGGATGGTGTTAGCGGGGATGATGTTAGCAGTGATGATGTTAGCAGTGATGATGTTAGCTGTGAAGATGTTAGCTGTGAGGATGTTAACGGTGAGGAGAAATGGCGTTTTTCCAATGAAAACAACAGTTATTGCTCTGCAACAAGACATAGTCATGACTGTTTCTACAGTCTCCCACAGAGCCAGGTTTAAATCAGAGGCTTCTCTCTTTTTCCCCTCCATTCCTCCCTCCCTCTTTTTCTCTAACTTGCCTTCCTTCCTTCCTTCCCTCCCTCTCTCCCTCCTTCCTTCCCTCCTTCCTTCCTTCCTTCCTTCCCTAGCCTCCTCTCTTCTTGTTTCCCTCATGTAAGAAGTCGTACGATCCTGGATTCTATGAACATAGAGAAATAAGAAAACAGAAAGGATGTGTGTCGCTCGCTCGTTCTGATGCAATGCTTGTTCGTTTTCACTCATTTTCCCTTTTCTGTGATTTAGTGTCATCTTCCATAAGTCTTGTAAACACATGATTAAGCAGGACGTGAGTGTTAGTCACATGCAAGAATAAATAAAATAATAGTAGTTGTGAACTACGCTCTATGTTGTGCATGTGTGGGTGCGCACGTGTGTGGGTGCGCACGTGTGTAGGTGAGTGAGTGTGCGTGTAAAACGTGTGCTTAATGCTATTCTATGAAATTTCAAACTCAAGTCTTGCTCATCCTTTTTATGGAGAGTGGCAAAAGCTGTGTGTGTGTGTTTGTGTGTGTGTGTGTGTGTGTGTGTGTGTGTGTGTGTGAGGGCATGTATTTCAAAAAGGGAGAGAAAGTTGGAGGTTATCACACAAGGTTAGTCTCAGCAGGTGATCACAGAAACAGCAGAAACCATTATCATTGTATAGCATGCCACTTCCTGTCAATAGAGACATAGCATGCCACTTCCTGTCAACAGAGACATAGCATGCCACTTCCTGTCAATAGAGACATGGCTTGCCACTTCCTGTCAACAGAGACATAGCATGCCACTTCCTGTCAACAGAGGCATAGCATGCCACTTCCTGTCAACAGAGACATAGCATGCCACTTCCTGTCAACAAAGGCATAGCATGCCACTTCCTGTCAACAGAGACATAGCATGCCACTTCCTGTCAACAAAGTCATAGCATGCCACTTCCTGTCAACAGAGACATAGCATGCCACTTCCTGTCAACAAAGTCATAGCATGCCACTTCCTGTCAACAGAGACATAGCATGCCACTTCCTGTCAACAGAGGCATAGCATGTCACTTCTTATCAACAGAGACTTAGCATGCCACTTCCTGTCAACAAAGGCATAGCATGCCACTTTCTGTCAACACAGACATAGCATGCCACTTCCTGTCAACAGAGACATAGCATGCCACTTCCTGTCAACAGAGACATAGCATGCCACTTCCTGTCAACTAGGACATAACTGCATAGCCATAATGCTCTTCACCAACAGACGCTTCCCATCCTCACCATTTTCCTAGATTCCAGCTTATAATTCATCTCCTCCCTCCAACATCTACCAAATGCACTCCTTTTCAAAGGAGACACGCACCGATAAGAACTCCAACGCGTGTTTAGAGATCGAGTAATGGCCTGCGAGAAAATGTTCTAAAGACATGTTTAAGTATTTGCTTGATCGTCTGTGTACAGATATTATTTTTCAACATTAATCAAGGCTATTTGGCCTGTTTTGAATTAATTTCTGTTACATTATTGCGGAAGCTTTTCATACTTTGACCAGAGGAAACGAGATATACCCAATTTGGAGGCGGTTGAAGAAACAGCTGAAGAACGATGTCTATTAAAAGAGACACATTGCCCCCTGTTGGTGAGTAGCGGAACAGTCACTGGACAAGCCGTTACGTTCGGTCACATTGTTGTTCAAAAGCTTGTCTCCTATCTTTTCTCTGGTGGCTTTTGTTCAAAAGGAAAGACTTCAAGGCAAAGACTGCTGTAGTCTACTGTCACTGTGCTGTGCACTGTATGATTGTCAAAAACAACCAACTCAACGACTTGGCCAGATGTCTTTTATGTTTGGCTAAAAAGACTCTGTACTTATTCATAGATGAAAAACTGTGTGTGCATTCTTGGTTTGCAGTTGCCTTGAGAAGTTTGTTCCACACAAGATTTTAATTTCAACAAACGTATATTTTCCATGGACTTGACTTGACTTTCCGTTGTCACTTCATGTCAAAAATGTTTTTATGACTAAACGATCCTCCTAAACAAAAGGTCATGGATAGATGCTATGTCAAGTGTGGTTTGCAGTAGATACATTTTATGAATAAGTATTGAATTAAGCACCCAAGCCATGACATCCTAACCTTACCTGACAAACAGATGTACTGATGTAACACTCTCCCTATTTCTCTGCAGTCTCATCTTTGGGAATATCAGATGAATCAGGACGTCTGACCAGTGTGAACACCTGATGTCAGACCAGTGCATGCGTGCTCACTCCAGCGCGTGTGAGTCACTGACCCGGATGACCAGGTGCGTGCAGAGCAGGTGTTGGACCGTATCGACACCTGTGTTAATGACTTTGAAAAAGGAAAGGGTCTCTTCTGCTGTAGCTCACAGTCTCTCACAACATGGTACCAAACAGACGCCACCCTGCCTTCACATCATTTACAGCATCTCCGGAGGGTCTTAGGGCTGTGAACTAGAACCAGTCAATATGTTTCACAACATCAGTGGTCTCCACACAGTCATTACCACTTGTATCTTTATCTGCCTATGAAAGCATTGTTACTAGAAGGCCCTGGAAGGGGAGGAGAGACTAAGATCAGGAGAAGAGGGAGAGAAAAAGTTGCGCAAACTAATCAAAATCTGAACGACGATGGTCTCCAAGCTGTGCCGGGCATGAAGACTTGGTTTTTGTGCTATCTGGCAAAGACGCCATTCAGAATCCCTTCAAAGCCAGACTGGGGGCCTGGCCAGCCATTCTATTAAAGCTGAAATGGGATAGCAACACAATTATCTCAAGTCCAATTCTCAGAGCCCCATTGTGTCTGTAAACTGAGACCTGAGCAAGGATTAATGTTTGTGTCTAGGGTTGGGGGGTGGGGGGAGGGGTGGTAAAAGGATGAGGAGGGGTGCAGGGAGGAGGGGGGTTAAGGGAAGGAATGGATGGAAGGAGGGATGGAGAATGTGGAGGGAGGGAGAATGTGGAGGGGGGAGAGAGGGCTCAAGCGCTCTCATGAATGCACTAAGCCTTTTCAGTCAGAGAGGGAGCGAGAGAAAGATAGAGAGAGCGGCAGCAGAAAGAGAGAAGGTGAGAGATACCGAGAAAAGAAAAGACAGCGAGGATTCAAAGGGTTGGCCTTGGGGGCCTGGGGAGCAGACAGGCCAGGGAGGGCGTCTGGAGAGCGGCTTCCACAACAGAGGAGAACAAAACCAGCCGGCAGAGGAAGAAATACGAAAACAAAAAGCTAATTTACTGTTGCACATAATGGCGACACCCACTCGCAGGAAAGAGGCACCGGAGTGGCACGAGCCATCGCCACGGCGACAGGCGGAATGACAAAAGCCCTCCCAATCTTCCCATGACGACTCCTCTCCCGGCCTGGCATTATTTACTCTACAATGATGAAATTATGTGCAATGTCCTCTGTTGCTGCAGCGATGTTGTGCAAACGCTCTCAAACTCTCACATCAAAGTCAGGACTTTTCATTAGACACCAGTCCTTCGGGGGGAGCTGAAACTCTCCCTTGCTGCACAGGGAACTCAAAGGTGTGAATGTGATGTGCTACCATATAGAGAAACACCACCCTTCACAGCACAAGCACGTAGAGTCGCACTCGGAAAAGACCAACACACACGGCCAGGAACGGCTGTCTGAGTGCCTGAGGACACGGTGAAAGACAGGAACGTGCTTGATGATGGAGTCACACATTTTACTGTCGCCCGCCACACCCAAGCCTGTTTCATACTAAGGCTGGGAGATCTGACCAAATCACAACGGAACCTCAATACGTTTGAGCTCAACAGAAGCACGTGAGGTCGGACACCAGTGAAGATACGAAACTGATGTGAAGTTCTAGGAAGGATGTTCTAATCTCAGCAATTGGTCAGACATTTATACCAGCTTGACTGTTCAAACCTGGGTCGAACTCTATTCAAGTTTCCAACGCAACAATGGACCTCACCTTGTACCCTTCTGAAAAGGCAAGATTCAAGAAGATAATGCTTAAGATCATTTTGGAGAAGATATATATTTTTCTTCAGATACACGCGCGCTGAATACATTTGAAATTTAACAAGGTCAAAAACTTCAAACTGTTTCACATTTGGGAGAACTCAACAAAATGTCACCTTCATTACTCAAGCTTTTGTGTAAAGCCAATTAATTCTCTGTGGTAAAATCTGAGTTGAAGTCTTTTGAGAGCCTTTCATTTGAGCAGATATGTTGATATTTGAATTTGAAAAAGAATCTCACCCTGGACAAAGACTGTTCAAACTGAATAGTTTTTGTCCTGATTTACAAATCACACTCCACCTTTTGTCGACTCCACTCAATTTGGGGAACCCGTGACTAAAGAATCCTTCCTTTATCCATCGAAAACAACAACGTTTTGTGCTGCTAATTATGTCCTGGAAGATGAATATGAGAGGTGAGGCTATGTGAAGTTTAGCCCCTCAGGTTAACAACCTTCTTCCAAACACAAACGATCATCAGAAGCTTGTCTGAGGGTTTCAGAAGCTGAAAATCTGGAGCTTGTCTGAGGGTACAAAGAAGGGCGGGCTTGTCTTGATAGCACCTCTTATCCCACATCCTTTAAGCTGACAATAGGAATCTCGGAGCTCAGCTAATTACCACGACAGCAACGAGAAAGGAAGAGAAGGAAATGCTTTTCTTCATCCCTGCATCATCTGACGAGGCTTGAGGGGTCATGTGATGGATTCCTTTACGTCCTGTCGCTCTCTGTTACCTAACTCTTTTCTCTGTCTCCTTCCCACCTTGGGGACTCTGCTTCCCGACAGAACTTGATATGATTGACGAGGGGAGTGATTAGTAGATTGGCGCCGTCCCTCCTTTGCAAAAATGAAAAAGCAATTTGTGTCTCTCCTGAAGCCACAGTCTTAAATGATGGAAGAGTGCTTGTCTGCTTGGGTTTTCGTCCAACAACGTAAAGGCTCCAAAAACAAGGTTGGTATTATTCTCGCATTTCTGAACCGATTTATTGAAGAGTGGCGTTGTAAAGTTTTAGATTAGCTTCTAAAAGCTTCACCAGATTTATGAAAAAGTTCACAGTTTCCTCGTTGATTTAACTTTCCCTCTTTTACCATACCGTATCACAACGATGACTGAAGCATATTTGGTCTCCCTCGTAGTGTCATGGTAACAAGTACTCACAAGTCACACATTTGTTATGATTCCAACTGTTGCACACACACCAGCACACCCACACTCACCTCACGACATACCAAAACACAAACACACACACACTCACCTCACAACATACCAAAACACAAACACACACACCAACACACACACACACACACTTCACTACACATCCACACAGACAGTAATTTAACCAAGTAACACCCTCGCACAGGAATGGCCTTCTTGTGACAAGTTTCTGGAGGTATGGGACCAGCTGTGGTCTCTCTATCCCAGGGAGACGTGAGGAGACCTGAGGACTTAGCGTGGCAGCGTCACAGCACGGCCATTCATTTCCTTAATTAATGCTCACACTAATTAGCAGGAGATATAGAGGACCAGGAGGGAGCACAGCAAACAGCTGTAGTCACCTGGGTTTAGCAACTTCGCCTCAGTTGCCGGGAGATGAAAATGACAAGTTGCTCCCAGAGGAGCGAGGTATGAACACATGACAGAGGCGACGATCATCTGTCAGACCTACGGGAACTCATCTTTGATTTACACTTGTTAACGCTGCTTCCCATTTACCCTGCACACAAACACACACAGACACTCCTGAATGCGAATGCACACTCTCACTCACACAAATTCACACAATCTCACATTCCATCTGTGTAACCCCTGCTGAGAGTCCAAACATGAAAGACGTTATCGATGATCCAACATCTCCGGCTCTCTCAGAATGCGTCATCTGATTGACAAAATTCGTTATAATAAGTCGTTATAATAGATTGATGACGGAGACTGGAAAGCAGAGATGTTGTTCGCTTTTTGAGTGATCAATCACACCGTGGAGTACTGTGTTCACTTTAGGAGTGACACAGTCACTCCGTGGAGTACTGTGTCTGTTTTAGGAGTGACACATTCACACCGTGGAGTACTGTGTTCCCTTTAGGGGTGATCAGTGGAGTGGGGTACTGCATGAGGAAAAGGTTACATATTTAGCTCTAGCATCAATGCAGGATGACATCGTCTCACAGCCTTTCTGAGACAACAGCTACAGAATGAGAGCGTCCTCTCTCAGAATGAGAGCATCCTCTCTCAGGATGAGAGCGTCGTCTCTTTGCTCATTCTGAACACGTCAACCTCTACCTTTCCTCCACAAGCTTGACTTGTCCTGGTCGGCGGCTGTGGGTCGTCTCTCGTGTTGGTAGCGTTGTGTCTCATGCCTTCTCACCGGTTAGCTCAGCTGTTTCATGTCTGCTTGTAAGATTGTTTGAGGTGATGCAGGTAGGGGAGGAGGTTGTGGTAGGGGGAGGGGTCTGCTTGCTGCTTCCTGTTTCAGAGCGGTGGTCGTTTCCTCTAATTGGCCAGGGCCAACATGCCCTACTTAACCCAGGCAAGTGTTGGATTTGTGGCTCTCTAATTGGCAGAGACGCGTCGATGAGGCATCCCTTCGGCAGCACCTGGCCAATTAATAATGCTGTCCATGGCGAGCAAAAACCCTTGCTTTTTCAGGATGTAGAAGCAAGGGGGAAAAATGGCTAGTTTTGTCTTCAACAAAATTCAAAGGTTTTAAACTTCCTCAGGACCAATTTCTTCCTTTTCTTCTTTTCAGTTAGCTTTGTTTTCTTCACCCCCAAAAATATTTTTAGAAGAAAAGAAGGAGGCAAAGAAACAAACAAAAAAAAAGAATTTGTCTAATTTAAAGTTGGACGAACACACTCCAACAAAGACAAAGCATAAACCTGTTAAAAAAAACACCAAAAAAACAACAGAAAATGGGTCTTTGTTTCCAGTTGTGAGGAGCAACAAAGAGTAGCTTCAGGAAGGTGCTTCATGTAGCTTCTGGGAGACGAGTGCCTCAAACGCAACCCTTCTGAGCTTGGAGCCGGATGGCAGGAAAGTCAGACTGGTTTATTTCCTGCAAAACAAACACATAAATAAATAAGCGCATTAGACAGAGAAGGAACCGCCAAGACCAAATGATTCTCTACCCAACTTCTTGATGTGGCTTGAAGTGTAAAAGGCCCCTAGTGACTGCTTGTTATGGAGATGGGAATATAATGATTTCATCACTGTGTGACACGCTGCCATGGAGAGAAAGTCCTTCTCTCTCAGGCTGAAATAGGTTTCTGAAGTCTGACACACACGAGCAAACTGAAGCTGCCAACAGCCACACAACTATCCAACCTGTCTTAATGGCTGGATCTAAACAGTCCATGATGGTGTTTTCACTCAAAGATTTGGTGTGCTCTCTAGAAAGTCACACCATATTGGGTTGTACAGTCGATTAGTGACAGATTAGAGACTGCTCGGGAATACTATAACACTGGTCATGACCGAAAATCAGTGCAGGATGAATGCATGACTGATTGCCTTTGGTTCTGGCTTTTGTATGTAAACAAGGTGTTCTGACTGCCCTACTGAAACAGCTACTGACATGGAGGGTATGGCGGAAAATCAAGAATCATATGCGAGGAGTTCCAACTGTTTTACTACGATTCTAGGATTCCTGGTTCCTGTTCCCCCACGTCCTGTCAGAATGATGTTAGCAGCCTTTGCCAGCAGAAACTCACCAACATCCTGAAAGAATAAAACCTCCCTGTTCCTTTCTCTGCGTCTGCCTCTGGACAACACCAGCATTAGAACGCTCTGAGACACTATGAGATGCTCTGTGACGCTCTGAGAAGCTCTGTGACGCTCTGTGACGCTCTTTGATGCTCTGTGATGCTCTGTGATGCTCCAAGACGCTACGAGACGCTCTGTTACGCTCTGTGATGCTCCAAGACGCTCTGAGATGCTCCGTGACGCTCTGAGATGCTCCGTGACGCTCTGAGATGCTCTGTGACGCTCTGAGATACTCTGTGACGCTCTGCTGTGATGCTCTGCTGTGACGCTCTGAGACGCTCCGTGACACTCTGTGATGCTCTGAGACGCTCTGAGACGCTCTGTTACACTCTGAGATGTGGCGTTAAAACATCAACTTCCTCCGCAGCACACCAAGCCTCCCTCCTCTTCTCCTCGCTTCGCTAGGTGTGAGCATGGCCTTTCGTTCTCCCAGTGTCACGCATCAAACGAGGACCAATCAGAGGAGCCCTCCCAGGGAGCAGCTGTCAATCACGTCACACAGGATGTGGAAAATTGACTCTTCGCTTTTTTACCGCCGCCGCGGTTGAACCCGCCAACTACAACTCTCACAGCCTGCCAAGCTCCCCGCCGATCAAAGACCGCTGACTCCACAGGTGTTTCAGAGAGCGCGTTTTCCTCCTCTCAGGAACAGGGAGGCGACAGCGACTGCAGAACTTTCCACGCTGCCTGCTGACTTTGGATTTGAGCCAGAGACGACGGAAATAATTATGATAAAGTAGGCTTCTCCTTCTCTGCTGCCTCCCACTTCCCCTCCTCCTAAATCACAGCTTACGGCTGGGCTCTCGTCATCACAGTAAATGGATGTGGCTCGAGGCCTCTGGCCTGCCTGCTATAAATAAACACTGGGGATGGCTGAGAGCCTATGGAACACCTGCTCCGAGAGGGCGGAGTCAGGCCATGTGATTCCGTTCGCATCCCCGTCTACACCATGACAAGGGACTTTTGGGTGCACGGTTTTGGGTTCAACACAGTCGCTCCGCGTCACCTCGCTCCGCATCGTCCCATGCCCCGCCCCCTCCCGCTACCAGTGGACCTGACGCCCTATCACCTTCCACCGACAACCAAAAGCGCAAATCCCGTCCAATAACGTCTTCAACGTTCTCGCATAATCCATCATGCAAACGAGGCTTTGTGGACATAATTTGCTGAGCAGGCAGAGAGAAGAACATGGCGGTCACCATGGAAGCGGTACAGAGTCACGAGGCTCGTCTGAGCTTCTTTTTCAAAGCCACTGTCTCCCTGACAGTTATTAATGATTTTAAGTGGTCTGTGATGTATATTAATGGGAACACCATAATCTGGCCGAAGGAGCTGTCAACACTACTAATGTCCTATTAATTTTGTACAAATGTTCCACGGAGCCATGTCATAATCTAACTACCCAGACTCACCCTACACTTCCTCCTGTTCTCTGTGTTTGATGGAGGACATAGGAGGAGAGAGGAGGAGAAGAAGAGAAGAGGAGAGAGAAGGAGAGGAGGAGAGAGAAGGAGAGGGGAGGAGAGAGGAGGAGCAGGGGAAGGAGAGGAGAGGACGGAAGGAGCGAAACGAGGTCTCATTGTGTAAGACGGGAGCTTCCACTGTATAGCTTGGCAAAACATAAGAAGCACCGAGA
Organism: Plecoglossus altivelis; assembly: GCA_036571765.1. Taxonomy (NCBI): domain Eukaryota; kingdom Metazoa; phylum Chordata; class Actinopteri; order Osmeriformes; family Plecoglossidae; genus Plecoglossus; species Plecoglossus altivelis. The sequence continues at coordinate 950,022 of BROE01000006.1, forward strand.
AAGGATTAGAATCAGACGCTACGAGCTGATAGGAGAGGTGGAGTTCGCTCTGAAGAGCAAGCAAGAGCCAGCCCCTAACGAGGTAAGTGAATAATTCAAGGATATTGAGGGTGATCTGTAACCTGCTGGAGGTGAACTCACAGATGAAAGAGGCTTACTGCGTTGTCTGGGTGGAAACACTCAGTCATCGTGGCTGTGATTACACACACACAGACATGATGTGACCTTTCCCCAGTGCTGATGTACGCCAACGAGCCAGACTGCTTTCTGTAGCCCGCGCCCTAGAGAATGGGTTTTTGAAATAAGACTCGCTGTGTATCCACATTATTGGATGGTTCAGTGCTAATTGCAAGGACGAGCGTTTTCCAATTACGCTTTAATTGATTTGAATACGAGCTCTAAATTACTGCTCATTTCAACTGAGGCCTTCAAAATACACAACATTACCATTCAAGAAAAGCTTACGAAGCTCTGGTGTACCCAATCTTCCATGCTAGCTTCACCTGCCGTATCCCACTGACAGAAACACGCTGACCTTCAGCTACAGCACACAGCTGCCTGCTCCACGCTTGGTAGAAAAATGCGTCCAGGCCGAGGTAGACTAGACCCAGAGTGTAGCAGCAGGGTTATTTAGTCTCAGCAGCGCGCCCTGGAGGACGGTCTAGAAGGAGTGAGCCTGACCCCTGGACTGGTCCCTAGTGGAACACACCTGCCAGGAAGCAGTGATGTCAGGACTGAACGACAACATCATTAAGCTCAAAATCAGCACCAGCAAACAAACCAGCCTGTCCACCGTCATCAGGGTGATTCATTGGCACTTGCCACTGAGAAGACGTTTTAATTGTGTCCAAAGCACACACATAAACACACACATAAACACACACACACATAAACACACACACACTCACACACATTTCTAGATTCTCGAGTAGGTGGGGGTGGGTGGATTGGCCAATTTGTGAAGCTGCTTTTCAATTTCATCCTCCGCGGACACACACACACTCACACACCCACACATACACCCGCACAGACACACACACACTCACACACCCCCCCTCACACACACACACACTCCCACACACACACACGCACACACACTCTCACACCCACACAGACACACACACACACCCACACACACACACCCCCTCACCGTGGTGTCGTTCTCTCCTGGACAGTTGTAGCATGTGGCACATTGTCAGCTCGTCTGTTCAGAAGCGTAGCAGATGACTAGCAGGTGAAGGACAGTCTCTCCTCCTTCACGTGCTGCTGTTTGTTAACATCATGAACAACTGTGTGGATGTGGCGTTCACAATCGCATTCGCAACAGTTTTCGTCGCCAATGAAAACAAGTCTTTGGGAAAATAAGAATCCCAGTCTTACTGCTTTCATTTCTCCTCACATGAACGCCCCACGCAGCACACACACACAACATACACACACAACCCACACTAAACCAATACACATTCAAAATACACAGACCCCTCACAGCACACACACACAACATACACGAAACCCACACTAAACCAATACACATTCAAAATACACAGACCCCTCACAGCACACACACACAACATACACACACAACCCACACTAAACCAATACACACTCAAAACGCACATAGACCACAACACACACGCACACGTTCAATACATGCAAGTACACACTGCCAGTATACACCCATCATCCTTCAAACATAAAGAATAAATACGTCCAGTTTGCTCGATGTTGGTCCTATTTTATGCTGTCGTGTCGCACCTTTCATTTCACGCTCTGCTGCCACCTGTTTCAGACCAGGGGAGAAGAAATAGAGCTGTGATGTGGGAATCTTCAAGTGTATAGAAAAAACATCAACACATGACCGTGTGTGTGTCTACTGTCTACAGTAAGTGTGTGTGTGTGTGTGTGGTGAGTGTGTGTGTGTGTGTGGTGAGTGTGTGTGTGTGTATGGTGAGTTTGTGTGTGTGTGTGTATCTACAGTCTACAGTAAGTGTGTGTATGGTGCGTGTGTGTGCATGGTGAGTGTGTGTGTGTGTGTGTGTGTATGGTGAGTGTGTGTGTATGGTGAATGTGTGAGGTGTGTGTGTGTGTATGGTGAGTGTGTGTGTGAGGTGTGTGTGTCCATGTACTGTACACGTGCCCCAGTGAATGTTTTCTTTAAGCTCACAGGTTAATGTTTCTGAAGATCAGAGCCTGTCTTCCTTGGACAGACTACTCTGTGCTGACTGGCTGGCAGGTGATTGGCTGGCAGCGGAGTGGCTGGAAGCTGACTGGCTGGCAGGCGATAGGCTTGCAGCTGATTGGCTGGCAGTTTATTGTCTGCCAGGTGATTGGCTGGCAGGTGATTGTCTGCCAGGTGATTGGCTGGCAGGTTATTGTCTGCCAGGTGATTGGCTGGCAGGTGATTGTCTGGCAGGTGATTGGTTGACAGCAGAGATCAGGGAAGATGGTGTTAGAGCAGGCTACTTATGAAGCAACATTAACAGTGTGGGGATTTCTACTCTCTGATCCAAAACGACCAAACTTACTTCCTATTACACGTACAAATATATAACTCATGAATAATTGAAACCACCCACATCCAAAATGGTGCAATTTACTTTTTTATTTATTTCGCGACACTTCAATAATTAATGTCCATGTACTGCACATAAGAGCTGCTGTAACTGACTGACTTTCACTTCATTAAGGAAACTGACAGACTTAGCGATGCTCTTCATCACCAAGAGCATTAGAAGGGATTACAAGGTTTTCCTTCCTTTCTTCTTTATTTCTTTTGAAGAAGAAGAAGAATGAAGGCAAGGATGGAGTCTTAAACATTGTTTTGCGGTGGGCGATTAAAAACGTTTGAAACCTGTTCCTCCGACATCTACGACAACAGTACTGGGGGGGGAGGGAGGGGGAGGATGTTCGCGGACTGGGGGGGGAGGTGGCTGTGGACTAGTCCCAGTATTGAATTAGGTCGTCATGTCCACTCAGGGCACTGTAATTGAATCTATTGAGGATGCTCTTTGAAAAGTGATTCACGCTATGTGTGATTTATGGGTGTTGCTAGTTAAACGGCCCAGATAGAAATATGACTTTTCATAATAAATAACTCTAAGGGGGGATCAGATCGATTCTGTCCAGGAAGATAGAGAGAGACGCTTGCAATGTTTGTCCTCGTTCTTTGAAAGCGCTGGAACAGTGACCTCAGAAAAGACTTCAGATTCTTACTTTCATGTCCTCTCAATCTCTCTCTGTCTCTCTCTCTGTCTCTCTCTCTGTCTCTCTCTCTGTCTCTAGATAGACTAGAGGGTAGAATTGAGGGCAGAATATAATAGAATAGAGTAGAGCATCTTAATTCTGGGGCAGGAGGGGGGGGTCGTTACCGTAGGAACAACTACAAAATACACAAAAAAATGATTAAAACTTAAAATACGTAAAAATACTTTCAAATATATATCAGAACACAGTAATAATCATGGCATGATGTACCATTTCTGTCTTAGGCTAATGTTTCATTTAAAAAAATCCATACTTGCTTCTTCATAGCTGTCCAGTTTCATAATGATTATCATCTAAACGTTTGATAGTTGACTAACGAGGATCGCACGAACACGATCAGTGTTCCATCACCTCCTCCAGATATTTAAACGTGACTAAAAGACGTGTTTTCCCACGTGGGTGCGTTATCTGCCTCATGAATAATCCTATTTGATGAATAAATGGTTTTCCTAAGGACCCATAATGCCGTGCCAAAATAGGATTTGGAGAGGAAGAGCCGTCTTTTTTCCTGAAGGCTGATTGTGTTCACGCTGTAACATCAAAACCATATTACTGTTTCTTACTCTAGACCTCGGATATGAAGGTACTGCCATAGCTGATTTAATTTGTCAGTTATGTGATATTATCACTTCAGGATACCGAGCTGAATGGGAAATATAACTGATGTCCTTTCTCCATTGAGCAAACTAGGGTTGTGTCATGATGTACTTGGAGACAGTGACACTGGGCCTTTGCTGGATCAAATTGGTTTTGGAGCACGACTGGTCCTTCTAATGATAACAACTCGTTGTGACTCAAGGACATTGTATTCCAATGATTATATTTTCTTTGTGGTACCAGAAACTGTACAATGATTAAAGCATGAATGGAGAGCAAAGTCTAAAGGAATTGGTATTGTGTATTGCAGGAAGGTTTGTAAAAGGCAAAAGCAAACTGCCATAACTGACAGTTTGCCAAAAGATTTTCTAACTTTTTTCATGTGAGTTTTCACTTGACACAAACTTTGCTCCCCAGATTCACTGCAGAAAATAAAAAATATTTTCGTGAGAATAGAACAGAAACTGGAGAATTTTAACTCAGGAGTCGACACATTTATTTTTTCCCTTTCTGGTTTATATTGCACTCTGTTCAATGACCCGTGAGGTAAATTCACTTTTGGATTATTTCTCTCCAATACAGTCTCTCCCTCAACCTCACACAGCACTCACAAAACAAGCCCTAATGTATCAATTGCACTGATCGAGCAGTGCCAAGGTGTGAACCAACAAATTGAATTTCGGCCCCCCTCCCAATATCTCTCCCTGCGCCCCATTCAGCCGTAACCATGTGTATTGACTGTACGCTTTCACGGAACATCTGATTCACTTCGGATTGCTCTGGCACATAACCGCATTTACCGAATGTGTTGCGTTCTCCCCTAACGTTTTCCAAGTTCACATCAACAGTCATGCTGCGATTGGCATGCTCAGGTTATGGTTGAATCTCTCCGGCTGCACTCTGACCCACCTTTCTACATCCGACGGCACAACAGCTCTCCGCAGGACAAAAATGAAATGTCTTCTACCTTTTCATTAACCACAAGGTGAATCTGGTGTCCTGCACCTGTCCACCATCACCTGTTTCAACATCTGTCCCTTCTGAAGGAGTTGTCACCATCCGCACTCCACCGCAAGCCCCGTCCAGCCTGTTATCTAATCGGGGAAGGAGGGAGAGAGGGGGGGATAGGGGGAGAGAAAGGGGGAAAGGGGGAGGAAGGGGGGATGCGTAAAGATTCCCATTAGGCCGCTCAATGAGCCTTGGCGTAACAATTCTCTTACAAGCTTCCTGTATCATAACTTACAGGAAACAGCACGCTGGCCGGTTCGCTCCAAAGACTCTGATTAAAGCAATTTATCATAGCAAGCCTTTATTAAAAGGCCTCTTCTGACACTCTGTGGTACGGGGACTGTGTACGCTGGGCTGTCGCCAGGCAGCCGGCTGAGAAATCACCAGAGAGGGAGCGTAACCGTGGCGGCAGTGGCGTGGTCGGTGGCAGGGACATCTGTACGGACCGAGGCGGGTCACTGGACGACAAACGCCCCTGTTGAGACGGTTCAGACCTGGTTGCAAACGCTTCAACCAAATGAGGTTTTTTTTTTTTAAGTTCGTTCTTTGGAGAAATGATCGAACAACAAGACATCCGGGTGGCACAGCTATCTGCTTGTGTGTTAGGAGAGCAAAGCATATTCTCTTGCCAAACACACATTCTTGATTGAAAAACAGAAAGAAGCTTCCGGAGAACTCAAAGACAAAAGGGTGAAAGGTCAAATCTTTCCAACATTCCAAAGACGGCAAGCCAAGTGGTTCACACCTCGCACGACAACACGCTCCTTCGTTCAGCCAAACACAACAGGCCTTGGATGTACGCTGTTCATTTCTTCAAATTAAATCACAGATGCAACTGCAGCCACCTCCATCACTGCAGCCAGAATAGCAGTACTGGATGACAGCTAAGCTCAGCTGAGGCACACAAGAGTACAGCCTGTAGACAGAGCTCTGACTAGGAAGAAGGCCTTAGTTAATTTATAGACTGAATCTTTGGAGGCAACCTCCGCCTTCTCTCTCTCTCTCTCTCCCTCCCCCCCTCCTCCCTCCTTGACAGAGTGAGGGAGTGAGCATGTTCCAGGTGAGGCAGGGTCAGTTCTTGTTTTAATTAGCCGTCTCCCAGTTGTCTGTCTGCAGCTTGAGAGGGAGGGGGAGGGGGGGGAGTCAGGTAAATAATGACACGGTTAATGATCTGAGCCAAGAAAGTGGCTGTCATCTGGAGACAGGCATTACGTGTGTGTGTGTGAGTGTGTGTGTGTGTGTGTGTGTGTAAGTGTGTGTGTGTGTAAGTGTGTGTGTGTGTGTGTGTGTTTGAGTGTGGGATAGCGTGAGTGTGGGATAGTGTGTGTGTGTTCCTGTGAGTGTGTGTGTTCCTGTGTGTGTACGTGTGTGTGTGTGGCGTGATAGTGAGTCTGCGTACGTACACTGGTGTGTATTAAAGTGTGTGTACCTGTGGATATTTCTGTGCATGTGTGTGCATATCTCTGTCCATGCCTGTGTGTGGGTGTTTGTGTGGGGAGCGAATAAGAGACAGATGGAGAGACTCGGAAGGGGAAAAGTACTGTAGAAAGAGCCACAAGCTAGTAGACCAAGAGACCAGCAACATACAACACAGTTGACAGAATGTGTAGATTGCACCACAATATAGAGCCATTTTCTCCTGGCCCAAGACTCCAGCGACAGACGTGTTCACTTCATGCATTTATTCATAGAAATCATCCCGTTCTAGCGCAATATTGTAAAGATGGCTCTGACATACGGAGGAAAGGTGCGAAATATTTACTGTGGCGAAACGCTTCGTTGCTTCATTATCCCATAATTGCACAGTTAGAACAAATAACTGAAAATGCACCAGCGGCTATCGCACACAGTCACAGACGTAATGTTCCATCACACACACATGCACCCCCTACACACAGACACAAGTTCCACCTACACACACACGCACCTCGCTACTCACACACCGGTATTACTCACCACATAAGTAACTCTTACTCCACGCCATAGATCCTAAGCACACCGCGTCAACCCCTAGCAAAAAAAACCACACACACGATGTTACTCGTCTTTTTCTGCACACGTGCTACCTCACCCCACACGACACGCCGACCTTCCGCACGACACACACCTTCAATCACAGTCATCTACAGCAAGTTACCTTTTTCGCGTCTCCACACACACATCAGCCCCACCAGTACCCTTCTCCCTACACACTCACCCCACACACACACACCTTCACACACACACCTCTCACTTACAAACACACACACTCTCTGGCTGTGAGCAAAAAGAAGGTGTTCACTCACTCACTCACTCGCTGACTCATTGCGCACACACACACACGCACCCCACACTCGCACACTCACCCCACACACACACACGGGTCCGGCTTGCCTTGACTGCGGCTGACATGTAGCTGTGGAGGTCTGGTCCAGTACCCGTACTCGCCTTTTGATGTGCCAGGGGTGGCTTTTTCGATCCTGGAGACGGAGCAGTTGACTCTGTTTCATGATTGGAACTGGAACCTTCAGTGATGTCGGGTTACGTCGATTTATTGATATGATAGTACGTAGGACCTAGCCAAGTGTAGGTGTTGCTCGGTTCATCCATGGGGCATGATGTTAGCTCATGAGCTGAAGGCTACTTTCTTTTCTGCAGTTTGTTCATACCTTGCATTCTGTTGCTGCCGTTTAGCTGACTGGATAGATGGCACACAAACACAGTATACACGCACAGTACGCACACACAGTACACACATACACATAACACACAATATACACACACATACACATACAAACACATGTACATCGCACACACACATACATTACAAACATGCGATTCACACGATGTATAACACATAGCACACATACGCTACATACCCGCGCACGATCCATCATCGCGACTACACACAATACACAACACATACAGCGCACACACACATACACACAAACATACACACATACACACACATACAAATACACACACACATACACACATACACACAAACATACACATACACACACATATATACACATACACACACACATACATACTCATATGCTCCCACTCACACATGCACAAACTCTATGCTTATTTCTGTCATTTTCTGTATTTTCCACTCTGTTCTGTACATACACCTCCACACACGCAACTTTGCAACAGACCAGAACTAGTGGGAGCACACTCATCTCATTTATAAGGTGGAATAAGCTGCCAATCAATCAAATGACATTCAAGGCAGCCTCCGATGCGGGCTCCACAGGCACCAGGCCCTCGTGTCTGATCCACACCCCTGTGGAGAACAACCTGCTCCAAACCAGCTGATTGGTAAAGACAGCACAATCCCAACATATGCTGGCATAATGGGGTAATCAATAGCTAACCAGGCGCTCCAGACCAATCCAAACGATTCACATCTGATGAAAGAGCCAAGGGGTTAAACAAGAGCTGTGATTGGCTGAAGGCAGATGCTTGGCATTGGTCAGGGGAAATGACAGAGAGAGAGCAGTCGACATCCCTTTAGTGCGTGTCTCATCTCGGTGCTCTGACGCTGAAGGACTTGAACGAGGTTTGTGTCACTGAGCAACATCCCTTTCAAACATAGTGTGGGTTGGAAAGTGACCTCTAAATCCTAAAGATCAGACCATGTTGGTATCTCCCTACTGGCTAGGTTGGTATCTCTGTACTGGCTAGGTTGGTATCTCCATACTGGCTAGGTTGGTATCTCCATACTGTCTAGGTTGGTGTCTCCCTACTGGCTAGGTTGGTATCTCTGTACTGTCTAGGTTGGTGTCTCCATACTGGCTAGGTTGGTGTCTCCATACTGGCTAGGTTGGTATCTCCATACTGGCTAGGTTGATACCTCTGTACTGGCTAGATTGGTATCTCCATACTGGCTAGGTTGGTATCTCCATACTGTCTAGGTTGGTGTCTCCATACTGGCTAGGTTGGTATCTCCGTACAAGCCAGGCTAAAAGTCGTGAGACGTCAGTCCAAGATCCCAGAAATGTTACTTTCGCTTCTTTTACAAAGCATCCCTAGTCTTGTTTATATAAGACCCTTAGATCCATCAAGACACCTGTTTTCATACATGATTGCAAAGTGCTTAATAATTACCCTACAGCAGAAAGGTCACATCAGTTTGGTATGCTAGTGATGATTTGAAAACCTAATTTTCTGGTTCACTACCCTGTCTCTTCACAGTAGGGTTCTGCTTAAGGCAAACAAATGGAAGAATTTTCATCACAACTAACCAAGATTACCAAATGTCCTAAAAAGATTCGTGACAGAGCGCATCACAAACTGCCTGGTGAAAATTAAAACATCTCTTTTTTTGTTCTTAGAAGAAAAGTTGATAAAGAGGAAGAAGCGTTTACTCCGGAATTGTCACGTCTGTCTTGATCACATTCTGTGTATCACCACTAAACGCACACATACGGCAGTCAAAAAGTAATGTGTGAATTTAAATCCTCCTTTCAACGCCGAGCAAACCTCCACACAGTCTCTGAGATCGTACTAAATCTTTTATCATCTGCATCTCTCTTACATCTGGACATCATGCAGCAGTTGCTAATTGCTCCAGCGGTCTCCATGGTGAGTTCTTGTGACACTGTCGTGGCAACAGCGGTGGAGGTGACGGGAGGGAGCGAGCTGTGCCGTGGCTGTACCTCACCTACCGGCAGAGCGTTAACGGGAACGACTATTTATAAACATCTGCTTCTCACGTGTGTCTGCAGGCTGGTAATAACAGCAGGAACCAAGACGGAAGAGACTAACTTAGAGACCAGGAAATGGAACATGGACTGGGATCACCTCTGCTGTGTTTGTGGGTATGTTCCTGTGTGTGTTCCTGTGCATGTGTTCTTGTGTGTGCATGTTTTCCTGTGTGTGTTCCTGTGTGTGTGTGTTCCTATGAGTGTGTGTGTGTGTTCCTGTGAGTGTGTGTGTGTTCCTGTGTGTGTGTGTGTTCCTGTGTGTGTGTTCCTGTGAGTGTGTGTTCCTGTGTGTGTATGTGTGTGTGTTCCTGTGAGTGTGTATTCCTGTGTGTGTGCTCCTATAGCAGTGGGGGTTAGCTTTAGCCTCACAAGACCTCCCAGCCCAGATGGCGTTTCCAAGCTGAGAGACCAAGCATCAATGCCAACTGTCAATCAGTCCATCCTGAGGGGCTCCAGCTGACCATGCCAGCCTTCCACCAGACTTACAGCCTGGCGTTCCCTTCATTCGCTCAAGTCTTGGTTTGTGGCTTCTACAGTTTGGGGAAATTAAACACCTGTATCAAGACCTCCCAGGTGGTTGCTGTGAAGATGTGAGTTACTGGTGAGCTTAGCATGAAGCAGATGGTGAGTAGCATAGAGAAGAAGATGTGTGTCTGTGCGCGGGTCATCACGTGTGAATGTGTGCGATTGTGTGAGCGAGTGTGCAAGAACGTTCACAAATTTAAAGGCAATATGGGAAATGAAATATATTGACGTCTTTCCTCTTTCAGAGGCAGCAGCGTGTCCACTGTGAAAAGAAAAACCACCTTTGTCTCCTCTTTCTTTGAAAATTGAAAACCGTTCACCTCTTATAATAATACTCAGGCTGCCATGTTGTGAATCGTTACATCTGAATCAATTGAACAAGTTAGAAGTATTTTTCAGTTTTTGTCCTGGAACGCTTTGCTTTTGTGTTAATATCCACGGGCCACGCAAAGTATAAAAATTGCATGAATGAACTCTTTGTTGTCTTGGCAGACTCGCCGATGGTTTTCAGCGGTCGCTAATGCATTAGAGGGTACAGCATCAATATGAAGAGGCCACTGGAGGGTTGGACATGTGTGGGAACGGAACTTTCCGTTGCCGGCCTGGCAACGTGATCTTCAGTTCAGGGTACGTTAAACGTGTGCTGTGAAAATGCACTTGAACTTGTGTGTTATGGACTTCAGCCACCACACAGAATCCTCATCAAAAGGGGATGTTTGCTCTGACAGATTTCTACTGACACTTACAGAAAAAGCTTTGGTGTACTTTAGCAAGTCCTGTGCACTTTCGTAAGCTCAAGGACAAGGTCGCAACAGGTCGCATTTATGTGGAAGTTTAGTACATAACTATCAACTCCCAGCCACACTGATCCGTAATGGAGAACACATGCAGAGTCAAATACCCCATTTACTGTGCAAAATAACAACTTTGACATTTGCAGGAATCCCACTTCGTTATCCTCTCCCTCTGCCTCTGCTCTAGACGTTCTCTATAGTGTCCTTTCTCTCCTCCATGGTGCTCGGCTGGGTGTAGTGTTCCTCCACTCTCTGGAGCCAAGAGGAAGGAAGTTTGAGGGCCCAAACCCCTCCCTGTGGTACCTATAACCAGGCTTGGGTGGTTGGGTACCTCCAACCCCAGGGCTAGGGTTAGCATGCTATCTTGTCTTCTTAGCTCGCTGTGACCCATCGCAAAGTCATTGCGAAGTCCACGCACCCGGCCACGGTCTATGAAATCACGCCAGTCATCCGAGCTGAGACATTAGCGACATGAAAACCTCATTTTAACGGAGCGTGGAAGATGATTAAAGAGATTACCTTCCTGGCGCTGGGTGCTAATATCACTGGCGGCGTGATTGGATGATTGACAGGTGGCATTTAGCCCTGGTGGGAGCTGAGGGAGGGAGCACAGGGGCAGAGGAGACGGCACCTCTCAATAACCACAGCCCTCGTTCAGAGTGAAAGCCCCATCCTTTGTTCTAATTAACCTGTAAAATGAGTTCAGCAAGCGCCATGCACCCCCTGCCCATCTAGCCTGGCTACGGCACCAGAATGCTAATCGCCTGTGAATGGCGGGCTGGGGAGCTGAATGCCAAGAGGTTGAAGGTCCATCGGGAGATTTTAAATAGCTTGACTATCCGGCCGTAGCCTCGCGGCCCACAGAACCTTAGCAAGCTAGCATGCTGTTAGCGTTAGCATGCTGTTAGCACGCTGACACCGTTAGCATGCTGCTAGCATTAGCACGCTGTATACATTAGCATGCTGTCAGTGTCAGCATGCTGTTAGCATTAGCATGCTGTAGGTGTTAGCATGATGTTAACATTTGTATGCGGTGCTGGCAAGGCTGAGGTGAATCAGTCTCTGACAGCAGTCCTGCACACACTGAGATTACTGTGGCAACAGGGGGGAGATAACCTGTCTGATTCAGGCGAGGCATCTCAGCTCTGTTATAATATGATAATATATTAGATTACATGATCCCTGTGTGGACAGCAAATTATCTTCAACATTGTATTTGTAACTTTTCTCTGTGGAGTAATTTTCAGGGTCTGCAATGGGTTGGGTTGTGTAACAGCAAAACGCACACACACACACACACACACACAAACACAGTAGTTTCTATACGGTGATCAACATCGCACACACATACTCACACATGTACACACACACTTCACCTACACACACACACACACACAGGTACTCACGCACACATCCCCGCGCACACGAGCGACTACACACTCGAACGAGCGTGCACGCTCACACACCTGGCAAGAACTTTGATTTGCATAGAGCTGGGGATGACAGCATAGCCTTCAGCTATTACAGAGACCTTCCTCCTTCTCTCCTTCATCTTCAACTTTTCTATTTTCCAAGCGGCAGACAGGCTGAATGGCCTCTGCGTTTGAAAGCCTGTTTGTGCTCTTTGTCTGCGAACCTGCTGCTCAGTTCAAGAGAGAGAACAAGAGCTCCAACACAGAGCTTACAGCAGAGCCTGAGGTGTCCCAGTCGACATGTTTGGGGTTTGGGGTTTTTTCTCTCTCTCTCTCTGTTGTTGTTTTCATTCGTTGTGCACAAATAGAAGTGGGCTCCGCCAGGTCTGAGAGAGAAGCACCTCAAGATGAACAGCAACATATTTAACCGCTAGGACGGGTTGTTAGGTGCTGTTTTGTTCGGTTCTGTTTCAGCTCTCTCCCGCACACGCACTCTCCAAACTCTCACTAACTCACACGTTCAAGAACACTCATTTGCACACTCACACTTTTAAGAGTTACACATACGCTTGCTCCGTGTCGCACACACGTTCAAAGTCACGCACGCACACACGTGCGCACTCACAAACATATCCTATTTCTTCGCAAGTAAAATGTCACTGTCGAGTATTGTTGACAAATAGTTGTGTACATAACACCGGCATGTTGGCCACAGGAAGAGCAAAGCTCTGCAGTGCCTGTGATATTTACAGACACGACCGTTGGCAGTGGTAGAAGTCTGGCAATCTAGCTCGAGCAGAGTCTTGTCAGATGAAAAGATGTATGGATTTAACCTGGCTCACCTCACTTTAACATTTCCACTTACATACGTATTACCCAGGGCTATTATTGCAGGGCTGAACCGCCACAGAAAGAGTCACTGAATTTTGTTCAATAGCCAGAGGCTCTCGGTATTGAGTGATATACACACGGCCAGACCTCAGTTGAATTTAATCAATGTACTTAGGTAAACTGCAGGACCCCACACTGTTTCTCTGACCCCTTTGAGAGAGAAACAATATGTTGTCATGTACAGATATCAAATGTTATTCAAGGGCCATGGTTGTTTCAAATACTGTATGTGTTGTTTACGCACATGAAAGACAGAGATAGATGAAGGCCAAAAATCGGAGCAAATTGCAGCACTTTCTGATGTGAGCATTGGTACTGTCTTTTGTAACAAATTGGCACAAATATCACTACTTTCTACTTCTTATATTTTCAAGCCAGGCTCGTTACCTTACTTCGTGTCTATGTTTGATGTCATGTTGTATTGAACTTATTGTGAATGTGTGACTTTTTAACATTTCCTGGCTATCACGCATAACACATTTTTTGAAAAAGTAAAAAAAAAAAAAAATGTTGAAGATGAAAATCTAAAATATGTTCAATTAAGTTGTAGAAATATGTTCTGAAAGGGTCAGATTTTTTTAAAGGTTGAAAAAATATTTTTGAAAAAAGCCAAATTCCTCTCCTTTTACTGTGTGAAAGTGAAATGGCTTGTGTATCCTGCAAGCTCAGTCCTACTGCGTGTGTGTGGTGACAGACTGTGTGTATGTGTGTTTGTGTGTGTGGTAGCAGCCTCCACATCTGTGTGTGTGTGTGTGTCTGTGTGTGGTAGCAGCCTTCAGGTGTGTGTGTATGGCTGCAGCCTCCACATGTGCGTGTGTGTGTGCGTGTGTGTGGTGTGTGTGGGCGCGTGTGTGGTGTGCGTGTGTATGTGTGTCTGTCTGTCTATCTGTGTGTGGTGTGTGTGTGTGTGTTTGTGTGTGTGTGTGGTGTGTGTGTGTGTGCGCGTGTGTGTATGTGTGTGTGTGTGTGTGTGTGTGTGGTAGGGGCCATGGTCTCCTGGCCTCGTCTGCTCTGCAGCTCATAGCAAACAACCCTGCTAAGAGGCTCCTTGGAAACATAATTAACTCAGAGTGATTGTAGCAGGGGGAGAGGGAGAGATAGAGAGACATAGAGAGAGAGAGGAAGAGAGAGAGAGACATAGAGAGAGAGAGGGAGTGGGAGAGATAGGGAGACATAGAGAGAGAGAGGTTGGGAGAGAGAGATATAGAGAGAAAGAGAGAGGGAGGGAGGTGAAGAGAGAGAGAGAGGGGGAGAGAGGAGAAAACGGATGTAGCAATAGAGGCAGATGAAGAAAGGAATGGAGAGAATCAAGAATTGAGAAAAAGAGGAGAGGTAGACAAGAAAGAGAGAAAGAGCTAGAATATAGGCTAAACAGAGAAAGCAAAGGAAAGAGAATAATGTTGTACTTTTATCTGCTCTGAGGGGTGCAACCAAGAAGATTAAATTAACCTTCTTGTTCCTTGTTGAGGGACTTTTTGTTCTGGTTTAATCATCCAGATGAAAAGATCCTGCTGTCCAGCTCTTCCTGAGTCTTCCTTCCTGGCCCCTCCTGCCCCCTCTGGCCTCCTCTGGTCACTCCTGGCCCCCTCCGGCCCCTCCAGCCCTCTCTCTGGTCACCTCTGGCCCCCTCTGGCCTCCTCTGGCCTCCCCTGGGCCCCTCCGGCCCCCTCTGGCCTGGCCCTCCACTGCTCAGCTTTTACATATTAGATTGTATTTCCAACCGAGTGGAAAAAGAGCAATCTTAAATCAAAATTTAAATGTATTTAATGGGAACAGATTATTAGTTGGATTGACAGATTGTCTATAGCTTGTTAAAGATCCTGTTAAACTCAACAAAAACACCTAAACAAGGAGAATAAAGAAAATTGAAAGCAGTTCTTGAATAACGTGGAGTACGTACACGGTTTTGGTCTCCTTTGAACGCTGACACTCTGAAACTGTGGGTCCTGCTGGTCTGGAGTAACAGAAGCTTAAACACTGCATTGAAAGGTTTTATTTTTCACCTGGATTTTGTTTTGAAAACGCATGCCTGAAGTATAAGCTGGAATACAAAGTTGGCCCAAAGTATGAAGTTTGACCTAATTCAAGTCAAAACCTCAATATAATACTGCAATATATTCCTGTTTAAGAGTTCAATACTTCTTTAAGGGTTTATACTTCTGTCAAATGTATAGTTATTATATATTATAATTATTCAGACTTGATACGTATTTACCCCGTGCTCATGCTAAATATTAGTATTAAGATTTGGAAGTTTTAGAAAATCTCCATGGACGAACGTACAAGAACTGTGCACACTGGCTAATAACACGAGCACTCCCCTGTCCTCAGAGAGCAGCGAGAGAGCGCCTGGACAGGCGAGCAGGCGATCTGGCCGAGAGAAAGCTGCCAGGGAGCGTGGGGAGCGTGGGGAGCGTGGATGATAGTGGAGGAGACATGTCGCCCGCTCAGGCTTTTTACATTAGTGATATTAAAGTGGCTTCTAATGCTGCCCTCTGGAAGAGAGCAGAGGAATGAGGGGGAGGCAGAGGGGGAGGAGGGAAGAAGAGGGGGAGGGAGGAGGGGAGGAGAGGGGGGGGGGGAGGGTAGAAGAGGGGAGAATGCCTCTCTCTCTTCTATGTCTCCTCTCTTTTCCCCTCTCACATCAGTCCCACTCGCTCCCTTTCCCTCTTTCACCCTCTATCCTTCCGTCTTTATCAGCTTTCTCTCTCTCTACTCTCCCTCTCTCTCTCCCTTTACTCTTTCTCTGTCTGAGTCTTATAGAGGCGGTAGAGGCGGGGGCAGAGGTGGAGGCGAGGCAATACCTGATTAGGCGGGCACATTCAATGGCGGGGCCCCCATGGCAAATCCATCTTGTAATATAACGGGGAGATGGATTATTGCTTTTCTGCAGACCCAGCCTGGGTCCAGGTGCCAGATCACCTCTCTCTCTCTCTCTCTCTCTCTCTCTCTCTCCTTCCTCCCCCTCTCTGTCTCTCTCTCTCTGCCTCTCTTCTCTCTTTCTCTTCCTCTCTTTCTCTCTCTACCTCTCTCTCTGTGTCTCTCTCTGCCTCTCTCCTCTCCTCTCTCTCTCTTCCTCTCTGTCTCTCTCACTCTCTCTCTCTGTCTCTCCTCTCTCTCTCTTCCTCCCCCTCTCTGTCTCTCTCTACCTCTCTCCTCTCTCTCTCTTCCTCCCCCTCTCTGTCTCTCTCTACCTCTCTTCTCTCTCTCTCTTCCTCCCCCTCTCTGTCTCTCTCTACCTCTCTCCTCTCTCTCTCTTCCTCCCTCTCTCTGTCTCTCTCTACCTCTCTCTCTCTTCCTCTTGTCCTCTCTTTCTTTCTCCCTCTCTCTCTTCCTCTCTCTCTCCTGCTTTCTCCTCCTCTCCCTGCTCCTTATTGTGGTGCATAAATCCATTAGAGAGGACCAGACCTCACTTTGCTACTTATCTCCCATCTGTCTCAGCACACAGACACATCCCAGACTGCTCCCACCCAGTAGGTGAGGAAGCCACACAAGAGAGCAGCTTTTTACTGACAACATCTATTGACAACTATCTATTGGGGAGTTTAAGTTGCGTGTGTTTTGAGTAACCTTGCCGTCTCCATGTTCTGCTATCTTGTGTATCGTTCTTTCCTGCCATCTCACAGCTTCTTCCTGCCCTCCCTCTTTCCCTCACTCTCTCTCTCTCCATCTCTCTCTCCCTTGCTCTCTCTGTCCCTCTCTCACTCTCTCCCTCCCTCTCTCTCTCCCTGGCCCTCTCTCTCTCTCTCCCTGGCCCTCTCTCTCTCCCTGGCTCTCTCTGTCCCTCCCTCTCTCTCTCTTCCCGGCTCTCTCTCTCCCTCACTCTCTCTGTCCCTCCCTCTCTCTGTCCCTCTCTCTGTCCCTCCCTCTCTCTGTCCCTCGCTCTCTCTGTCCCTCGATCTCTCTCTGTCCCTCGCTCTCTCTGTCCCTCGATCTCTCTCTGTCCCTCGATCTCTCTCTGTCCCTCGATCTCTCTCTGTCCCTCGCTCTCTCTCTGTCCCTCGCTCTCTCTGTCCCACTCTCTCCCTCTCTCTTTCCCTTGCTTTGGAGGTACAGTGCATCGTCCTGTTCTGTGATGTGCACTCTGTCACACGCACATAAACACACACACTATAGGGGTAACTTTCACACCTGTTCTTGTGTGTTGGGCCACAAGTGATCACCTGCATTGAACAGCTTTAGGGTTCCTAGAGGAGAGGGGAGGAGAGGGGAGGAGAGGGGAGGAGAGGGACACTGCAGATATCTCCATCGCTCCCTCCCCTCTCTCCCTCTCCTCTCCTCCCCTCTCTCCCTCTCCTCTC
>BROE01000006.1:968464-981645 GCA_036571765.1 Plecoglossus altivelis
CCTCCCCTCTCTCCCTCTCCTCCCCTCTCTCCCTCTCCTCTCCTCCCCTCTCTCTCTCTCCTCCCCTCTGTCCCTCTCCCCTTCACTTCTTTCCTCTCTCCTCCCTGAGCATCCAGACTGAAGGTCCATGTTGTTACAGGACCTCTGTGATGTATTCAGTATATCTGGTGAATGTGGTGCTGCTGAGGACTTTGCTTCTTGCTTGCGCGGCACTGGACCTTGATTCAATCTCGTAGTTTATTTGAAGGATCTCAGTAACAGTTTGGAAAATCAAGGTGGACCTGAGACTGTGCTCTCACACGCCTCCTCCATATAACACAGCATCCAGCTGTGTGTGTGTGTGAGTGCACAACACACACACACACAGGCGAACACACACACACCAACACACACACACACAGAAGGACAAAACACACATGTAACTAAGTGTGGTAATGGAGCTTCGGGGAGTCTAGGCACGCCCTGAGAGCCAGCTTTCCATGCTATGCTAATGAGAGACACACTGAAGGAAAGGGAAGCTGTCTAGAGACCTGGACAGAGGGAGGAGAGGAGAGGGAGAAGGGAGGAGGAAAGAGGGAGGAGGAAAGAGGAGGAAAGAGGGAGGAGGGAGGAGGAGATGGAGAAGAGGAGAGAAGAAGAGATTGAGGAGAGGAGAGGGAGGAGGAAAGAGGGAGGAGGGAGGAGGAAAGGGTGGAAAGAAGAGGAGAGAGGGGAGAGAAGCGGGAGGAAGGAGAGAACAGGGAGGAGAGGGAGAAGAAGAGAGGGAGGAGGAGATGGAGAAGAGGAGAGAAGAAGAGATGGAGGAGAGGAGTTGTAGAAGAGGAGATGGAGGAGAAGGAGGAGAGGAGAGAATATGGAGGAGATGGAGGAGAGGAGAGGAGAGAAGATGGAGGAGATGGAGGAGAGGAGAGAAGAGGGAGGAGAGCAGGGAGGAGAGCAGAGAGGAGAGAAGAGGGAGGAGAGCAGGGAGGAGAGCAGAGAGGAGAGAAGATGGAGGAGAGGAGAGAAGAGGGAGGAGAGGAGAGAAGAGAGAAGAGAAGAGGAAAGGAGAGAGCAACTCTGCTACAGGAAGCAGAGAGGGTTTAGGGAATAACACTTCTCACAACCAATTAATCATCCATGAAAAGGTATGATATTGTTTTATACTCTGTTAAGGGAAGAGAATTAAATAGAGGAGAAAACTGCCGGCCTCAGTTATTTTTTAAATCCACTATCAGTGGTTGTGTTTTGGAGGATTTGGAAGTGTTCTGTGTAAAAAGCAGCTTTATAAACGACTCCCAGCCCACACACAGACCACTGCTTCTTAGCCAACGCACAAAGTTCCCAATCTTCTCTCTCTCTCTTGTCTCCCTCTCTTTATCGCTCTCATTTTCTCTCTGTTTTCTCTCTCTCTTCCAGAATGGTCTTTGCTGTTGAGGCTACCTAAGGAGATCAACAGCATCATCTAGGGGAAAACACACAACACACACACACACACACACTGTCTCAAACACACAACACACACACTTTGTCTCAAACACACACACACGCACTTTGTCTCAAACACACAACAAACACACACACTTTGTCTCAAATACACACACACACACTTAGTCTCAAACACACAACACACACACACTTTTTCTCAAATACACACACACACACACACTTTGTCTCAAACACACAACACACACACACACTTTGTCTCAAACACACAACACACACACACTTTGTCTCAAATACACACACACACACACACTTTGTCTCAAATACACACACACGCGCACTTTGTCTGAAACACATAACACACACACACTTAGTCTCAAACACACACACAACCACTTTATCTCAAACACACACAACACACACACACAACCACTTTATCTCAAACACACACACACACACACATTTGTCTCAAACACACACACACACATTTGTCTCAAACACACACACACATTTGTCTCAAACACACACACACACACTTTGTCTCAAACACACACAAACTTCCTCTCAAACGCAGGATACACACACGTCTGGCAGTGAAGAACCGGACAGGACCAGGGAAGGTAATAAATGTTTGGGGTTGGAGCAAATTGCACGGTCGATGGTTCCAACCAGACATTTTACACTGTCACTAAGGTTTATCGTCTTGGAGTTCAAATCAAACCTCTGAGGACTCCAACTTCCATTTGATGTTCTTTTGGCCAACCTTCCCCAAAATTGGTTTTGGAGGAATAATCATGTTTGTTTGTTTGATGGAGCTGAATCAGTAAGATGCTCCTTTAACAGGCTCGTTTGCACTCCATAAACATAATAGCAAGGACAGCTTTGTCCCCCCCCTCGCTCCTCGCCCCTCGCCCCTCGCCCCTCGCCCCTCGCCCCTCGCCCCTCGCCCCTCCTCACAAGGTCCTGCTCCCTCCAGACTCTCCGCTCCTTCCTTCCATCCCTCCTTCCTTCCATCCCTCCTTCCTTCCATCCCTCGTTCCTTCCATGCCTCCTTCCTTCCATCCCTCCTTCCATGTCTCCTTCCTTCTATCCCTCCTTCTATCCTTCCTTCCTTCCATCCCTCCTTCCTTCCATGCCTCCTTCCTTCCATCCTTCCATCCTTCCTTCCATCCCTCTTCCTTCCATCACTCCTTCCTTTCATCCCTCTCTTTCCTCTCTTCCTTGGGCTCGCTTGACGCTCCTTCCTCTATGCTCATCTCTCGCTCTCTCGCCTTTCTCTCTGCCTGATTCTCTCTCTCTGCCTGTCTCTCTCTCTCTGCCTGTCTCTCTCTCTACCTGTCTCTCTCTATACCTGATTCTCTTTCTCTGTCTGTTACTCTCTCTACCTGTCTCTCTCTCTACCTGTCTCTCTACCTGTTTCTTTGTCTGCCTGTTTCTGTCTTTCTCTCTCTCTCTCTGCCTATCTCTTCCTACCTGTCTGTCTTTCTGCCTGCTTATCTCTTTGCCCACCCTTTTCTACCCGTCTCTCTCTACCCGTCTCTCTCTCTCCCTGTTTCTTTGTCTGCCTATGTTTCTGTCTCTCTCTCTGCCTGTCTTTCTCAGCTGATTGTAAACGCGATTTCCTCAGGAAAGAGGTGCAATCTGCATTCGTCACATCCTTGCACACTCAAACGAGAAGGGTGTGCATGTTGTTGTGATGCTGTTCACTGATATGTTGTATTCTGCTGCCCCCCAGTGTTAGACTGTGATACTGCACACACCACTCTGCTGCCCCCCAGTGTTAGACTGTGATACTGCACACACCACTCTGCTGCCCCCCAGTGTTAGACTATCATACTGCACACACCACTCTACTGCCCCCTGGTGTTAGACTGTGATATTGCACACACCACTCTACTGCCCCCTAGTGTTAGACTGTGATATTGCAGACACTATTCGGCAGCACAACGGGACAAAACAACGGCAGACACCAAAAGTGATGCAACATCCGTTTATTAAGCTGACATAGGGTCAAAGGTCGTCAGAAGTACTTGGTGGGGTCAGACTTGTCGCACATCTGCACATGGATGTGTGAGGTGATGTCAGGGTAGACAGATTGCATGGGCAACATGATGCCCAACCTGTCGCCCTTCTTTACTTCTCCAGAGTACTTGTCTGGCTTCACGTAGAACAGTTTGAAGCACAAACCTGTGGAAAAAAATCACTTTAACATGTTGCCCCGTCTATATTTTGGAGAACAGATTAAATCTTTGATGTCATGTTGATTTGATAGGTTCTTGTTCAGACTAGTTGCGTTGTGACGAACACACCTTGCCCGCTGAGGTTGATGCCGTTGTTAATGGCGGCCTTCTTGGGGTCGGTGTAAACGACAACTTTGCCGTTCAGCTTGACGTCAAAGGGAGCGTAGACAACAGCCCCGTCCTGGCAAACTACGTCCAGGCCGAGGTGGTCTCTGTCACCTCTGCACAGACAGGACACGTGTCATCACACACTGTGGGGGAACACTGCTTGAGGGGCTGGGTGAGGGTGAGGGGGTGAGAGGGTGAGGGTTAAGGTAAGGGTAAGAGTTATAGTGAGAGTGAGAGGGTGAGAGGGTGAGGGTTGGGGTGAAGCTTAAGGTAAGGGTGAGAGTTAGAGTGAGGGTGAGAGGGTGAGGGTTGGGGTGAAGGTTAAGGTAAGGGTGAGAGTTAGAGTGAGAGTAAGAGTGAGGATTGAGGTTAGGATGAGAGTTGGTTAGAGTTGGTTAGATGTTCAGGGTTGGGTTAGGATGAGAGTGAAAGTTAGGTTAGGGTGGGGGTTAGGATGAATCCATTTTCTATTCATCACAAGCACAGAAAATAAACACACACTTGCACACAGACACTCTCTGACACACACACACACTCTCTGACACACACACACACACACTCTCTCTCTCTGACACACACTTACTCTCTCTGACACACACTTACTCTCTCTGACACACACATACTCTCTCTAACACACACACACACTCTAACACACACACACACACTCTCTAACACACACACTCTCTCTAACACACTCTCTCTAACACACACACACACACACTCTCTAACACACACACACACACTCTAACACACACTCTCTCTAACACACACACTCTCTAACACACACACACACTCTAGCACACACTCTCTCACCCTACCGGCTTGCTCCGTAGCTTCCTTGTCCCCATTTGTCAGAAGTCCTCTTCCTGTTGTTGGTGTTTCCACTGCAGAACTGGCCAAACGTTACTGCCTCTCCTCCCAACAGCAGCTCTTAGAGGGAAACCAGACGTTACTGTCGTGTTTTCATGTTACTGAGTTCCGTTACTGGTGTGTTTTCATGTTACTGAGTTACGTTACTGGTGTGTTTTCATGTTACTGAGTTCCGTTACTGTCGTGTTTTCATGTTACTGAGTTACATTACTGGTGTGTTTCCATGTTACTGAGTTAAGTTAAGGTTGTGTTTTCACGTTACTACAAGAGTTACATGTTTCTGTCACTGGCAAAGTTTCAACAAAGGCTTCCCAAAAAAGTTTTTTATTTTTATTTTTATAAAAACGTAGTTTTTTTTCCCCCTAAAGAAAGGTTCTTACTGTAAAGTTAAAAAAAAGAAATCAATAAATGTTCACTAAGTGAACCTGGACCTAGTTGGTAGCTGGTGCCACAGGGTCACGTCATTACATCACTGTAATCGTCTCGTCTTTCCCTGCAACGCTAAGCACTGGAGTGCCAAATTCAGTCAGTCAGATGCTTGATAGGTTATCGAAAAGTCCGAGCAAATTTGGAAACTATCTGCTTTATCAATAAAAAACACAATTTCGGCGAATGACTGCTCATTTTTTGTCACACTTTAATTCAGATGCAGACACGTACCGTTTAACTGAATATGAATAGTAAAAACCTATAGCAATGTCGATGTTGTGCCAAAGTTCCACTCCCTGACAAAATTCGACTCCCCTACGCGTGAACGCGAGCATTGCCTAAGGTTCCCTTGTTCTAAGCATTGAGGAAACTGTCAGTAGGCAATTTTATTCGTGTTTCATTCAAATATAAGTGATGCTGCGATGCACTTGAGAGCTTGCCTATACGATTTGTTTGTCGTGCTACATGTAAAATCTGAACGAGCGTCTCACGAAATTAAACGTTACGCTGACATTGATGTTGTGACACACTGCCCGATTATCAGTACGAGGTAATATATAAATGATGTTGTAGTTGCGAATGCTGTTGTCACTATGTGGTTAAAGTAGGGGTCTCCAATCCTGGTCCTCGAGGGCTGCTGTCCTGAAGGTTTTCAGTGTTTCCCTGCTCCAGCACACCTGAGTCTAATAAAGGGTCATTATGAAGCTTCCACAGAGCTTGGTAATGGCTCATTCATTAGAATCAGGTGTGCTGGAGGAGGGAAACATCTAAAACCTTCAGGACAGCGGCCCTCGAGGACCAGGATTGGAGACCCCTGGGTTAAAGCAATCATCCATTAATTTGTATAAATCACTTTCCGCACGTAAGGGAGTGGCATTTTGGCAGGTAGCGGGAATTTGACACTACACCTGTTAAAGGATTCAGTTTGTCTTGTCGGTCACGGTAAATATACCGTTCAGCTCCAAACCCAAACGCGTCATACTACCCAGCAATGTTTTGCTACTGCAAAAGAACCACTCGGTGCCAGTTCTTAGAAACAGAACTGGTTTGGGATGAAAGCACTGGCTCCAAACCAGCACTCAAAATGCGTTGGTAGAAAAGGAGTAGTGTTAAGGGCCCCATTACCGTTCTTGTGTCATAAAATATCTGACGAGCGTTGAGAGCTAGGTGGACGATAATGGGACCCTTTACACTGCCTGTCCTCTAGCAGGTGTCTGTTCCGTTCAGGTTCCACGGCATGGGTACTGCTTGTTATCTCATCTTTAGTCGTCTCCTGTCCCGTGATCCCGCTGAATAGCCGGTCTATTGAATGCCCTTACGGTGTGCCTGTACCTGTCAGAAAGGCCTGTGTTGCCTCTCTCTGTGCATCTCATGTTGGAAATGACTCTGGCCACCCTGTTCTTGCAGTGACTACAGTCAACTATTTTTACCAGTCTTCCTGACTTTAGTTATGTTTTTTCCCCGTCTGTTACAGGTGTTCCCAGCATAGTTACCCAGGTGTTTACAGTTCTGATTTGCCCTGGTCATGTTCAATAAAAAAACGCATTTCTGCTTCATCTGCGCCTGACCTCTTGGACACAGACACAGTCAGAGGACAGAACACAGACATGGTCAGAGGACAGGACACAGACACAGAAGACAGGACACAGACATGGTCAGAGGACAGGACACAGACATAGTCAGAGGACAGGACACAGACACAGTCAGAGGACAGGACACAGACATAGTCAGAGGACAGGACACAGACACAGAGGACAGGACGCAGACACAGAGGACAGGACGCAGACACAGTCAGAGGACAGGACACAGACATGGTCAGAGGACAGGACACAGACATGGTCAGAGGACAGGACACAGACATGGTCAGAGGACAGGACACAAACATGGTCAGAGGACAGGACACAGACACAGAGGACAGGACACAGACACAGAGGACAGAACACAGACACAGTCAGAGGACAGAACACAGACACAGTCAGAGGACCCAGACACAGTCAGAGGACGGCACACAGACACAGTCAGAGGACAGGACACAGTCAGAGGACACAGACATAATCAGAGGACAGGACACAGTCACAGTCAGAGGACAGGACACAGACATAGTCAGAAGACTTTAAACCAACAAACACTTGCTAAATCTTATCTTTAGGAGAACATCAGTGCAAACACAAACAGTAACAGGACAGTAGTGGAGCAGTTGCAAAGACATCTTACCTGCAAGGACCAGACTGAACAGATAAACAGCTGCTTTCATGATGAAGTGGTAGCAGTACTCTGGGGTACAGATGTTCAACAGCGTAGATCAGACTGACTGTACCTCAAACTGCAAGTGGAGCTAGTTATACTCAGCCTGCTCTGCCCTGTCAACAAATATTTACACACAGCTCGCAATGCTTCGCCCTCTTGCCACATAGAGGAAACCCCAAAGTTTGGAAAGGGGAGTTGAACAGGGGTTACTGGAAAGAAACCAAACCTGAACCAACCAGTTGTGATTAGGGCGTGTTGTGTTTCAGAAATGATTTGAAGAACTCTTATTATCTTTGTGCGTTTTACTGGATTCAAAACAAAGGCTTCGGTTTACCGTTCAAAGGCCTGAACTTGAATCATTTCTCGGTACAACTCATTATGTAATGACGCAACACTCAAAGATGGTTAAATGTTTCATCTGAAAATCTTTAATGAGGGGTGTTCTTAATACAACGTAAATTATTATTTGTAAATGAATGGAAGTACAAAGGCAGGCATAGCAAAGCAAAAATTTTTCATCGGTCACCAAGATTATACAACTGATATCCTTTAATCAGCCATTGAAACCCCTCTAACGTCTCTAACTAACAACATCCAGGTTAGTGTATTCCTTCTCTCCATCTTCTCCTTCCTCTCTTTCACCATCCTCCTCTTCCTCCTTGGCATCTCTCTCTGTTACCGTCCTCTGGATGAAACGAATGATGCAACAGACGGTGAATATTCATCTTCCTGTTAACTCTTTTTCACAGCTGATTTGTATCGTTGCACTTCCTGTCAGAGTAGTGCACAGTGTTCCACAGTATTCTACAGAACAGTATTCTACAGACAGTCTGTGTAGTGCACAGTGTTCCACAGTATTCTACAGACAGTCTGTGTAGTGCACAGAATGTCTGTAGAATACTGTGGAACTGTGGAACAGTATTCTACAGACAGTCTAGAATACTGTGGAACTGTGGAACAGTATTCTACAGAACAGTATTCTACAGACAGTCTGTGTAGTGCACAGAATGTATGTAGAATACTGTGGAACTGTGGAACTGTGGAACAATATTCTACAGAACAGTATTCTACAGAACAGTATTCTACAGTAACAGAATCAGTTGTAGAACAGTCAGTAGTAGCACAGTATAGTGCAGGAAGTATTGGCTGAATGGTCTGAATAAAATACTCTGTACAAGCAACACCACAGCACACAGATAGCATGATGTCATCGTGTCAGTGGTTGTCAGCTTACTGGGAATGGGGGGCTTTGGGGCGAAGGTGGGAGGGGCTTCTTGAACACAGATTCTTCTTCCTGGTTATTGGCTGTCAGTGTCTCCGTCCTCCTACTCTGTGTGTAAACCCACCATGATGTGGCTGTGATCACGACCAGCAGGGAGACCAGCAGGGAGAGAAGGCCTGCAACAGACAGCTCTGGAGCAGGACAGGTTACACACAGCTTCCTTATGTTCACAGCAGGGGTGTGGAGTTCATCACACACGTTTGAGACACCTTTCCTTGAGAGCTCATGTTGATTTAGGTGCAGTTCTGTCAGCTAATGTGAAGCCCTCCGTGACATTGCTTGTAAATAAGTCTATACAAATACATGTGGTTTGATGACAGGTAACTGCCTTGAAAAGGCTAATCATTGTCTTTACATTGTATTTACGTTGTAACTGTAACTTCTGGGGATCATGATTGCATTATGCATTCAACAGAATGCATAATGTTGAACTGGGTAACCAGCAAGGTTGGATAATTCATGTCAACACAAGTTTCAAGTTTCTTTTGTACAGCATAGGAGGGATCTTCCTACCTGTAAAGGTGTGCTCGACAAATATTTGGGAAACTCTTTAATTGCTGTGACTAAAGATAAATAGCAGTTTAATTTGTCTTACCTTCAGTCTGAGGTGCTGTGTTGACATCCATAACTCTATCAGAGTAACAGACTGCAATGACCTGAAACAGTTCAAACATTAAACAGATGAGCAATATAAAACACTTGTCTCTCTAAACCACGGGTGAGTGTGTGTGTGTGTGAGGGGTGAGTGTGTGTGTGGGAGTGTGGATGTGTGGGTGTGTGGATGTGTGGGTGTGTGGATGTGTGGGTGAGCAAGTGGGTGAGTGTGTGAGGGGTGAGTGGGTGTGAGGGGGTGAGGGGGTGCGTTGAGGGTGTGCGGGTGAGGGGGTGAGTGTGTGAGTGTGTGAGGGGGTGAGGGGATGAGGGGATGAGAGGATGAGGGGGTGAGTGATTGATGCAGCTGAGGGGCCTGACTAGACATTCCTTCCTTCATCACCTCTTTAGAGGTTTTAAACCATGTGTTGTTTTCATCCTAACATTAAAAAACTATGTTTTAATTACCTGTGTACTGTAGCTGTGCATTGCAGCTGTGCACTGTAGCTGTGCACTGTAGCTGTGCATTGCAGCTGTGCTCTGTAGCTGTGCTCTGTAGCTGTGCATTGCAGCTGTGCACTATAGCTGTGCATTGCAGCTGTGCACTATAGCTGTGCATTGCAGCTGTGCATTGCAGCTGTGCTCTGTAGCTGTGCACTGTAGATGTGCACTGTAGATGTGCTCTGCAGCTGTGCATTGCAGCTGTGCACTGTAGATGTGCACTGTAGCTGTGGCTGAAAATGTTTTGTTTAGTTCTGGTTCAATGATCTGTTTTACATCATATGGGCGCCACAAGTCTCTTTTTGGAGGATGTGAGCGGGTGTGTCTTATATCTCACTGGACAAATGGACCATGCAGAACCATGGAGAACCATGCAGAACTGCTCTTTCCTGTATGCTACCCTCTCTCTCTCACACTCTCTCTACCTCTCTTTTACTTCTCTCTCTCTTCTGCTCTGCCTCTCTGTCTCCCTCTCTCTGCCTTGTCTCTCCCTCTCTCTGTCTGCCCCTCTCTCTCTCACACTCTTTCTCTACCTCTCTCTTCCACTGTCTGTGTCTCCACCTCTCTCTGTCTCTCTCTGTCTTCCGCTCTCTCTCTGTCTCCCTCCCCTTCTCTGTCTCTCTCAGTCACCACAGTTCCTGTACTCTTCTTATCACAAGTAGAAACAAATTTAAACACTTGTATATATATATTAATATATTATATATATATATATATGCATTGCAGCTGTGCTCTGTAGCTGTGCTCTGTAGCTGTGCTCTGCAGCTGTGCTTTGTAGCTGTGCTCTGTAGCTGTGCTCTGCAGCTGTGCTCTGTAGCTGTGCTCTGTAGCTGTGCTCTGCAGCTGTGCATTGCAGCTGTGCACTGTAGATGTGCACTGTAGCTGTGGTTGAAAAGGGTGTGTGTATATATATATATATATATATACACACGTACACAAAATGTATGCATATATTAACATGTTCAGAGGTACGTGTGAGTGAGATGATGTTGTCAGGGGCTGAGCAGGCTACGTGAGAGCTTTCTGTCTGTGAATGCTGCTCTGCCATCACCTCACTGTCTGCTCTGCACACACTCTCTGAACCAAGAGAGACCCCTGTATTTCTCTAAAACGTGTTGGCTTAACTGTACAAGCAGAACATCACATTTAAAATGTATACTCAAATATAATAGATTTTACCATTTGTCACACACACACACACACACACACACACACACACACACACACACACACACACAAGAACGACTAATTTCACGGTTGTTTAGGAGAATCAATTGAAATATTGATTTGTGTACAAAACTACTCAAATGTTCTCTATTTCTGCCACACGTTAAGTTATGTTTCTGACATGGAAAATTACCAAAGGATAAAAAATTGAAGATACAAATTCTAACACTAATTTCAAGCAATATAAAAGTCAAGAAAATAACTCGACAACAATCCAACCAAAAGTAATAATTAACTCTTAATCTAACTCTTCACCAACACAAAATAGACATGTACTCTACCCAGTTCGATGTGTGGAATCCAAACTGATATGACAGCAGTTATTCCCGTGTGGGTCCACCCAGTACAGGACAGGCAGGGTGTCAGTCACCATGGAACAGTCTCCTGCTGAGCTGTGATAGCCCTTATCAACACTCACATTTGTCCTGAACAAGGCATTTCAGTTGCTCACCCTCTGTCGCCATGGTGGCACAACGATATCACATGACATGCTCTCTTTATAGAACGTGATCGTCTAGCCGAGAGAAAATAAATGGATTGAATAAAAATAAGGCCAGTGTTTTGATCGTTTTAAAATTAAAAGTTGGACTAAGATTCAGGTCTGAGCCACTATGGAATCCCCTCCTAAATCTAGTGTACATTGTTTGTGTTTGGTTAGTTATAGCAGCTGTTTTACTATTGTGTTTATGTGAGCTGGTAAATATTTAACGACTCATCCAGAGCCATTGGAATACTTGGAATGTTCCGTGGGAGCTGAAAGTTCTCTCTTCCGTCTCTTCCTGTGTTCTGCCAGCATTCCAGTTCTACTGCAGATAGACTATCCTACCATAAGCAGTCATGTTCGTGATAAGCAAGACCGTGTCATCTTCACAAGGCAGGTGCTTCGTCATGTCAGACACACTTCATTTGCAACATTTAAACAGCGCGTTCACACCAATAATGCAGTTACACACGGTTGTGAATTGAATGAAACGTTTACACGCAAACACTTTCACTTTTTATTCGGACGATTCAAGTATGAGCCAACTTAATTTACACTGAAACAATTGGCATTCATTTAATCACATGTGCATATGTTGAAAACATGGGTTTATGCGGTTCACATTGCAGTATGTCTCCTACTCTGCCTTGGTACAGTCCTGAGATGGAGAAAGGAAATTGAAAGAGAAGTCTTGTAATGTGACTTAGATTCCTTACATTCCAGATGGCAATTTTTTACAGATGTCTCTGCTTTTAAAAGAGAAACATGCCCAGTTGTGGAGTAAAGATGAATGATTAAAAAACACACAATTACACAACAATGCAAAAAACATAGAACTTTAAAGAGGTCTTTTAAATGTGATCACCCAGCCTCTGTGGTTATCAAGAACAAACTCACAGTTTTGATATAAACTGTTTCTGTCAGTATAGGAACTATTTCATGATTCAGAAACTACCACAATATGACAATACAATAAGACAGTATTATGAGCTGTGTATAGAAGTTAATAACTTTATTTTTATTTGAATACTGTATAATAGCACATCTTGGAGTATTTAACATTTACGTTCCTAGCTAAACTTGTAACTTTAATGAATGTCCACAGACCAGTGTAAAAGTGATCTGTCTTTCCTAAGTTAAAAACTTAGCTACACAAACCTTTATTCTGTATAAAACAATGGAGTTCTCAATAGGGAGGGAGAGGTAAGCTTTCTGACTCTAGCTGTGTGATTTTATCAGTTGGGGGTCTACCTGTTGTAGGAGAGTTCCTTATCTTATGAATAGAGTGACCCCTCATAAAAGGGACAAAAGGGTCCCCTCTACATTTCTAATGAAATGTGGAGGGGACAGCTTGAGTTAGATCAAATTACTGTATATGAACTAAGACTCAATAACGAATAGAATGAGCGCGTTTAAAAATGACCATGCTACATGAGAATTGTTTATTTTAAGGACAGTATAAATGATTAAGTTGGGAGACAAATCTGACACTTGTAACCGAGATAGACTTGTCTCCTTGTGGCAGTACTAAACTTCTTAGTAAGATACTGCCTGTGTTCTTCCTTAATTTAGAATGATCTAACCTGCCAATACAATCTACTGAAAGTAAATGAATCAGTAGACCGACCGTGTGTATGGAAGTCTGAAATGAACCTACACAAAACAGAGAAAGAGACAGAAGTCGAGATTTAAAAGAGGAAAGCTGGTTCATGCTCTGAGGATCGAATACATCCTCTCCGCATCGCCATCTCCTCTGCCCCTCTCCTCGACGCCCTCCCCA
>BROE01000006.1:981923-993676 GCA_036571765.1 Plecoglossus altivelis
TGAACAGTAGACAGACCGTGTATTCAAAAGTCTCAAATTAAACACTCATAACACCAACAAGCCAGGAGAGAGCAATGATCAGGAACGTCGAGATCTCTAACGAATGGGAGCTCGGTTCATGTCTGAGGATGCAGATCACCTCTCCCGCCCTCCCTTCCTCCCTATCCTCCTGCGCCCTTCCCCTCCCTCAAACGCTCTCTCGTCACTCGGTCCCTCGACGCGTTCCCGTCCCCTGCCCTCCCTCGCCTCACGCCCTCCTGTCCTCACAACACCTCCATAACCCTCCCGATACCCGCCCCTCCCTGCCTCGACCTCCCTCCCCGCCCTCCTCCGCCCCATCTCCCGCTTGATCCACTCATTTCTCTCCAGCCCTCGCTGCTGCCGCGTATGCCCACTCTTCACTCGTCGCCCCTCTACCGCGCCCTGTTGACAGGAATCAAGTATTCCTTCCTCTGTACTCCATCGACTTGGCTGATCCGAGCAGCATGCTGTGACGCTTTGACTTCGTGACTCTTGCTGAGGACGACGGATAATTATTGTCACCGTGGTGTTCAGCCGATAGAGGAGGAAGGAGTCGTCACCCTGAATCCGGCTATCCGGACAACAGATCGAGCGCCTCTCTGATCTTTTCCCGGAAGTCTTCCGACACGTAATAAGGAGATTGAAAGCGTCGATGCGCAGCTGTTTGAAACGGGTCGCTTGATCATGTACGTACGCACACTGACTCATATACTGGAACATAAAGATCCAGTCCTCACATCCTTCTGTTTGGGCACCACACGGTAAGAGGGGAGTCTGAGTAGTGAAGCAGAAGAAGGATGTTGCTGGGCAACAGACACACCACAAACACCAGCAGCACCAACACGGTCACTCTGACGGCGTGGCTGTACCGCTGGCCTCCAGCCAGCAGGGTGCGTATCACTGCCACGTAGCAGAACAGAATAACCAGGAGAGGCAGCAGAAAACAGACGGTGAAGAGGGTAACGAAGTAAGGGAAGAAGAAATGATCTTGCTGGTCTTCGGGCAAGGCGTCATGGCAAGTGGTGATGTTTGGGTCGTCCAGTTTGTAGGACTGTTGCGTCATCAGTAACGGTACCATGGCGGCCAAGGCAACGACCCACACCACCACGCTCATGCAGGCGGAGGTCCGGCGACTGCGTAGCGTCTTGGCGCCAAACGGGTGTACCAGCGCCACATAGCGGTCAAACGCCACCAGAGCCAGACACAACACTGAGCCGTACATGTTCCCGTAGAAGAGCGCCGTGACCACGCGGCAGAACGTCTCGCCAAAACCCCAGTCGTTGCCGTGGAAATGGTAGACCACGCGGAAGGGGAGAACGAGCAGCAGCAGGAGGTCGGACAGCGTGAGGTTGATGAGGAGGGTGGTGGACGGGAGCTTCTTGGTACGGAACAGAAGCACCCACAGAGCCAGCAGGTTAGCAGGGAGCCCGATGGTGAAGGCTGTTAAGTACAAGACTGGGACGTAGAGCACCAGGGTAGGAGCTGTGATCTCCTTCTTCTGCTTGTCTTTCAAGGTGGTGAAGTTACACGTGATCTCCAACCTGAATGATCTCGGACCTGCACAGGAAAGGAATTACATTAGACTCGTCCAGGATGTTACAATACTTATTCTCGAGTGTGAAAAGATGAAGAATGTCCCCAAATCCTCTTCTTGGAGAGCTGGAACGTTTCATTACGGACCAAACGATCACTGTGCTTATTTACCAAATGCTTTGTTCCCAAGCAACACACAGCACATCTGGAATTTTAACCTGCAACCTCTTGATCTACTGTTGATCACACTGCCTGTGAGATCCACCCACTCCTGAATCTACAGAATAGGATTGGATGATGCCTGCGAGCTCCACCCACTCCTGAATCTACAGAACAGGATTGGATAATGCCTGCGAGCTCCACCCACTCTTGAATCTACAGAATAGGATTGGATAATGCCTGCGAGCTCCACCCACTCCTGAATCTACAGAATAGGATTGGATGATGGCTGTGAGCTCCACCCACTCCTGAATCTACAGAATAGGATTGGATGATGCCTGCGAGCTCCACCCACTCTTGAATCTACAGAATAGGATTGGATGATGGCTGCGAGCTCCACCCACTCCTGAATCTACAGAATAGGATTGGATGATGAGGTTATTCATCTGGTGAATACAGTTTATTCTGTAGAATTAACCCATCAGGTAATAACTCCAGCGTGCTTGGGACAATTTAGTTTGAATGAGAAACAAACAAAGTGTAGAAAACATGTAATATAATTTAGTATCTAATATCAAGATGCCTTTTAATACAAACATTTGTTCAACGAATTCTCAAGTTACAGTTTTACAGCAGCTCTACCAACTATACTGAGTTGTCATCACAATCTAACTGAGCCATCAGGAAAAGGTTCAGTTACCATCCTGTCGATGTCCAAGTGGAATTTAACAGCGGAAGGGAAGGGAGTTTACTGAGGGAGTTTACTCTGAGAAATTGTTTTTTTCAACGTTGGTCTGTGATAGTCAGATTAGAAGCTGTGCGAAACTGAATAACAAAGAGACATAACTCAATCAAGTTTTTAAAATCACAATGAGCTCTGGATAAAAACTCTTTAACTGCAGTTATCAGGCTTCAGTTTTCAAGCTTCGAGTCTCTATAACAAAAAACTGAACTGAGTTCTTCTGTTCTTGAAATATTGTAAATAACAGTTTGACGTATGGAGGGGAAGATAAAGGAACAAAAAGACACTAGTAGACAGACTGACTCAACACAGGAACAGTCTGTGTAGCTCTCTGTCTCACCAATGCTTTAAGGTCAGATGTTAGCTTTGTTTGACCTCAATGTGTTTGTGAATCTGCTTGCTGGTGTTTAGCAGTGGCTTTAAGAGGGCCCCTTTAGCACACAGCACTGAGAGACAGTTTCACTCCAGGCAGGATGTAGCTTGCACATACCATACCATGTTAGATGCATAGAGGGTCAAGCCCATATAAAGACTCATATAAAGACTCATATAAAGACAAGGCACACTATCTTACACAGAAGTACGTCAGGAGAAAATCGTAAAATCTATCAATCAATCTATAAAAGGAGTCTCTGGACTACTTTGTACAGTCTGAAATATAATGAGTATGAATTCAAATAAATCATAATAATGTAGAACAAACATTAAACATTAAAAAGGTTTAAAAGACGACGTAAAAACTCATCTTAAACTCAAATCAGCTTAACTGAATCCAAATGGACACATTTTACACACAACCCTTAAAAACGACTCACTGGGTAGAAAAACAAAGGCTGGAAAACAGTGCTTAACCACACAGCTTGAAGAGATCAAGTTAAAAGACAGGCGATGGAACTCACGGATAGGTGCCCCGATACAGTCGTCTGGTTGTGTGGAGGAGCAGAGGGTGAGGAGGGCAGACAGAGAGCCCAGTAGGAACACCGTCCTGGGTGTAGCAGGTTGCATGGTGAGGGAGAAGCTCCAAGCGTTCTGGAAGAGCTCTGATCTGAGGTCCTGGAGAGACTTTGACTATTGCAAGTGCACGCTGTTTCCTGCTCTCTCTCTCTCTCTCCTCTGCTAACCTCTTACCTCTCCTACTCTCTCTCTCTCTCTCTCTCTCTCTCTCTCTCTCTCTCTCTCTCTCTCTGTCTCTTCTCGTGATCTCTCTCTTCTGTGTCTCTCTCTCTCTCACTCTCTCTCTCTCTCTCTCTCTCACTCACTCACTCACTCACTCACTCTCTCTTTCTCTCTCTCACACATACACACTCTCTCACTCTCTCTCTTCCTCTCTCTCTCTGTCTCTTCCATCTCTCTGGGTTTTTCCTCTCTCTGTCTCTCTGTCTCTCTGTCTCTTCACTGTCTCTCTGTCTCTCTGTCCACTTAATGTATATCACTCTACTACCTGTAGTTGCTCTTCTTGTAATGTGATAACCTGGAGCTGCAGAAGGCAGTAACGAGAATACCTCTAACCTTAACCCTTCCGGCAAGACGTGAGGGAGCCAAGTTGCCCTGCTCAGAGGTCAACTGCAGGGCAGCCAGCTTGCTATGATCAAAATAAGGTTGTCTTCTGTATGGCTGTCTGGTAATATGTTCCAGATGTGTGTGTGTGTGTGTGTGATGTTGTGTGTGTGAGGGTGTGTGGGTGGGTGTGGGTGGGTGTTGGGGGTGTGTTTGTGTGAGAGAGAAAGTGTGTGACGCTCTTCCTCTATGATTCCTTATCTACATGAATGATTATGCACAGCTGTCTCTCTGTCTCTTCACTGTCTCTCTGTCTCTCTGTCTCTTCACTGTCTCTCTGTCTCTCTGTCTCTTCACTGTCTCTCTGTCTCTCTGTCCACTTAATGTATATCACTCTACTACCTGTAGTTGCTCTTCTTGTAATGTGATAACCTGGAGCTGCAGAAGGCAGTAACGAGAATACCTCTAACCTTAACCCTTCCGGCAAGACGTGAGGGAGCCAAGTTGCCCTGCTCAGAGGTCAACTGCAGGGCAGCCAGCTTGCTATGATCAAAATAAGGCTGTCTTCTGTATGGCTGTCTGGTAATATGTTCCAGATGTGTGTGTGTGTGTGTGTGTGTGTGTGTGTGTGAGGGTGTGTGTGTGGGTGTGGGTGGGTGTTTGGGGGTGTTTGTGTGAGAGAGAAAGTGTGTGACGCTCTTCCTCTATGATTCCTTATCTACATGAATGATTATGCACAGGAAGTGCCACCATGGGGTCACAGAACACCAAACACACCCCTCACACCCTCTAACCCCTTCTAATGGAGGAAATGTTTTGTTTTTCTCTCTCTAGATTTCTAGAGAGAGAGAGAGAAAACTCTCTCTCTCCCTCACAGTCTCTCTCATTCTCTCACTCTCTCTCTCTCTCACACACACTCTCTCTCTCTCACACACTCTCTCTCTCACTTACACACTCTCTCTCACTCTCTCTCTCCCTCTCTCTCTCTCATTCTCTCTCTGACACAAACTTCTACCATCTCTGTAACTAACCAGGACAGTCTGTGCTCTGTGTTTTAACAGCATACCCCAACCACATGTCACACTCTGGCACTACAGTAATGTGAGTCCTTAAAATGCTGACTACATACAGGAAAAGATAAGATTCTAGTTTACAGGAAGAGGGTTCATGCATACAAAGGAAGTGGTTGTTTAAGTTTGATCAACTTGTTCTTTTTCAGCAGGCAACGATCAGATGATTGATCTGTGAGCAGTACCGTATTTTTGTGTTTGATGTGATTTGTTTGGCATAAAGTGTGCGATGTAAACATGGCAGGTTTTGTGCTAAATATTCAAAAATGTTTCAAGATGTAGTAGTGCTCTTCTGCTGACGTTGTCCCTTGACAAAGTCTAAATTATGAATTCTGTTTAAAGAACATGTGCTGTTACCTCATACACACACTAGAGGTCAGTCTTGGCAAATTGAAGGTAAGAAAATTCGCTTAGAGAATACAGCTGAATGAGGAGTTGAATGTTCTCATGCGTAAACTGATGTCTGAAAGTCAAAACACTGTTAGGATAATATTTACTTATAATATTTACTAATATTTAATATTTATATAACTTACAGTAGCTCTGACACATTTTCATAAGAGCGTCACAGGTTCCACACAGCAGTCATCAAAAGTTGCTTTTTTTTTTGTTCAGCTCTTGTCACATCACGTGACTTACAATGTCACAGAGGGCCTTTTGGATGCCTACTGATACAGTACCTATCCCGAAACTCAGAGCGCCATTAATGGTCTGCTTTCAGATCTTGCGCCAGAGTATGATTCATCATCAGCCAGTCAGCTAGCCTCTGGGATTTAACGACAAACTGCAGCTAACCGATATAAATCAGTTAAGCAGTGGCCACGGCTCGAGGCCTGGCGGACGTGGCAACGGTCAAATAATCACAATGATATCGATATGAGGTGAGAGAACATGTTGTTTTTAGACTACTCCTTTGGACAAACTACGAAAATATAGACACATACATTCACAAAAAGGGCCATTTCTGCTTTCTGTGAGTGTGTAAATAGAATTAGACAGCTTCAGACGAATAAGAAAGATGACTTGACTTGAGCATGTGTTTTTTAGGTGAGTGTTTAGCGGGTCATTAAACGCATCTCTCAGGATGCTGTGTTCAGTAATGCTGGACCCACATGCGTTGTGAACGCGCTTTGCTCGTTCTCGCGTCGCGCTTGCGCGGTGTGTTGACTGTTGTCGGAGAGACGCGACTGATTCATATGAGCCCTGCACTGTCAAACAGGAAGCAACACAGAACAGGTAGCCGACAGACAGGCTTATCGATACAGTTGAATTTCGACTATATGGAAAAGGTAGGTTGCGGGTTAGGCTATTGAACAAGCAAGGCGGAAAAAAACCGTTTATGTGTTTTGCACAGTTGTTGAATAGCTGTCTGTTGTTGGTAGGCTGGAGTAGTTTACACTATTTAAACCACTAAGAAAGCAATGAGAGCTCTTTATAAGGCATTTACACATGTTGTTATTTAGGCAGTAGGCTGTGTTACGTTATGTCGGCTGCATTGAACAACGGCGTAGAAGCGTTGGCTAATGGCAGCTCCTGCAGTCTAATTTTAAATTAGGCTATGTTGACTACACTTAATGCATTTGTATAGCATGTTTCAGACGTTTGCAACACCAGTTTTCCAAATGCGCATCAGTCTAGGTGGCAGTAGGCCTATCTTGATCCTAAAAACGTATTTTCTGTGCAGTGACAGATATTATTTAGAAGAAAACTGGGAGAAAAAAAGAAAAACACGAATGCGCAGAGCTAGGCGAAACGAATAGACTACATTCTGAGAGCTTTCATGAATATCTTATGTTGGGTGGCGTTTTAGCCATCCCTAACATGTGCGATTTTATTCATTTAAAGGCATCGTAGACGACACGGGCGAGACTACAATGTGACGAGTACAGCATGATTTTATGACAGGACGCCGCACAGAAGGCTTGTTATTCTGCTCCGAGACCCGCTGGTTTGGGGGGGGAAATCGTTGTGTGATCTAGTTCCCCTAAGAAGCTGCTTGGATGTGAAGTGGAAATTACGTTAAAGACATTCCAAAGATGCCCAAGAGGTGGACCGCAGTCACGCGATGCAGCTATCCCCCAGCCGTTTTGTTGCTTCTTCTGTTGCCCAGGTGTATTTTGTCAATCCGCGCCGACAACACCTTCAACAAGGACGACGTTGTTAGCGCCACTGTGAACGCCACAGTTCTTGACTCCAAAGGCAATCCCAAACTCATTCTTACCAAGGATGATGGCAAGTACGGGCAGAATTCACCAAAAGTGGACGCGAAGGGAATCGTGATTGCTCCTGCACCATATAATGGAGGTAGGTTGGTTGTGGCACGCTATGTCCCGTTGTATCAACTTGTTGCAGTAGAATGATTGTTGCATAAAGCACAGGAAATATTTACAGCAATATCGTGTGTGTGTGTGTGTGTGTGTGTGTGTGTGTACAGCCCCCTAACCCCCAGTCCTCCAGCCCCCTAACCCCCAGTCCCCTAACCTCCAGCCCCCTAACCCCCAGTCCCCAGCCCCAACCCTCCAGTCTTCCAGTCCCCTAACCCCCAGTCCTCCAGCCCCCTAACCCCAGTCCCCCTAACCCCAGACCCCACCTAACCCCTCCAGTCCCTCCAGCCCCCTAACCCCCAGTTCCTCCAGCCCCCTAACCCCCAGTCCCCTAACCCCCAGTCCCCTAACCCCCAGTCCCCTAACCCCCAGTCCCCTAACCCCCAGTCCTCCAGCCCCCTAACCCCCAGTCCCCTAACCTCCAGCCCCCTAACCCTCAGTCCTCCAGCCCCCTAACCCCCAGTCCTCCAGTCCCCTAACCCCCAGTCCCCTAACCTCCAGCCCCCTAACCCCCAGCCCCCTAACCCCCACCCCCAGCCCCTAACCTGCTCAGCCCTCCTAACCCCCAGTCCTCCAGCCCCCTAACCCCCATGTCCTCCATCTCCCTAACCCCCAGTCCTCCAGCCCCCTAACCCCCAGTCCTCCAGCCTCCTAACCCCCAGTCCTCCAGTCCCCTAACCCCCAGTCCTCCAGCCCCCTAGCCCCCAGCCTCCAGCCATAGTCATTTGGTACCTATGCCATGGTCATTTCGTAGCTATGCCATGGTCATTTGGTACCTATGCCATGGTCATTTGGTACCTATGCCATGGTCATTTGGTAGCTATGCCATGGTCATTTGGTACCTATGCCATGGTCATTTGGTACCTATGCCATGGTCATTTCGTCCCTATGCCATGGTCATTTGGTAGCTATGCCATGGTCATTTGGTACCTATGCCATGGTCATTTGGTAGCTATGCCATGGTCATTTGGTACCTATGCCATGGTCATTTGGTACCTATGCCATGGTCATTTGGTACCTATGCCATGGTCATTTCGTAGCTATGCCATGGTCATTTGGTACCTATGCCATGGTCATTTGGTACCTATGCCATGGTCATTTGGTACCTATGCCATGGTCATTTGGTACCTATGCCATGGTCATTTGGTACCTATGCCATGGTCATTTCGTACCTATGCCATGGTCATTTCGTACCTATGCCATGGTCATTTCGTACCTATGCCATGGTCATTTGGTACCTATGCCATGGTCATTTGGTACCTATGCCATGGTCATTTGGTAGCTATGCCATGGTCATTTCGTCCCTATGCCATGGTCATTTGGTAGCTATGCCATGGTCATTTCGTCCCTATGCCATGGTCATTTGGTACCTATGCCATGGTCATTTGGTACCTATGCGCTGTGTGTATTGATACTTAGGTGGGTGTTTCTGTGTTTTGTTTTTAGTCTTTCTTTGCGTGTGATTCTACTTGCCTGCCTTGTACAGCTCTTGGCTCAATGTGGGTTGTTTTTGGAAATGCGCTTTACAAATAAATGTTGTTTACTTACTACATCCCTTAAACATAGTTCCATGGGATCGTGTGGGCCTTCAGAGGGGACAGAACAGACAGGGAGAACAGCGTGTGGAGGTTAACCAACACTCACCCCGGCTGGAGGTGGTTGCTCGTTGACATTTCTTGATGTTTGCAGTGTCCATACTTACCGTCACGTTTCAGATGGTGTAGATGCACACATGCTCTGTAGGATAGCTATGTGGAAGTGTGTGTGTGTGTGTGTATACATGGATATCTATGTGGAAGTGTGTGTGTGTGTGTGTGTGTGTGTAAAAGGATATAATCTTAAATCCATCCTAGGGTGGACCTGGTAGTTCACCTGACTGTAAAACGATTCCCCTCCTCCATTAGTTTCACTGTGACGGACGTTAAATGTAAAAGATACAGATTTACGTGACATAGTTCTGAATACAAGAGAATAAAGCTGATTGCCTCCTGCTTTTGTCCCTTTGACGATGCGAGGGAAATGCACAGTAGGCAAGTCGTGTGGTCTGTTCAATAACACCATCGCAGGTCGCATGGTCTTCCTTTCAGCAGAGCATGAACACTGCTCTCTCTCTCTCTCTCTCTCTCTGATCCTCTGGTCGTTAACACTCTTCAGGTTACAGGATGCTGCATGAAACTGAGAATCTTGAGTGAAAACGAGGTTATCACTGTGACTGTTGCCTGAAGACAGAAAGGAGGCGAGAGGGGGAGGGGAGGAGAGGAGGGGAGGAGAGGGGAGGGGAGAGGAGAGGAGGAGGGGAGAAAAGGAGAGGAGGAGAGGAAAGGAGAGAAGGAGGAAAGGAAAGGAGAGAAGGAGAGGAGAGGAGGAGGAGAGGGAAGGAGAGGAGAGGAGGAGGAGGAAGTATACCTTTCCATCTTCCTGTATGATGGCAAGACATGCACATGGCTTCTTTGATCAGGCACAGTCTTTCTGTCGCTTACAAAAAAGCACAAGGACACCTTTGAGAAAAAGGAATACCTTGAGTCCGTGTCTAGTCCTGTATCAGGGCTTCAAGGCCGAAGAATCCCTAGACTGTTTTGTTGAGTAAGAATTGACAAGGACTCAAAAACGTAGACTGAGGAGTCTTCTGAGAAACGGCTTCTCTCGATCCACAGCTTGTAGACGTTCATTCTTCTGTGGAAGGGGGGAGGGGCTTGTGTGTTGTTATTTAAAAATAAAAGTTTTCCCGAGAATCTCCTTGAATATGACAGGTACCGTGAAAAATAGTTTCTCTGGCAACCCACGCTGGACAAGAAAAGCACAGAGCGTTCACCCTCCATGGAACACATCTGGGATATTGGCTACCTTCTATGTTGGTGTGGCTAGTGTTGACTACCATTGGCCTACTTTCCTGAGTGTGTTTGTCTTGTGTCGGTGTGGAAGTTCAGCCTGAAGCGAGCATACTCACCCTGACAACCCTGAGTCACAGCCTGGCTAACCAGAGCAGCAGTACTCCTGTTGAAAGCCTTCACATGGCGCAAGATCTGGCAAACAGAACAGCAGTACTCCTGTTTAAAGCCATCACATGGCGCAGGATCTGGCAGGATCTGGCCACTGACAGGACTGAACATGCTAACCAGAGTCATGTGATGTCAGTGTATGTGCTTGATTTTTGCTTTAGATATCGGAAAATAAAACTATTAATGTCCCTTGAATCATCCCTAAATAGGTCGGCTGTTTCTGAGAGTCTAACTTTTTATGAAGCGTATCGTGCATTTTCAAAAATTCAAGTAGTGTGTGAGTAATAAACAGCCTTGTCTTGCCTGGTAGAGGGTTACTCAAGGTCTTACTGAACACTGGAAGGGGTGGGAGGATGTTTCGTCATCCTGTACAGCAAGCTACTGATCAGCCCTCAGCTCAAAACTCAAGAGAAACGCTAACGACTTGTTTCCCAGCAAGCGTTGTTTGTTCCTAAGCAAACATTGATAGCTTTACCATGCGTAGACAGCTCAGGTTTGCCAACACTTTTGTGACGGTGTCAAACTAACGTCTGACACTTTACTGGCAAATTCTTACATTCGCCACAACCACACTGTTGTAGCTCTTGCAAGCAAGAGAAAGCTAACCACTATTGTAGCTCTTGCAAGCAAGAGAAAGCTAACCGCTATTGTAGCTCTTGCTAACAAAGGAAAGCTAACCACTGTTGTAGCTCTCGCTAGCATAGGAAAGCTAACCGCTGTTGTAGCTTTTCCTAGCATAGGGAAGCTAACTGCTGTTGTAGCTCTCGCTAGCATAGGGAAGCTAACTGCTGTAGTAGCTCTCGCTAGCATATGGAAGCTAACTACGTGGAGCCAAACAACTCATCCGATGGGACTGGCCTTCACATCCCTCCTGGGTTAATCTCGTCTCGTCTACTATACACTGACATGTGACCCTGATGGAACAGAGTCATCTCAGTTTCAAAACTTTCAGTTATCAGTCATTATCAGTTCAGTCTCTCTGAAATTAACTGGGGTGCATTCATAATCCTGAGGGATGGTTTCAAGTTGTGTTTTTAAACGCAGCTTGCGTCGCTAATCATATGAGTTCTCCTTTTAGAGGAGTTCGCATATGCGAGATCCCTCCTATGCTCTTTC
The DNA here is from genome assembly GCA_036571765.1 of Plecoglossus altivelis. Taxonomy (NCBI): domain Eukaryota; kingdom Metazoa; phylum Chordata; class Actinopteri; order Osmeriformes; family Plecoglossidae; genus Plecoglossus; species Plecoglossus altivelis. The sequence continues at coordinate 993,385 of BROE01000006.1, forward strand.
AATTGAACCATGAGTCACTTGATTAAGCACTTCCTGTTTGCAGTTTTGCAGCAAGAACTTCCTGTTTAGAGGGTGGCAGTAGGTAACTTCTTGCATGTGGCTGTTCCATCTCAGTGTGTGTGTGGCCCAGAGCAGAGCAGGGCTACAGGAGACCAGATCAGCTGAACCCAGGCTGCCCTCTGCTCAGGGCTAGCTGGTAAGATAAGTGGTAGCCATGGAAGACTTCTCTCCCCCCTCTCTCTCTCTCCCTCCCCTCCCTCCCACCTCCTCTCTCCCTCCCCTCCCACCTCCT
>BROE01000006.1:993705-1026474 GCA_036571765.1 Plecoglossus altivelis
CCTTGTCTTGTCTTAATTTCATCTCCTCTGGCTAGCAGATGACCACCCCACACGTCTTGAGCCTGCAGCCAGCGAGGACTGAGAAACGCGTTACTGACAATCAGGGACCCTGCTAGCTAGCTTCGCTCGCCCCGTCCATAAATACCCCTGTAAAACAGCCTGTTAAACCAACAGTGACCAACCAAGCCTGCGTTAATGGAAGCCTGTCACCGTGGCACAGCCGTCAGGTCACGCAGGGTGAAACCTTGTTGGGTAGCGTACAGAGCAATGATTACCTCTGCTTTAGTGGGACCACATGGTGGTAAATGACCCTGGTGGTTCTGGGTAGAAACATAGGCTAATTACCTTCCTTCAGACTCTTCCTCAGGTTGCACACCAGACTGACCATCCCTCCACCACCCCTGGGGGGGACAGAGGGTGTGGTACAAGGGGCCTGGGTGATAGTAGACAGCATTTCCTGTATACTATTTTTCTTTTTTTTCTAATACATTCTCAATAGGACAGTGCATTGACTTCCTGTTGGGGTAGACTTACAGCTAACTTCCCCATTGCCTTCACAACATTCTTAACTGTGGTAGAAGCAGGCAATGACTCTGTAACTAACTAACTAACTAACGTTGTTGTCGGTGACATGGTGACATCACTCTGCTCCAGAACAGGCATGTTATGGCCTCTTCAGTCCAGCTCTGCCCTGAACGAGCGGGTGTGTCAGAGGGCATGTGATGGTAGACTGAGCAGGGAGGAGGATGTTGGGAAATGTAGGAATCCGGCGATCTGGTAGGATTTAGAACCACCACAGAGGTTAGTCATTGACCAGTCAAGTCTTGGAAAATGTCCAATACATTGAAATGAGGAGTTCATGAGAAAATGGTGGTTTAAATGTTATCTCAAATTATAATGTTATCTTAAATGTTATCTTTGTACAAATTTCTGAAACAACACTCACATTTGAACATATGGTCACTCCTGAGAGGAGATGTGTTCGGGTTAGATGTTGTTGAAGATGAAGGTGGAGCCCCCAGCCCCCCTGCTCCCCAACCCCCCTACTCCTCAGCCCCCTGCTCCCCAGCCCCCTGCTCCCCAGCCCCCCTACTCCCCAGCCCCCTGCCCTGCTACTCCCCGGCTCCCCAGCCCCCCTACTCCCCAGCCCCCTGCTCCCCAATCCCCCAGCAGCACACAGATGTCCTCACACCTGCCTTTACCGACAGTCCCTATCAGTGAAATCTCCCCCAACATCAGTGCAGGGTTAACAACACTCCAACCACAGCTTTGGCATGATCCAATGGAAGCAGCCTTACCCAGAGTTGATGCTTTCAGAACAGGTGATAAAAACGTGTTCAGTTAACTATGAGTCCAACAGACTCTGAGTACAGCTTGTGCAATACAGATAACATTGTTCATCTTGAGAACAGCAGGAATAGAAGGACTTGTCTTTTGCTCCCCAATGGAACATTAACCGCAGCTTTATGCAGAATATAATAGGATGGATATACAGGTATAAGCTTGACCATAGCAGGACCAATGTCATAGCAGCAGCTAATGAAAAGCAACGTTTGTGTAGCAACGTTTCTGTGCTGAGTTAGTGTTTTTCTTTAGCGATGTGCCACACACAAGATTGAGATCAACAACAAGATCTGTCTCTTCCTGGTTACAGTAGTGAGTTTCCTCATGGTTTTTACATGTTATGCACTGGTAACTCACATAGGAACCAGGGACATACTTGCTTCTAGTTCATTAAGACAAGGACTTGCAAACATGTCGGTCTTGAACGATACTTGGTTAGTCATGCCTTCTTAAAAGGCTTGATGTCCAAGCAGTTTTCTAGAACTAGCTTTTATGATTGGGCTGTCTGTCTGGGTAGTGTCTTTGGGCCTGACAGGTCACGCTTTAGTTTGGTTCCCTTAACATCTACAGACTAAAAACAAATGGTTTCTATTAGCTGAAATAGGCAATCTTCTGGTGTATATGCTACATGAGTGGAATGATGGCTTGAGTTCGGTTTGTGGGGGGGGGGGGGGGCTTGTCGACCACAAACATATTTTGATTGATCGTTAGTATGTATAATCGGGGATAGCTTTGGGTGGAAACTCGGTTTTGTTTCTCGAGGAGAGAACTGAGGGTGGTGGGTTCAAACGGGTAGAGCTGGTGAGAGGGTGGTGTAGGGTGGAAGAGGGTGGAGGTGGGTGGTGGAGGGGAGGTGATGTGGGTGGAGTATGGAGTGGAGAAGGTGGAGTAGAGGTGGAGAGGGTGGTGTAGGGGTGGAGAAGGTGGAGTAGGGGTGAAAAGGGTGGAGAAGGTGGGGTGGAGTAGAGGTGGTGTAGGGGTGGAGTAGAGGTGGTGTAGAGGGGAGAGGGTGGAGTAGAGGTGAAGAGGGTGGAGGTGGGGTGGAGTAGAGGTGAATACCATAATGGCTGCAGGACAAAAAGAGCCGACAGTTGAGGTGGAGACAGAGTCGGGAGGTTTCCGACGAGTTGTTAAAGATTGGTGGAGTCAATTTCGGAGGCTTGTGAAGAAGGAATCAGGTGGAAACAGATGTTGGTCGTAGCGAGTAATAGTGTTGGGAACTCCTCTATCGTGCGCTATGGCGACTGTTGATAGCCATGTGGTGTGCCATTTCCTCCAATGGTATGCACACAGAGTGTTACTTTGATGGCCTAACTGAACAACAGCCGAATCTAAACGTCCGTTCAATCAGAAAGGGTAGAAAGATAGGCCAGCCACTGGGTTTAGCAATGGGAAGAGACTCCTCAGCTCACACATCACGTTTCACCAAAGACGTCTTGAAGTGGTGATTACATGTCTCCTTGGTTACCTTTACGTATTTAATGACTGTTGATAGCGGCACAGGCTTCTGGGATATAATTCACCCTGGGGCACTCTGGGTAATCAGACACACGTTCTGCTTCTCCAGCATACAGCTTACAGTATACTGCTGGGGCTAGAGTAATGTGTGTGTGTGTGTGTGTGTGTGTGCTCTAAGTGCACTGTATGTGCACTGTCTTTGTGTGTGTGTCTACTGTCTTTGTGTGTGTGTGTGTGTGTGTGCTGTCATTGTGTGTGTGTGCTGTCATTGTGTGCGTGTGTGTGTGCTGTCATTGTGTGCGTGTGTGTGCTGTCATTGTGTGTGTGCTGTCATTGTGTGTGTGTGCTGTCATTGTGTGTGTGTGCTGTCATTGTGTGTGTGTGTGGGTGTGTGTTAGGGATGAGGATAGAGATTACTCGTTCTTTTCTGGGTCACATCACAAACCAAAAGGTTTTTATTTGATCCCATCCTCTATATGAGATTTGATATTTGGCTCTGTCTCTCTCTCGCTGAGATTTGATATTTCTCTTTCTCTCCATCTCTTTCCCTCTCTCAAAGATTTATTTCTCCTTCTCTCCATCACACACCTCATCTTGTTGTCTGCCGACCTGCCACCATGTCTCACAGCGTTAAGCAAGGCTTACAGACAAGCGTGATTGATATTCAAATGATTTCAAGTGCAAAGAAATCAGTTTGCTGATGCTTTAACCATCAGTTTCCTGAGAGAGCGCGATGCTATGACTCTAGCTAGCGTCCTGAATAATGCTGAGTCTCGCTCTCCAGTCATCGCAGCAGAATTTAATCCTCCTCTTCCTCATCCTCCACCATCCTCAGAATTCGCCTGCAAGGCTGCTCATTAAGATTACACTCCCATTTGTGCGTGTTTGTACGTGTGCTGTGCGTGTTTGTGCGTGTTTGTGCGTGTTTGTGCGTGTGCTGTGCGTGTGCTGTGCGTGTTTGTGCGTGTTTGTGCGTGCTTGTGCTTGTGCGTGTGCTGTGCGTGTGCTGTGCGTGTTTGTACGTGTTTGTACGTGTTTGTGCGTGTGCTGTGCGTGTGCTGTGCGTGTGCTGTGCGTGTTTGTGCGTGTTTGTGCGTGTGCTGTACGTGTTTGTGCGTGTTTGTACGTGTTTGTGCGTGTGCTGTGCGTGTTTGTATGTGTTTGTGTGTGTGTTTGCGCGTGCGTGTCTGTGCGTGTTCTGTGTGTGTTCTGTGCGTGTTCTGCTCAGACAGGGGTGGGTTCTGGCTTGCCCTCACCAAGCACACGAGGGACGAGACGGCTGAGAAAGATAACTTCCTCTGACAGATGACTGGTCGTTTTATTGTTTTGTTTTTTTCTTCGTTCCATTTGTAATTTCTTGGGAAGAATAAACGCAATCAGGGTCGTTTTTTTTTTAACCTGTGGTGTGTATAAGGGTAAAGAGTGTGCTATCTGGAGAGTTAATCTGATTTAGGAGTGAAATGTTGCTAGGGGGAGGGATTTTAAATGGCTGGGTGTAGTAGGTGTGGATCTCTGACCAGTAACTGCAGTGGGTCCTGCTGCTTCAAGTGGACTAGTGCTTCATCTAGTGCGTTTGTTCCCACACGATGACCCTGTGCTCCCCACAAATGCTGACATGGCATCTTCTAAGGTTTAGTTAGTTGATTGCATAATTAGTTCAGCATTTATCCTCCATCAGAATGCCTGTCTCAAGCCTTTAGGGGGTTTGGCCTGTGGATGGACGAGGGGAAATATAGTCCTGGGTGTTGAGATGCCTGACACACACACACACACACACACACACACAGACACTCACACACACACAGACACTCTTACTCACACACACACACACATATCTTACACACACACATACACACACTTACTCACACACACTCACATACACACACACACACACTTACTCACATACACACACACACACACTTTCTCTCTCTCTCTCACACACACACACACACACACACACACTTAGTCTCTCTCTCTCACACACGTACACACACACACACATACACACTCACTCACACACACTCACTCTGGTGGGCTGATGGTCTCCCTGCCTGAGTCCTTGTTCAGTAGCAGAAAGGAATAGACAGATGGCAGTTATGACTATCTCAGCATTGACTGAAGAACTTCTGCTAATGGACACATCAGCCCCTCAGTGAAAACACTAGCGTTTAGTCAGGTACAACACAGAACAGCCTCCTGAGAAATAATGGTCAAACAGCTCTCAGGTCTGCTGTCTCAAGGCCCCTAAGAGTCCCTTTCAGCAGTCAGACAACTTTCTGTACGACTGAATTGTGTAGGAAGTTTTCTAACAGGATAGAACCATTAAAGGTGATTTTCACGGAAACTAAAAATGGCTTTTTCTCCCTCTCTTACACTCACACACTCTCTTGTTTTGAGCCCGTAGGACAGGGGTGATTGCGTGCAGTTGAATATGTTCTGGTGTGTGTAGTAAGACAGCGCTCCATGAACACCACGCTGCATTAGTCACACAACCTGTGATTTCATTTCACACACTCGTACACACACCCACAACCACACACACACCAACACACATTATCATCAGCTGGTCTATTGCATGAAAGGAAGCTGAAAAAACAGGTCTCTCCCTCCCTCCATCTCTCCCTCCTTCCCTCCCTCCCTCCGTCTCTCATTCCCTCCCTCCCTCCGTCTCTCCCTCCCTCCGTCTCCCCCTCCCTCATTCCTGATCTGAATCACCGTGACCTTGCCTGTTGTGTTGTGGCTGTGTGAGTTGCTGTGTTGTCAGGCAGGGACAGTGTCTCCATGATGGGAGGAGTATCTTCTAGCTGGCTGGCTGGTCTCACCCACAGGGACCAGACTCATGTTTGTGTTTCCCTCCACTGAGTCTGTGAATCTCCCTCTGGAACCTTCCGGCCCTTTCGCATCTCTAGAGCAACACCACACTCAGTTAATGTAGAGCAACACCACACTCAGTTAATGTAGAGCAACACCACACTCAGTTAATGTAGAGCAACACCACACTCAGTTAATGTAGAGCAACACCACACGCAGGGTTCAGTTACTGTAGAGCAACACCACACAGGGTTCAGTTACTGTAGAGCAACACCACACAGGGTTCAGTTACTGTAGAGCAACACCACACAGGGTTCAGCTACTATAGAGCAACACCACACAGGGTTCAGCTACTGTAGAGCAACACCACACGCAGGGTTCAGCTACTGTAGAGCAACACCACACAGGGTTCAGCTACTGTAGAGCAACACCACACAGGGTTCAGTTACTGTAGAGCAACACTTAACTCAGGGTTCAGTTAATGTAGAGCAACACCACACAGGGTTCAGTTACTGTAGAGCAACACCACACGCAGGGTTCAGTTACTGTAGAGCAACACCACACAGGGTTCAGTTACTGTAGAGCAACACCACGCAGGGTTCAGCTACTGTAGAGCAACACCACACGCAGGATTCAGTTACTGTAGAGCAACACCACACACAGGGTTCAGTTAATGTAGAGCAACACCACACAGGGTTCAGTTACTGTAGAGCAACACCACACAGGGTTCAGTTAATGTAGAGCAACACCACACTCAGGGTTTGGCTACTGTGGAGCAACACCACACGCAGGGTTCAGTTACTGTAGAGCAACACCACACAGGGTTCAGCTACTGTAGAGCAACACCACACACAGGATTCAGTTACTTTAGAGCAACACCACACAGGGTCCAGTTACTGTAGAGCAACACCACACACAGGGTTCAGTTACTGTAGAGCAACACCACACGCAGGGTTCAGTTACTGTAGAGCAACACCACACAAGGTTCAGTTAATGTAGAGCAACACCACACAGGGTTCAGTTACTGTAGAGCAACACCACACGCAAGATTCAGTTACTGTAGAGCAACACCACACGCAGGATTCAGTTACTGTAGAGCAACACCACACAGGGTTCAGCTACTGTAGAGCAACACCACACAGGGTTCAGCTACTGTAGAGCAACACCACACACAGGATTCAGTTACTTTAGAGCAACACCACACAGGTTTGAGCGTTACAACACAGCGTTTCTTGTTTAGCTGTTGGGTGTTTACAGGCTTTTTCTCGGAAATGGACAGAAGTTTTTCATTTCTTTATGTCTTGTAATTTCATGTGGATAGTTTAATGTAAGACTTATGCAGTCATAACTTCTGTGTTGGTCGTGTGTTCATGTCACTGTGTTCGTGACACCAACACATCAACTGGACTTTTAACCTCATATTGTGAGTTCACAGACACATTGTGTTGTCTGATTGATCAAAAGATAAATATCTGAACTGGTTCCTTCAGTGAGCTAGTCGTAACAGCAAGCCAGTAGTATATCAGTGAGCTAGTCGTAACAGCAAGCCAGTAGTATATCAGTGAGCTAGTCGTAACAGCAAGCCAGTAGTATAGTAGTTCAGCTCTTCCTTTCTCTACACCTTAAGAGTTCTCACATTACTCTGTGTAAAATGTTCAGTGGTGTAGAAGCTACGTTGTTCGGCACGAAGAGCCTAGTTTGAAAATGTTCATATGAAAAATAGTTATTGCCCTCTTGTCCAAAATCTTTCTTTAAAAAAAAAGAAAAGACAATCATACATATTTCTTCTATCTCTTGAAAGTTTTTTGGAGAACATATTTTGGAATCCTTAGAAAAGTTGTTAATGTTTCTCAATTGTTTATTGTTAATATTTTTTCGACCTATTTTTTTTTTTACTTTGTAAATTCTTTAGAATAAAATAAGTGAAAATATTTTGGAACCGTAAGAAAACTTTTGGGGAAAATATTTTATCAAACTTTCCGAAATATTTTTTGTGGAAAATAGTTTTCTTGTTGCCTTACGCCTTGTCAATGGTATCTCTGTTAACCAGCTTGCACTTTTCATGTCTGCCAGGAAATTAAACCAGGTGTACAATAAACAATATTAATTCATGCCACCAAAAACAGATTCAAACTAAAGTAATCAGCTTGACTTTAAAAATGTAATACAATATCATTAGCTAGCTGCCGTTTTGAGAAAAATAACTTGTGCTGATGGGACCAATTGAAAATATTATGATCTCTTCTAAGACCTGGAAATGTAAACTCTCCGATTGACTCTGTTGAAGTTAGCTTGATTACTAATCGAAGAGACTGAGCTAACTTTAGTAGCCAGACAGCTGGGGTTAACAGTTTGGAGATGTGGTAAGACCTGGATATAGACAGGTGTGGCTGCGTCTACTTTGTAAACTTCTGCAACGCATCACAATCCCACAACACAGGTTCACCACCAGTTCACACCTGGGGCTTGGCGGTTAAAACGTTAGACTGCAAATCGAGAGAGATCGCATCTTCAAATCTCCAGTACTTTCCAGTACTAATGACTTATATACAATAACACCATCGACAATACTAATAATAATGCTGTATTTATGCCTGGTTGCCATGGTGCCTAACCCCCTCCCCCCCTCCTCCCCCAGTGGTGGACCGCCAGGGCTGTGACCCCAGAACCCGCTTCCAGGTGCCCCCCCGGACCCTCCACTGGGTGGCGCTGCTCCAGCGGGGGAACTGCACCTTCAAGGAGAAGATCTTGAAGGCCTCTGCTTTCAACGCCTCGGCCGTGCTCATCTACAACAACAACTCTAAAGAAGACACCGTCAAGATGGGCCATGATGGTCTGTCTTTCTGTCCTTCGCTCTATCTGTCGATCGCTTTGTCTGTCTGCCGCTCTGTCTGTCTGTCGCTCTGTCTGTCGCTCTGTCTGTCGCTCTGTCTGTCGCTCTGTTTTTGATTGCTCTGTCTGTCGCTCTGTCTGTCGCTCTGTCTGTCGCTCTTTCTTGATCGCTCTATCGGTCGCTCTGTCTTTTGATCGCTCTGTCTGTCGCTGTGCATGTCTGTCTCTGTTGCTCTGTCTGCCTGTCTGTCTGTCTGTTGCTCTGTCTGTCTCTGTCTCTGGTGGTCGGGGTCTGGTCTTGCAGCGTGTTGACAAAGTTTACTGGGAGAACTCAATGCGTCCCTCAGTTTTGTATTTTATGGTGATGCAAGCGGTCCAAGGTCTAGTTAGTTTTGGTTGAGTGGATGTTGTTTGTGAAGTAGTGGTCAGAGTACAGTTAAAGTAAGTGAAGAGATGGAGAGAGAGAGAGAGGAGAGAGAGAGAAGAGGGTGGGATGGATTGAGGAGAGAGAGAGGGAGGGGGAGAGGGAGGAAGAGAGACAGAGAGATAGAGTGAAACAGAGAGAGAGAGAGACAGAAGAGAGAGAGAACAAGAGAGAGAGAGAGAGGAGAGAGAGAGAGAAGAGAGAAGACAGAGAGAAGACTTACAAAGAGAAGGACATACAGAGAGAGAGAGACATACAGAGAGAGAGAGACATACAGAGAGAGAGACATACAGAGAAGAGAGACATACAGAGAGAGAGAGACATACAGAGAGAGAGAGAACACTGTGGTCTGTCTGAAGGACATGAGCACAACTGGATCTCAGCCACCAACACAGCATACTGTAGTGAACAACACCCACACTCGCCTCTCTCAACATCCCAGCTCACTTCAGTTGCTTCCACCCCCTCCTCTCTCCCTCCCCCCCTCCCCTCTCCCTCCCCTCCTCTTCCCCACCTCTCCCCCTCCCCTCCTCTCATGGTCTGTTTTAGCCACGGTGCGTTTAGTTGCTTGAGAAGTCTCATTCAGTTTGACCTGTTTGCTTTAGTCCACGAGTAACACCAGCATCAAGGCCCTGAATGAGCAGGCAGGGGACATTACAGGTTGTGGATTCGGAAGTGTTGGACGTTGTCTCCTAGCCTGCCCTGCCCTCAGACTCTCATTGAAAGGCTGGTTGCGTCCGCGAGCTAGCATGGTGTGACTGTCTGCTATTGACCACAGTAGAGGTCAGAGAAGCTCTAGCAAGCTGCGATGAAAGTAGGAACGCGTACGAACACTGTGCTGCTGTTCCTCATTTGTTTCAGGAGACGGAGCCAAATACTTGTCATATTTTGACATTAGCTGAATGGTTGCAGCCCTTAATGGTGTTAGACACACTAAACGCTAGCTAACCTTAAGCTACCCCAGATGCTTGTCAGAGTCAGTAATCACAGGATGAAAACAGAGATGCGAGGGAGGGAGGGGGGACAGAGAGAGGGAGGGGGGACAGAGAGAGGGAGGGGGGACAGAGAGAGGGGGGACAGAGCAGGATGAGGGACAGACGGAGGGAAGTGGAAGAGAGGGAGACTCAGACACTGTAAGGGTTAGCGTAACGCTAGCAGACAGTAGCAAGCCTTCATCTCAAGTCATCGAAGCTCACAAGTCTTGTTGTTGGTGAAAAAGAGGGGAGGGGGAGAGGGAGAGATGAGAAGAGAGATGGGAGAAGAGAGGAGAGAAAGGGAGTGGGGAGGAGAGAAGGAGGAGAGGAAGGGAGAGGGGAGGGAGGAGAGAGGGAGAGGGAGAGGAAAGGAGAGGGGACGGAGAGAGAGGAGGCGAGGAGGAGAGAGAGGAAAGGAAGGAGAGGGAGAAGAGGGGGGAGAGGAGAGGAGGAGGGGACGAGGAGAGGGAGGGAGAGAGAGGAGGAGGGGAGGAGAGAGGGAGAGGAAGGGAAGTGGCGAGGGAGAGAAAGGAGGAGAGGAAAGGAAGGAGGGGAGGGAGAGAGAGAGGAGGAGGAGAGGGAAAAAGGAGAGAGGAGGAGAGAGAGGGAGGGGTAGAGGGAGAGGAGGAGGGGAGAGGGAGGGGAGGAGAGAGAGGAGGGAGGGAAGGAGAGAGAGGAAAGGGAGGTGGGGAGGAGAGAAAGAGGGAGATGAAAAGGGAGAGGGGGAGGAGAGAGGAGGAGGAGAGGAGAGGAGAGAAAGGAGAGGAGGAGGAGGGAGGGGGAGAGAGGAGGGAGAGGAAAGGAGAGGGGGAGGGAGAGAGACCTAGGAGGGAGAGAGAGGGAGAGGAAAGGGGAGAGGAGCGAGGAGAGCAGAGGGAGGAGGGAGAGGGAAGCGAGAAAATGAGTCACTGGGTGTGACAGAGCCATCAGAGGGGGATCGATGATTTTTATAAATATAGAAAGCAGCCGATGACTAATTTATAAGGTCGTTCTCTCCCATGAACGCTGGCTTGTTGATGGCTTCCCCAAGTGCAGGCCTTTCAGCATCAATCACATGTTTGCCTGAAAAGCATGTTGTTTATCATGCGCTGCGTTGAAACTCTGAACATCTTGTTTCTGACGTTTGACTTTGAGGGGAGGATGTGGCGGTTGTTTGTGAGAGGCGCCCTCATGCACTGTAGAAAGATCATGATGTACACAAAGGTGATGGATAAGATTAGCTCAGAGAGAATGAATGCCAACACATAGCTAGTGTGTGTGTTTTGCGTGCGTGTTGTACATGAGGGTGGAGCGGGAGGTGCAGAAAGACCACAAGCCTGTGGGAGGAGACGAGAAGGGGTGAGGGAAGGGAGGGAGAGGAGGAGAGGAGGGGAGAGGGAGAAGGGATGTGAAGGAAGAGGGAGGAGATGGAGGGGAGGGAAGGAAGGAGAGGAGTGGAAGAGAAGAGAGGAGAGAGGAGGAAGAAGAAGGTGGAGGAGAGGAGGGGAGAGGAGGGAGGAAGAGAGGAAGGAGAGGGAGAGAGAGGAGAGGAGAAGGAGAGGACAGGAGCATGAGGAGGAGAGGAGGGGAGGGGAGGGAAGGAGAGAGGGGAGGGAGGGAGAGGAGAAGAAGAACGTGAGGGAGGGAGAGGAGAGGGGGAGAGGACAGGAGAGGAGAGGAGAAGGGAGAGTCTTTCTGCAGTGCTGAGAGTCAGAAGTTAGAGGAGGAGATACAGAGATGACACAGACATTTTACTTTTTTCATCAAGATCATTTTTACATGAAGCAGCTGTCTTCCTGTTTATCAGACTTGGGATGACGAACTTGTTTTGAATCTGTGATCAAGTCCTTAACAGCCAATCACTTGTCTAGCAGACTGTCTACCTCTGCAATACTTTTGTGTGATTGCATGCTTGCATTTGTGCGGCGTAAGTGCATGTGTTTGTGAGTGTGGGTACGTGTGTATGTGCACGTCTGCGTGTGTGTGTGTCTGCGTGTGTGTGTCTGCGTGTGTGTTTGTCTGCGTGTGTGTGCACCTCTGTTTGTGTGGGTGTGTCTGCGTGTGTGTCTGCATGTGTGTGTGTCTGCTTGTGTGTCTGCATGTGTGTGTGTGTGTCTGCATGTGTGTGGGTGTGTCTGCGTGTGTGTCTGCATGTGTGTGTGTGTGTCTGCGTGTGTGTGAACCTCTCTGTGTGTGTGTGTGTGTCTGCCTGTGTGTCTGCGTGTGTGTCTGCGTGTGTGTGTATCCGTGTGTTTGTCTGCGTGTGTGTGTCTGCAAGTGTGTGTGTGTCTGCATGTGTGTGCACCTCTGTGTGTGTGCGTGTGTCTGCATGTGCGTCTCCGTGTGTGTGTGTGTCTGCGCGTGTGCGTGTGTGTGCACGCGTGTGTGTGCGTCTGCGCGTGTGTGTGTGCGTCTGCGTGTGTGTGTGCGTCTGCGCGTGTGTGTGCGTCTGCGCGTGTGTGTGCGTCTGCGCGTGTGTGTGATCAGCACGTCAGCATGTACAGGGACTCTGCAGTCCTGCATCTTTGCTTCCCTGACAGGATGTCTGTCTGGACAGCTTGGTGATGTCACTGACAGGTGAAGGTCGCTCGGCAGGTACACTATGCATGAGTCATCAGGGATTTGTCTGTTTACGTCCCTGCCTGCAGTCACAGCACCTTCCCTTCACCCTCCCTCCCCCTCTTCCACTGAGAACTCACACTGACCTTTTACTGGAAGACGAGCTGTAGGGGTTCTCAAGGCTTGTGGACTTTGGAGAAGAGACGTTGTTGGATCTGTCATGAAGGCCTTTAACTGTGTGTTACTGGAGTGTGTGTGTGTGTGTGTGTTTATGTGTGTGTGTGTGTGTGTGTGTGTGTGTGGAGGAAAAACAGGTGTGTGTGTGTGTTACTGATGTGTGTGTGAAGGCCTTTATGAGTATGTTACTGGAGTGTGTGTATGTGTGTGTGTGTGTGTGGTAAACATCACTGTGTGTGTGTTAAGCATTGCTGAGTGTGTGTGCGTGCGCCTGAGTGTGGGTGTGTGTGTGTGTGTGTGTGTGTGTGTGGAGGCCTTTATCAGTGTGTTTCTGGTGTGTGTGTTTGGAGGTCATTATCAGTGTGTTACTGGAGTTGTGGTGTGTGTGTGTGGAGGCCTTTATCAGTGTGTTACGTGTGTGTGTGTGTGTGTGGTGTGTGTGGAGCCCTGTATCAGTGTGTTTCTGTGGTGTGTTTGGAGCGTCATTATCAATGTGTTACTGGAGTGTGTGTGTGTGTGTGGTGTGTGTGTGTGGAGGCCTTTATCAGTGTGTTACTGGAGTATGTGTGTGTGTGGTGTGTGTGTGTGTGTGTGTTGTGGTGGGTTGTGTGATTTGTGGTGTGTGTGTGTGTGGAGGCCTTTCTCAGTGTGTTACTGAAATGTTTTCCGGTGGCTTTGACAGCTGCAGGAGATGAGAGGGTTGGATTATGTGTCTGGATGTGATCCTGTCTTTAGATGCTTGTTATAATATGACTACAGTAGAAGGATGCCTGAACAGGCAGACAGTGAGGGGGAGGAGAAGGGGAGTGGAGCAGGAGAGGGAGAGAAAGAAAGTGAGGGAGAGACGGAGGGAGATGGGAGGAGCAGAGAGGAGAGAAGACAGAGAGGGGGAGGAGAGGGGATGAGTGAGGAGAGGAGAGAAGACAGAGAGAAGAAGAGAATGAAGCAGGAGAGGAGAGAAGACAGAAGGGGAGGAGAGGGTGCGAGCAGAGAGGAGAGGAAAAGAGGAAAGAGAGCGCTAAAAGGAGAGAGGGAACAACAGGAGGGGGGAGAGAGAGGAGGAGAGGGGGAGTGGAGGAGGAGAGGGAGAGAAGACAGAGAGGGGGAGGAGAGAGAAGACAGTGAGGGGGAGGAGAGAATGGGAGAGGAGAGTGAGAAAGGAGAAGGAGGAGAGGATGAAGAGGGGGAGGAAGAGGGTTGAAAAGTGAAAACTGACTGGTGATCATGCTGCTGTAGAGACTAGACAGTCTAGCTCATTTGCAAGACTTTTCTTTTTTCTCCGTTTCCTGTCGAAAACAGACCTCTCGCTAAGCTAATTTTGCAGGTGCTTGTGTGTGTTCAGTATATCTGAGACTGAGAGTGAGATCATGGGCACTTTTATAAGCGTGTGCGTGTGTTTGTGGTCCACATGGTGGTGGTTCATAGAGTCTCTGGCTCTCTGTGCTCCCTGACTGTGCTTGTGGTGTTTCCTAGGGGCGGGTGAGACGGTGGCGGTGATGATCACTGAGTCGTACGGCAGGGAGATCCTGGGTCTGCTGGAGAAGAACCTGACCGTCCTGGTGAGCGTGATGGTGGGCCAACGCGGGCAGGCCAAGAACATCAACCGGGGTTCCCTGGTGTTCGTCTCCATCTCCTTTATCGTTCTCATGATCATCTCCTCCGCCTGGCTCATCTTCTACTTCATCCAGAAGATCCGCTACACCAGCGCGCGTGATCGAAGCCAGGTGAGATCTCGCTAGCAGAGCCAGTTTATATCACTCCTCAGGTGTTAATACTGTCCAACCTACACCTAGCGAAAAGCTAGCTCCATTTGCATTCTGAATAGACGAGCTGGTTAGACTAGCTGGCTAAAGAATAGCTAGCTGCAGCTGGGAAGGAGATGTCTGAAGTCAGAGGTCCAGAGTTCAAGAAGCAGAGAGAGAGGGTACGGTTACGGACTGACAAGCACTGCACAGCACTACACAGCACTACACAGCACTACACAGCACTACACAGCACAGCACTGCACTACACAGCACTACACAGCACTACACAGTACTACACAGCACAGCACTACACTACACAGCACTACACAGCACTACACTACACAGCACTACACAGCACTGCACTACACAGCACTACACAGTACTACACTGGACTACACAACACAGCACTACACAGCACTGCACTACACAGCACTACACAGTACTACACAGCACAGCACTGCACAGCACTACACAGCACTACACAGCACAGCACTGCACAGCACTACACAGCACTGCACTACACAGTACTGCACAGCACTGCACAGCACTACACAGCACAGCACTGCACAGCGCTACACAGCACAGCACTACACAGCACTACACAGCACAGCACAGCACTGCACTACACAGTACTGCACAGCACTACACTACACAGCACTACACTACACAGCACTACACAGCACTACACAGCACTGCACAGCACTACACAGCACTACACAGTACTACACAGCACTACACAGTACTACACAGCACAGCACTACACTACACAGCACTACACAGCACTGCACTACACAGCACTACACAGTACTACACTGGACTACACAACACAGCACTACACTACACTACACAGCACTACACAGTACTGCACTGCACTACACTACACTGCACTACACAGCACTGCACTACACTGCACTACACTACACTGCACTACACAGCACTACACAGCACTGCACTACACTACACTGCACTACACTACACTGCACTACACAGCACTACACAGCACTACACAGCACTGCACTACACTGCAGTACACTGCACTACACAGCACTACACAGCACTACACTACACTGCACTACACTACACTACACAGCACTACACTACACAGCACTGCACTACACAGCACTACACAGTACTACACTGGACTACACAACACAGCACTACACTACACAGCACTACACAGCACTGCACAGCACTACACTACACAGCACTACACAGTACTTCACTGGACTACACAACACAGCACTACACTACACTACACAGCACTGCACAGCACTACACAGCACTACACTGCACTACACTACACAGCACTACACTACACAGCACTACACTACACAGCACTACACTGCACAGTACTACAGTATCTAAAACCATGTTACCCTCTTGTGCTGCTCCAACAACCTCACTCCAGGAGGTTTCATGTGTATAGCTGACCTGACCCCAACCCCCCTGACGAGAGCATAGGTGATCTAGAGAGATGCTAAGGCTAACTCGCTTACAGAAGACGATCTGTCGCCAGCTGTCTCCATATCTCCTGTGTACCCCAGAGGAGAGTGTAATATCTGCAACTCCTTCAAACGAGATTTGAAATGTGACTAACGCAGTATGTGGCGTCCCTGGAGGTCTTGTTTCTGATAGCGGTCTGGCTGGTCAGGGGAGCGAGCGGAAACAGACATGCTGATGTGGTCATCACTTATAAAACATTCATTAAGGAGCTCCCTCCCTCACTGTCTGGCCTCCCCTTCAACAAGCCCCAGTATGTACACACACGCACACACACTGTGCACACACACACACACTGTACACACACACTGTGCACACACACACATACACACACACTGTGCACACACACTGTGCACACACGCTGTGCACACACGCTGTACACACACACTGTGCACACACACTGTGCACACACACTGTGCACACACACGCACACACACTGTGCACACACGCTGTACACACACTGTGCACACACTGTACACACACTGTGCACACACACTGTGCACACACACTGTACACACAGACACTGTACACACTGTACACACACACATACTGTACACACATACTGTACACACACTGTACACACGCACACCCACTGTACACACACATACTGGACACACAGACACACCACTTGACACACACACACTGTACACACACTGTACACACACACACTGTACACACACAGACACATACTGTACACACTGTACACACACTGTACACACACACACACTGTACACACACAGGCACATACTGTACACACTGTACACATACTGTACACACTGTACACACACTGTACACACATACTGTACACACTGTACACACACTGTACACACACTGTACACACACTGTACACACACACACTGGGGTTTAGGACATGCCAGTTTTGTGGATCTTGCAGGTGACCCAGTTCTGGTACATGATCTTCTCTTCCTCCCCTTCTGACCTCAAACGCTCTAAATTACCCTGAATAAGTATTTGATCATGACACAAGGACACAGCACATGTCAGTCAGAACTCACTGTCCAATCCCTGGGTGGGAACAGGTCACATGACCACAGCCTTTTAACAGGAAGTTAAAGACTGACTCAAGTACGACAGACTTGGAGATTTGCAGCTGAATTAAAACAGTGTTTTGCCTCATTCTCCAAAGGGTCTAACGTACTTAGAAACTGAAATAGACTGAAGAAAATCAGTGAGTGAATATGAAACACAGTTAATGTGAAGATCAAAGCTGCTGGCTTTGAAAGGATTCGAACCCACGACCTCCCTCATTCGCTGCACTAGTGGGCTTGTATCCCCCCTCACAGAGACACCAGAGAGTTTGAGTCATCTCCCCCCTCACAGAGAGACCAGGTGACCAGAGAGTTTGGTCATGTCCCCCCTCACAGAGAGACCAGGTGACCAGAGAGTTTGAGTCATCTCCCCCATCACAGAGAGACCAGAGTGTTTGAGTCATCACCCTTCTCACAGAGAGACCAGAGTGTTTGAGTCATCACCCTTCTCACAGAGAGACCAGAGAGTTTGAGTCATCTCCCCCCTCACAGAGAGACCAGAGAGTTTGAGTCATCTCCCCCCTCACAGAGAGACCAGAGTGTTTGAGTCATCTGCCCCCTCACAGAGAGACCAGAGTGTTTGAGTCATCACCCCCCCTCAGAGAGACCAGAGTGTTTGAGTCATCTCCCCCCTCACAGAGAGACCAGGTGACCAGAGTGTTTGAGTCATCACCCCCCCTCAGAGAGACCAGAGAGTTTGAGTCATGTCCCCCCTCACAGAGAGACCAGGTGACCAGAGAGTTTGAGTCATCTCCCCCATCACAGAGAGACCAGAGTGTTTGAGTCATCACCCTTCTCACAGAGAGACCAGAGTGTTTGAGTCATCACCCTTCTCACAGAGAGACCAGAGCGTTTGAGTCATCTCCCCCCTCACAGAGAGACCAGAGAGTTTGAGTCATCACCCCCCCCTCACAGAGAGACCAGAGAGTTTGAGTCATCTCCCCCCTCACAGAGAGACCAGAGAGTTTGAGTCATCACCCCCCCTCACAGAGAGACCAGAGTGTTTGAGTCATCTCCCCCCTCACAGAGAGACCAGAGAGTTTGAGTCATCTCCCCCTCTCACAGAGAACAGTCAGTTAGGCATCTGCTCATGTGTGAAATGAGTCTGTTCTGAGAGAGCTGCCCTCCTACTGGAAGAATCTGAACTAGACCAAAATGATTATCTCTAATATCTCTAATCACTCTGCCTGGCACAATGGGGATCTCTATTGGTCTGGCTGCCTCTGTCTATTGCACACACTCTGTCTCACACACTCTGTCTCACACACACACACTTGCTCTCCCACACACACACTTGCTCTTACACACACACACACAGACTTGCACTCTTCCCACACACTCCCTGTCTCAGGTCACACTGCTGGTGCTAAATCCACTCCTGTTTGGTGAGGGGGAGACAGTGAAGCAGGCAGTGTAGTCCTGTGTAGTTCCAGGTGTGTAGTGTAGTGTAAGTGTAGTGTCCAGTGTAGTGTAGTGCAGTGTAGTGTAGTGTAGTGTAGTGTAGTGTTAGTGTAGTTTAGTGTAGAGTAGTGTAGTGTAGTGTAGTTTAGTGCCAGTTGTAGTGTAGTGTAGTGTTATTGTAGTGTAGTGTAGTGTAGCGTAGCGTAGCGTAGTGTAGTGAGGTGCGGTGCTGTGTAGTGTTGTGTAGTGCTGTGCTGTGTTTGTAAGTGTGTGCGTGTGTTGTTTTTGTAGTGCCTGGATGTATTGTCAGTGCTGTGCTGCTGGCTTGCTGTGTTGTGTAGGTTGCTGGGCTGTGTAGTGTAGTGTAGTGTTGTGTAATGCTGTGTAGTACTGTGCTGTGCTGTGTATCCTGCTGCTGTCTGTTCCACCCTGACGCAGCACAGCGCCCCACCTGGACACCCTGAAACATCACAGGCCTCCAGACATCATTCATTCAGTTTTACATTTAGTCTTAAAAACAACAAATACAACCTTTTGTTGAATTTCTTTTGATGATGTTTTTATATCAACCTATTGATTGAACTTTCTCCGACCCTGTCTGCATCCACTAGCACATCAGCTGCTGAACGTGGAATGGAATCATCTTATTTTTTTATTTTTTTTGCTAAATTGACCACCAGTCGAGCGATGCTGTACTGCTGTACTCCTGTACTGTAGTACTGCTGTACTGCTGTACAGGTGAGGCTGTACAGTTGAGGCTGGCAGTGTACTGCTGTACTCCTGTACTGTAGTACTGTAGTACTACTGTACTGCTGTACTGCTGTACTGTACTGCTGTACTGCTGTACAGGTGAGGCAGTACAGGTGAGGCAGTACAGGTGAGGCTGGCAGTGTACTGTAGTACTGCTGTACTGCTGTACTGCTGTACTGCTGTACTGCTGTACTGCTGTACTGTAGTACTACAGTACAGCAGTACAGCAGTACAGCAGTACTACAGTACTGCAGTACTGCTGTACTGTAGTACTACAGTACAGCAGTACAGCAGTACAGCAGTACTACTGTACTGCTGTACTGCTGTACTGCTGTACTGCTGTACTGTAGTACTGCTGTACTGCTGTACTGTAGTACTACAGACAGCATTTCACAGCACCAGCCAAGGGAGAGATCTCCTGTGTTCCTCGTACCACACACCGCTTGATGCAAAGAATACTGGAGCTTTAATAATCTACACTTACGTTTTTTTGGTTGCTAAAATTATGTTTGCAAAAAGTTGCTTCTGTTGAATAAGGATTTTTATTTCTCTTGTTAATTCAGCCCTCAGGGAACGTTTGTTCTCCATATTCACCCTCTGTTCATGACTCTTTTATCTTCCCTCTCTCCCTCACTCTACCCCACACTCCTGCCTCTCTCTCTCTCTATCCCTCCCCACCCCTCTACCTCCCCATCTTTCCCCCTCTCTCTCTCCCTTCTCCCTCTCTCCCCCTCTCTCTCTCTCCCTTCTCCCTCTCTCCATCTCTCTTTTTTTCTCTCTCTTTGTCTCCCTCTATATCTCCCTCCACTCCTCTATCTCTTTCCCCTTCTCCCTCTCCTCCTCTCTCTCTCCCTTCTCCCTCTCTTCCTTCTCTCTCTCCCCTTCTCTCACCTTCTCTCTCCCTCTCCCGTCCCTCCCCTCCCCCTCCCTTCACACTCCCTCCCATTGCGCACACACCAAGTCCCCCCTCTTCTCACCCCTTCTCTCTCTCCCCCTCTCTCCTTCCCTCAGCGTCGTCTTGGAGATGCAGCTAAGAAGACATGCCAGTTTTGTGGATCTTGCAGGTGACCCAGTTCTGGTACAGTGTCTTTCTCTTCCTCCCTTCTGACTCAAACGCTCTAAATTACCCTGAATAAGTATTTGATCATGACACAAGGACACAGGCACATGTCAGTAGAACTCACTGTCCAATGCTGGGTGGGAACAGGTACATGACCACAAGCCTTTTAACAGGAAAGTTAAAGATCTGGACTCAAAGTTTACGAACAGACTTTGGAAGATTTGCAGCTGGAATTTAAAACAGTGTTTTGCCCTCATTCTCCAAAAGGGGTCTAACGTACTTTAGAAACATTGAATAGACTGGAAGAAAATAGTGAGTGAAAATATGTAAAACAAGTTTAATGTGAAGATCAAAGCTGCTGGCTTTGAAAGGATTCGAACCCACGACCTCCCTCATTCGCTGCACTAGTGGGCTTGTATCCCCCCTCACAGAGACACCAGAGAGTTTGAGTCATCACCCCCCCCTCACAGAGAGACCAGGTGACCAGAGAGTTTCATGGTATTGTGTCTCCCCCTACGACAGAGGGGGCTGGTTCACTAGTAGGGACTAGGGTGATTGAGTCATCGGGACGGCGCGCCAGAGTAAGCAAAGAGAGAAATGAAGTGTTTATTTTTATTTCATCACCTTTCAGCTTGTTAAAGAGATGTTAGACACACCATTTAGTTTGTGTAATTGAGTCATACCCTCTCTACACCAGAAAGAGCGGAGAGCGTAAAGATGAGATGTTGGTGAGTAAATCTCCCACCCTTCACAGAGAGAACAATGAGAGTTTTGAGTCATTCTCCCGCACGTTGCGCGAGAGAGGGAGTACCTGACTAGTAAGAGTGTTTGAAGTCCATGCGCTTGCCCCATCCAGAGAGACGGATGTGGTTTGTTTGCTAGCGCTTTACTCTGTTATCTCTCTGTTTCTAGTCTGGTAGAACGACCAGAAGTGTTGTGTTGGTATTCATTCGTGGCTCCTCGACTCTGATGGGTAGTGCTCGTAGTGTGTACCTTGAGCCGTTGAGTATTGCGTACCCCTACAGAGAGAACGCAAAGAAGAAGATATTGTAGTGATGTCTTATTTCTGTCCCTGTCTCTGCCTGTACGCTTAAGAGAGATCTTTAGTGGGTGATACCGATGACGAGTTTCTCGAGAGTCATGTCACTCCGGTCTGCCTCTATGGATGCCACAGAGGAGATACCAAGAGAGTCGCTCTTTTGAGTCATCTTACTCGGCCTAAACGCAGGATTCTCTCTGGATAGCAGCTGTGGCGAGCAAGGTGATATCTTGAGGGTGATACAGGAACAGCTTACACCTCAGAGAGAACCGAGGTTTGAGTCTTCCTTCTTGAGCAACGAAGGACGCACAGAAAGAGTTTTTGCGCTCTCTCCCTCACAAGGAGAGCAGACCTAGACGAGTTCTGAGTTCTCTAGCGACCCTCAGCACAGAGAGACACAGGGAGGAAGTGGTTAGAGATGTCTCATGCACACGCAGATGCGCAACTGCACTTTGGACGCACAGAGAGCGAGGAGTTGAGTTATGTGTTCAGATATGTCATGGCAGCAGACAAGAGGGAGACGACAGAGGAGAAGGAGTGATGAGAGGTTCGATGGAGAGTAGATCCGCGACTCCGTCGAGAGATGAGCTGCGCGGGCCGTTGTGAGAACGTCATGCAGAATGGGACTTGTCTGGATAGTGTGAACAGTTGTAGTCTTTGCATTGTGGAGAGCTGCCTCTACTCCGGTATTAAGGTCAATCTGAGAAACGCGGAGGGCTTAACAATATGATCCATTATCCTCTAGAGATTACATACTTACTCCATCGCTCATGCCTCGGCCCAAATGGGGATTGGGATAGAGTAGATGAGGGTTCGTGGGCTGGCGTACGTGGCGGAGAAAAGCGGGTGGATACTGACAGCACGGCGTCGGTTGGACTGGCACAACACAGATGTGTGAGAGGAGACCTATGGGTGAGCGTCATTAGACAGAGCACAGGGCGTACACGAGCAGTCAATTGAGCGACTAGACGAATCGCAGCACGGTGGGTGGTGCGAGTGAGAGGTCACACTGCCTGGGGGGGACGTCAGAGGTGAGAGGACGACTCATGGTGTTGGGGAGACGAAGGCTGAAGACGAGGCAGTGTAGTACCGCTGTGGTAGAGTAGAGATCGAGGGTTGGTGTAGGGGTGGAGGTGTGAGTGATGAGCAAGGGATGAGTGAGAGGGAGTGTTGGATGTAGTGCAGTGTAGATGTACAGTGGTAGTGTGTGTAAGAGAGAGGATGGGTGGGTTGAGGGGGTAGTGTGAGGGGTTGGCAGGGGAGGTGATAGAGTAGGGTAGTGTAGTGTGATGTGGGCGCAGAGTGGAGTGGTGGTGTTGGTCAAGTAGTAGTGGGTAGAGCGTAAGCAGATGAGCGGTGCGGGGAGTTCGTAGTGTAGTGAGTTGGAGTGGCGGTGCTGTGTGTGTGTGTGTAGGTGCTGTGCTGTGTTTGTAGTGTAGTGCTGTGTAGTGTGTTATGTATGTAGAGGTGCGCAGTGGGTGTAGATTGTAAGTGACTTGGTAGAGCGAGTGGTGGGGTGTGCTGTGGTTGTGTAGGTGAGTGGGATGTAGGTGGTAGTGTAGGTGTTGTGTCAATGCGTGTGGTGTGAAGTAGCTAGAGGGTGGGTTGGAGTGGCCTCGTGTCGCTGTGTAATCGCTGCTGGCTGTCTGTTCGGCAGCGAGAGAGGGGTGGCTGACGCAGGCGCGCACCCAGCCTGGACATGCTGAAACATCACAGGCTCAGACTCGATCATTCAGTTTGTTACATTTATGTAAAAGGCAGAAATAGCAATATGTTGTATGAAGTTGTCTGGTTTGATTTGATGTTTTTAGTATCAACTTATTGATTGACTTTCTCCGGACCTCTGTTGCATCCACATAGTGACGAATCAGCTTTGATTATGAACGATGGAAATGGAATATCTTATTTTTTTTAATTTTTGTCGTATAGTAGGGTGGTATTTAACGCGCAAGCATCGTTAGGCGAATGCTGTCTGCTGTACTCTGGTAAATAGTAGTACTGCTGTTACTGCTGGGTAGACGTGCTGTAAACGTAGCTGTACTGCTTTGAAAATGACACATGAAACGCTAGTGAATAGATATCTGTTATGATAATCTTTGGGTTTGCTTAGTAAAACAGCATCTGGTTCAACTATGGCTGTTACTGCAATATAACAGTACAACTGATAAAGATAACTCATAACAGTACGCGCAGTGAGGAGGTGGACGAAGTGGACGAGGCAGTAATAGTGGAGCTGTCAACTGCTGTAACTGCTAGTACCTGCTAAAGTATGACTGTAAGTACTGTAATGATCTGCTGTAACTGCATGTCAACTGAGAGTTGTACTGCTGTACTGCTGTACTGCTGTACAGGTGAGGCAGTACAGGTGAGGCTGGCAGTGTACTGCAGTACAGGTGAGGCTGGCAGTACAGGTGAAGCAGTACAGGTGAGGCAGTACAGGTGAGGCAGTACAGGTGAGACTGGCAGTGTGCTGCAGTACTGCTGTACTGCTGTACTGTAGTACTACAGAGAGCATTTCACAGCACCAGCCAAGGGAGAGATCTCCTGTGTTCCTCGTACCACACACCGCTTGATGCAAAGAATACTGGAGCTTTAATAATCTACACTTACGTTTTTTTGGTTGCTAAAATTATGTTTGCAAAAAGTTGTTTCTGTTGAATAAGGATTTTTATTTCTCTTGTTAATTCAGCCCTCAGGGAACGTTTGTTCTCCATATTCACCCTCTGTTCATGACTCTTTTATCTTCCCTCTTCCTCTCACTCTACACCTTTTTACATGCTCACTTTGCTAAGACGGCTCTCTCTTCTATCTATCCCTCTCCGCCAACCCTATAACGTCCAATCCCACATCTTTCTACCCCATCTCTCTTCATCACCTTTCTCACTCTACTCCACCTACTGTTCTCTCCTCTTCCCTCTTCTTCCACCCTCTCATCCAACTCTACTTCTCACCTCTCCTTCCCCTGTCATCTCTCCTCTCCTCTTCTCCCTCTCTCCTCTCATCTCTCCCTCACTCTCTCACTTCTTCTCTCTCTCACCTTCTCGGCTCACCTCTTAAGATACTCCCTCTCCATAACACCGTATCCCTCTCCCTATCACTCGAACCTCCATGGCCCATTCTCTCCACTCACACACCCTCCTCCTCCCTCTGCTCACTTCTTCTTCTCACTCTTAAACTCTACTCTCCTTACAAGCCCGTCGTTCTTAGGAGATAGACACAGTTCTATAGAAGGACCATTGGGAGCTGACTCCTACTACAAGAGACTTAGTGAAGAAAGGAGCAAGGTAAATAATTTCCGTTCCACTTCTCTCACTCTTCCTCATCACCTCCACACTCGTCCTCGCTAGATCCTAAATCCCGCTCCGTCCTCTCACATCTTCATCCCCTCCTCATTATCCTCATCCCATCTGTCCTTTTTCTTAAGAAGTTCCTCACTTCACATCTTCTTCTCCTCCTATCTCAACCTCACCTAAACACTATAAACTTCGTCCATATCCTCTAATAACCCCTCATCCTCTTCATCTACATCTCCTCCCCTCCAATCTCTATTCTCATCTCTCTACATCCTCATTATTCTAATACTCATCTCGTACTCCATTAACTCCTCATCCGCCCTCATCCTTCTCACCTCCTTTCCTTCATCCCTCCTTTCCTTCATCCCTCCTATACCTCCTCATCTCTCCATCCTTCCATCCTTCCTCATCTCATCATTCCCCTCGTCCTTACCTCATCTCCCATCGTTTCTCTTCTTTTTTCATCTCATCTAACTTTCTTCCTTGCTCACTAATCTCTCTCATCACTCCCCCTCATCTCTTTTCATCCATCTCTCTTTCCTCATCCCTCTCTCATCTCCTCATCCCTCACTCCTCTTCTCATCCCTCCCCTCCTCCCATCCCGCTCTCACTTCTATTCCTCTCATCTCCTCATCCCCTCGTCCTTTCCTCATTCTCTTTCTCCTCTCCACCATGTTTTTCTTTAGTGCTAGCTGTGTCTGGTGTAGTGCTAGCTTTGGCTGGTGTAGCGCTAGCTTTGGCTGGTGTAGAGCTAGCTGTAGCTGGTGTAGTGCTAGCTGTAGCTGGTGTAGCGCTAGCCGTAACTGGTGTAGAGCTAGCTGTAGCTGGTGTAGAGCTAGCTGTAGCTGGTGTAGAGCTAGCTGTAGCTGGTGTAGTGCTAGCCGTAACTGGTGTAGAGCTAGCTGTAGCTGGTGTAGAGCTAGCTGTGGCTGGTGTAGAGCTAGCCGTGGCTGGTGTAGAGCTAGCTGTAGCTGGTGTAGCGCTAGCCGTAGCTGGTGTAGAGCTAGCTCTGGCTGCTACTGGCATACCGCTGGCTGTCTGTGTGTCTGATCAAGGCCTCAGGAAGGAGAAACACAAGCCCGTCCTTCACTCCTACAGCCTCTCTGTCTTATTAATGTCTCCCGACCACCAGAGAACGGCGGCTGGTCTGGAGCTGTGGCTGAGGTCGTCATGGTGATGGACATGACTACGGAGGTTGGGGTTGGACGGTGGTTTGAGGGATGGTTGAAATGCTGTCCTCCCTTACTTAGACGGCAGGCGTTTAAGGATTATCATTACAGGAAGGGCGGCCATGTTGGATCTGGTTGTCATACAGGAGTAGTTTGAAGTTGTTATCCGTCGTGAGTTGAGAGAGGTCTTCGAGACATTATTACAATATATATTGATCCTTTAGAAGTTGAGTCAATGCTTTGTTGGCTAATTTGTAAGATTCAAATCATGTCTGATGTCCTCCAGAAGGGGGGGGGCCTGAGGGGGTGTGTCCAGGAAGTGGGGGTGTGTCCAGGAGGGCTGACCCCTCCCACCCCCACCCCCCACCCCCCCCAGTGCCCCTGATGTCAGGCAGATATGAACATTAATAAAACATTGGCCTTGGAGTGGGCTGCAGAAATTGAAACCTTCCATCTGGAGGAAGTCTTCAGGGAGTGATTGACCGCAAGCAGTCAGATTCATGGCTTGATGTCAGGGGGGAGGGGAGAGGGGAGGGCAGGGGGAGAGGAGGGGGGGAGGGGAGGGGTGAGAATGTCAGGGGGCAGGGCAGAGGGAGGGGAGGTCGGGCGGGGGAGGGGATGTCAGGAGGGGAGGTTAGGAGGGGGAGGGCAGAGGAAGGGAAGGGGAGGAGGGGGATGGTAGAGGGAGAGAGGTGGGGGGGGCAGTATGGGAGGGGAGGTTCAGAGTTGTATCGGGTGAATAGGTCGCAAAGCGGTAGGGGGTGATAAAGGGCCCCTGAGGCTGTGTTCATAAATACGACCTGCTACGGACACAGGGCGACAACAGTAACAAATAACCGAGTTATCAGTCTGGTCCCTGTCGGAGTAAGACTCCCGTTAACCTTGACGGCGTTTCATAGGACGTTAAAGCTCTCCTAGCTAACAGCTTTAAGAGCAAACAACAGCAGTCCTGATAGCTCTGTCTCCACCTCCTAATACTTAAACGTTATTCTAAAACACACTTTATAAAACTCCATTATCAGCATACTGAAAACCTAAAAATAACGGGTATATTAACTTCTAAACGAAATAACCATAGACCTAACATTCCTAAAAAAAAACCTAACCACTAAATGACTGATCTACCTAATACCCTTTAATAATACTCTTATTACATAAACTATTTATATTTCAACTCACAATTTGGATTTAACTATTTTCTGAATACAAAATAAGCTAAAAACCTTACTAAAAGAAACTACTTTTAACCTTAATAACATAAATAACAGACATTACTTGATTTTCTAATAAACATTACATATCCGCTCTCTTTTTTTATTTTCTGAAAATTTCTAAATTCCTTATTACATCCTTACAACTAGTACATAATTAACCTAATATACTCAGTTCTTTTTCTAATGATTTCCACTAATTCCTTCTAACATCACTAAATCCTACCTATAACCTAAACAAAAATTAAAACTAATTAATTTTTATTATTTTCCCCATTGTTTTCTTCGATACTTTCTAAGTAGCTATATTGCTGGATCCACTCCTAGAAGGCCTTGCCACTTGTCTGAACGCCAGCAGCACAGCTTGCAGAAGAAAGTGCTTTCTATAGATGATTGGGTTTTACTTGATGCTAGCCAGCCAAAATGAGCTACTGAAGTCAACCTGTTTTGCTTCCTTGGTTATCAAAACAACCTTTATGTTATCATTTAGAAGCATTTACTTCTGAAATCTGTCTTTTCATACGTGCAGGATTAAAAACGGCCTCTAGCAGATTTGCTGTAATATCTTGCCGTCCCTGACTAGGCTTGGTCGCTGCCTGTAATGTCGATCCTAACGCCATGGTCTGTTCCACCACATCGAAGGTCATTTAGAGTAATTAATGAGTCATCGCAGCCCAGCTAGAGGGGTATTTCCTTCATGAACTCTTCGTCCTACTTTTGATCAGGAACAAAACAAACTGCAAAACCGTCCAACCCAGTCAGAGCGGCGAGTCGCAGAGCGGCGAGTCGCAGAGCGGCGAACCAGTCCCAGCGGGGAGGGCAGAGTCACGCCCCCTTCTCAGACGCGAGGTCGCTAGCTCTCTCTCTCTCTCTCTCTCTCTCTCTCTCTCTCTCTCTGTCTCTCTCTGTCTCTCTCTGTCTCTCTCTCTCTCTCTCTGTCTCTCTCTCTGTCTCTCTGTCTCTCTCTCTGTCTCTTTCTCTCTCTCTCTCTCTGCCAACTCCATCACCGTCAGCGCCTGATACAGGGTGTCGTTACCCTTTCATCAAAGTCAATCCATAACGCGCTGGCTGGTCAGTGTAAACACACTAGTTGTACACTCAGATATACTGACTGAGGTCAGATCCACTGACAAGTGATCTGACACTGGACTGGATACACATCAGGTGTGTGTTGTGATCGTCATAACAACGCCCGTCCACAACCAGACCCAGCTCTTTACCAGCATCCAGGCCTGCCACTCAGTCACACACTTGACTTCAGACTAGTACAGACTGGCTAATGCAGAGAACAGCATTCATATTCAATCAGGGGGGCTGTTAGAGTTAGCCCAGAGCTAACAGGAAGCTTGGGGCGTCTAGGAACGGGTCAGGCTTCACAGGGTCCTAGAGAGAGTTTCTTCCAGGCGTAGAGCGTGAGGTCTATCAGTAAGACAGATGAATAGAAGTATCAGATGCTGTCTGTTGTCTGAGCCTGCTATTGATCTAGTAGCATTTGTGCTGTGAATGCTGTCTAGATGGTAGCTCTGTCTCTCTATCTCCCTGTGGTCTGAATGAAGACCATGATGGAAAAACACCAGGAATGTTTCGGACTTGATCTGCCTGTTCCAGAACATAAGAGAGGTGTTAGTGTCCTGGTAGCTTCCCAGAAGGCCTGTGTGAAGACAACCTCTCTGTTTGGAATGTTTTACTACAGACGCCAAACTAGACGTGAAAAAGGTGTTGGCTAAAACTGAGAAGGGGCTGTGTGTGTGCACGTGTGTGTGTGTTGTGTGTGAGTGTGTGTGTGTGTGTTTGTGTATGTATGTGTGTGGTGTGTGTAGTGTTTTGGTGTTGTGTGGTGTGTGCGTGGTTACATCGGAGGTGTAGTGCAGTGTGTATGTGATGAGCAATGTGAGTGTGTGCGCGTGTGTTTGTGCATGTTGTGCGTGTGCGTGTGTGGTGCGGTGTGTGTTGTGCGGATGTGGTTGTTGATGCGGAGCGTCGTGTGTGACGTAGGTGTGAGTGTGATGTGCCGTGCGGGAGGTGTCGCGGCGTGCATGTGTTGGCATGCGGCTGTGAGTTTGGTGTGTAGCGTCGGCGTGCGGTGTGTGGTGCGGTGTGTGCGTGTGCCGTTGTGTGCGTGCGTGTGGGTGGTGTGTGTGGTGTGAAAGGTGTGTGAGTGTTGTGTGCGTGTGTGGTGTGCATGTGTACGTGAGTAAAAATGTTTCTATTTCTGTGTGTGTGTTTCCTGCTGTGTGTTTGTGTGTGCATATGCGTGTGTGTGTGTGCAGTGTGCGTGCGTGTGTGCGCGTGCGTGGATGTGGCTGCTATTGGGTGTGAGTGTGTGTGGTGTGTGTGTGCAGTGTCAGGCGTGCGTGTGTGTTTCGTGCGATGGTTGGTTGTGCGTGCGGTTGTGTGTGTGCGTGTGTGTGTGTGTGCGGTGTGTGCGTGTGTGTGCGCGTGGTGAGTCGGCGTGTGCGGTGCTTGTGTGTGTAGGTGTGTAGTGTGTGCGTGTGCGTGCGTGGTAGGCCGTGTGTTTTAGTGCGTCGCTGCATCCAGCCGCTCTGCTCCCGGTTGTTATGTTGATCAGTTCTCCTTCTCTCGGTCCAGCGCCTGTGGGGCGGGGCGTAGCTAGGCGGCCGTTGGGGGCGGAGCCTATCTTTAGTAGCAGGCAATTGTTCCGTTTGCGCTGCTTTCTATGTGAGCTGTTCCTCTCGTCAGCAGAGGACGGTATCCCCCAGCGCATAAAATTTTGCAGCACTGCAGTTGAATTCTCATGTCCCTCCTTCCTCCTGCCGATCTCCCTCCGTGGTCCTCTCTCTTCTCTCGTCTCTCTCTCTCTCGTCTTCCCCTCCCTCCTCGCTCTCTGCTCTCGTCTCTAGCCGTGTGTCTCGTCGTTCCCGCTCGCCTTCTTCTACGCCTTTGCCCTGTTTCTCCTGTCTCTTCTTTCTATCTCTGCCTCTTCTCGTCGCTCTCTTGTCCTCTCTTTCTCTCTCCTCCTCCTGTTCCTCCTCCTGTTTCTCCTCCTGTTCTTCCTCCTGTTCTTCCTCTTCTTCTTCCTCCTCATCTTCATCTTTCTCTCCTTTGTCTTTCTTTATTTTTTTCTCTCTTCTCTCTCTCTAGCTCTCTCTCCCCCCCCTCTCGTCGTCTCCGCCCTCCTCTCTCGTCTGCGCCCCTATCTCTCCCCCCCCTGCCTCTCTCTCTCGGACCCCTCTACTCCCTCCTCCTCCTTACATGTGCTTGAGTTTTGACACAAAAAGGTGGATTCATCAACAGCTGCACTCGTGTATGGGTATGTGTCCGTGATGTGTGTGTCTGATGAGTGTATCTGTGCGATGCAGGCACCTGTACGATGCAGGCACCTGTACTGGTTGGCTCTGTGGATGTTGGTGGTGTCTGCTGCCTGTGATGGTGTGTGTGTGGTGGTGTGGTTAATTGATTGGGTATGTGTGCAGTGAGGCACCTGGTACATCTGTGGGTGTTTCTGTGATTGTTGTGTGTGTGTCTGTGACTGGTTATGTGTTTGGATCCTGTGTGTGTGTGTGTGGTGTGTGTGTTTACTGGTGTGTGTGTATGGTGTGTGTGACGTGGTGTGTGTGTGTCTGTGCGATGTGTGTGTGGTGTGTGTGTTGTGTGTTTGTGTTTGTGTGTTTTTGTGTATGTGCATGTGTGTGTTACTCAGTATTTTTTGTTGTGTGTGTGTGTGCCTTGGTGACTGGGTGTGTGTGTGTGTGTGACTCGGTAGTTGGTGTGTGTGTGTGACTGATGTGTGTGTGGTTGTGTGTGTGAGCGTGTATGATGTGTGTCTGCGGATGTTTGTTGGTGTGACGGTATGGTGTGTCTGATCAGATGTGTAGGTGTGTTTGTGTGACTGGTATGTGTGTCTGCGATGTCGTGGTGTGTGTGGTGTGGTGTGGCAAGGACAGGAAAGTCCAGGATATGACACGACTTGCCTGCGTATCTCCAGTGAGCCACAGACAGGTGTAAACACACCTGTCAGGGGTGGAACTTTTGATGTGTTCTGCTGGAGGACTGCCCTCAGGACAGCCTGCTCCTGCATGGAGACACAGCTGCTATCCTGTGCCTCTTAGAAGGAGACTCGGAGAACCAACAGCCTCTTGGATCTGATGGGATTTGTGTTCTTGTTTTCTTTTATGGCTGGCTGTCTTAGTTCTGTCAGCCTGGACACTGGGTGTGTCTGTGTTCTTCTGTGTGACATGGTGTTGCGTGTCTGTGTTTTGTGTGGTTTGTGTGTGTGTGTGCGTGTGTGCGTGTAGTGCGGCATGTGTGTGCGTTGCGTGTGCGGTGTGTGTGGTGCGTGCGGTGCGTGTGGTGTGTGGCGTGCGTGTGGGGTGTTGCGGTGGCGTGCGCGTGTGTGTGTGGTGTTGTGCGTGTCTTGCGTGGCGTGTTCTCGCGTGTGTGTGTGTGCGTGTGTGCGTGTGTGTGTGTGCGAGGAACAGACTCGCAGACTTCAACCCCTGTGGCTGTTGCCTGGCTATATTCGTGTGGGGCTACCAGCTTAATGATGTGGTTCGCATCCTGCCCTGCAAGTAAGTGTCTGTGTTCATGGGTTGTGTTCTTGCGTTTCAATGTGTGTCTGTGTGATGTGTGTGTGTTTTTTTTTTTTTTTTTTTTTTTTTTTTTTTTTTTTTTTTTTTTTTTTTTTTTTTTTTTTTTTTTTTTTTTTTTTTTTTTTTTTTTTTTTTTTTTTTTTTTTTTTTTTTTTTTTTTTTTTTTTTTTTTTTTTTTTTTTTGTGTGTGTGTTTGTCTGTGGTGTGTGTGTGGTTTCTCTGTATGATGTTTGTGTGTGTGTGTTGTGTTCATGTGTGTGTGGTTTAAGTGTGTGTAGTGTGTTGGGTGTGTGTTTGTGTGTGTCTTGTGTTGCGTGGTGTGTGTTCATGTGTTCGTGTGTGTGTGTGTCGTGTGTGTGTGGTCGTGTGGTTCATCTGTATGTGTTTGTGTGCTGTGTGTGGTTTCATGATTAGGTGTGTGTGTTAGTCGAGTGTGGTTGTGTTTGTGTGTTTGTGTTTTGTGTGTGTTCATGGGTGTGTTCATGGTGTATGTGTTTTTGTGTGTGTTTGTGCATTGTCCGTCTGATACCCTCTGCAGCCTTTTCCACTTCCTGCTGGATGAAACCGCTTTTTCAATAGTTTGAAGTGTTTAAGTTTCAGCTTTTATTCACAAGACAATGACGTCATCCATCCAGTACTAGGCTACATTACTAAGAATGCACATGGGAGCTCTTGCTGCCCATCATGTTGTCTGTCCCCTCCCGCTCCTTACCCTCCCCTCCGTCTCCTCCTCCCTCTCCTCCCTCCCTCCCCTCCCTGGCCCTCCCCTCTCCCTCCCTCCCTCCCTCCTCCTCCTCTCCCTCCCTCTCCCTCCTCTCCCTCCCTCTCCCTCTCGTCTCTCTCTCTCTCTCTAGTCTCGTATTCCAGTTTCTCTGTTTTCCTCCCTCTCCTCCTCCCTCTCCCCTCCCTCCCTCCCTCCCCCTCTGGCCCTCTCCCTCTCCGTCCCCCTGCCCTCTCTCCCTTCCCTCTCTCCTCCTCCCCTCCCTGGCCCTCCCTCTCCGTCCCCCTCTCTCCGCTTCCGCTGCATTCGTCCCTGCCTCGCATCACCCCTCCCCCCCCTCCCCTCCCCTCCCTTCCCGTCCTGCCTGTCCTCTCATGTAAGTGGAATGTTATTAAAGGCTGTTCTTCGCGCATTGCTGTCCCTCTCTCCGCGTCCCCCTCCCCCCCTCCCCTCCCTCCCCCCTTCGCCTTTCGAGCGCATCTCCACATCATTCCATCATGAGAACCCGGCCCCCCTCCCCGTGCCAAACTCGCCCTGACAATTCAGCTGTGGGATAGGCAGATCTGTTCCTGCCTTTCCCGCACCCTGGCCAGCAGGGGGCCTGACCCAGACAGGCCCTGTCCCTTCAGACTACCAACACCGCTGCCTCTCCTGGGCTGTCCTTAGCCTGGGGTAACGAGAACTACGACGGCGTTGAATAACATTGACACCTTTAAAACACCA